>JBBDGP010000151.1:1565000-2135000 GCA_037952835.1 Lithobates septentrionalis
CAATCATGTGCATGGCACACAGTTGCATTGCGGCACCATTAAACTCAATGGGTGAGTTTGACAGGCAGTACTGCCTGTCAAATTCTCCACCCGAGTGAAAAATGCAAAGGACCGCAGCCCAGTGCAAGTGTATTGGGACAGTTAGGGTGGATGGCGGGTGAGTGTTTTATCCTCCCCCAGCTGCCCATCTTAAAGAGCACTGAGATAGGAAAAACAACTTGATAGAGGATTTTCTCCTTTTTTTACACTATAACTAAAAAAGAAGCTTTGGCTTTAAATACACTCTAAACATGATTTTTAATCTCATACAGGATGTTCTACTATTTTGCCTTGATTTAAGCAAAAATACATTAGTCAAAAAATGGGCTGACACATTTAAACTCCAATTCTGACTAGGTGTGTCTGAAAAGAATCTGTAGACGCAATAATACATTTGTTGCATACGTTGACAAAGTGGAAAAATGTCTTGTAAAGTGTTAACGGTGTTAAAGTCACAGGGGTCAGCTTTCTGTTTTTATTTTTGCTTTTAATTTACAAAGCCTAATTGAACAAACTGAAGTTAAGAGATGATAGCTACCATGCACAACTGCACCAGATAGTGCACTCTCTAGTTTTTATTAAATCAACCCACAGTTACATTCTGCCGGCCAGCACTTCCTCTTCCAGAAATCTGGCACTACCCAAAAAGAATGATGTTTTCATGGTT
This sequence comes from Lithobates septentrionalis, assembly GCA_037952835.1. Classification (NCBI taxonomy): domain Eukaryota; kingdom Metazoa; phylum Chordata; class Amphibia; order Anura; family Ranidae; genus Lithobates; species Lithobates septentrionalis. Next base: position 1,565,707 of record JBBDGP010000151.1, read on the forward strand.
GGAGACTGGGGAAAGGGTGAGTTATATTCTGCTACCATTGTTAGTTTAGGGGCTTCAAAGAAGAAAGCCATCAGCAATGGTATTTTTTCAGGGTTCAGAGGTTTTCAGGCCTGAACATACAGTAGTTTAGGCAGGTTCAGACAAGGTGGGAACAAAAGTGCAAAGAAAACATGTAACGCCTTTTTCTGCATGATAAGGACAACTTGTGAGAAAATTTGTATATAAAGGTCTTACCTTGTATACAGGGGAAACTTTGATGAATATGGTGGTCTTTTTGTCCCAAATCAGAAGAATACCATTGTCTGCCTGTATGACCAGGTAAAGACCAACCTCACGGGTCAGGTAACTCACACTTTTTGCACCTTCGCTTGAAGCTTCCACCAATTTCTCATCTGCTAATTTAAGTATTTTATTCTGAGATAAGCAAAAAAAAAAAAAATAGAATAATAACGTTTAGTTATTATATATGATTTTTTTAACAGCCTTTTAATAAGTTTGCAAGCATATTATATAATTAGTAGATTTGGTGTGACATTATCTAATCAAGAATGTAAAGAACAGATGTCTCCCCAAAATAAAATACAAATATGATACAAACATGGTAGATTCTCTCCATGGGATATGAGGGAGAACCATCTGTACTCTGTATAGCAGGGGTCTCCAAACTTTATGAAGAAAGAGCCAGTTTACTGTCCTTCAAACTTTAGGGGGGTCGGATTGTGCCCAGTGGAAATAAACATTGCCCAACATTGGTATTAGGCGGAGAAATAGTTGGTGTCGCTGGGAGGAATAGTACCCCATTTTTGTTGTCAGTAGAAGTTGTCAGTAGAAGTACAGTAAAGAAAAACATAAGGCTAACTATATGGACACCCTACTGCAGTCTTTCTCAACTTTTTCCACACAGAAGAACCTTTGAAAGAACTTTCCAGTCTCAAAGAACCCCTGCTAAAAGTTACTATATCTACAACTCATAATACATTAGTGTGATGGTCAGTGGGAAGACTGCTTCTAATAATTGCGGTCATTGTGAAGAATTATCTCCTAAACATAGTTAAAAAGATCAATGGTATCAGTGGGATCTTATCTGAGAGGCAGTCATTTCTCACTGCTCAAGGACCCCCTAGCAACCTCTGGAGGAACCCAGGCTTTCTTTAGTTATACAAATGACCCACCCAAATTATGTGTTGGGTTATTTGAGGGAACATTTCTGTTAAATTTATTTACACTTATCTAGGACCAGCCATGATATTGAATTCTAGGATACTCACCCCCAGAAAGGCATTGATGGCTCTGGAACATGTAACTCCTGTTGTGCCACATGGGACATTTTCTGTGACAATGCTGAAGGTGCCAGTGGAATGGTTGGGACCACAGTAATCCTGAAAATACATTGTTATTGAAAGCAATCTTGAACATTCACTTTTAACTTTTCAGTGTTTTTTTTTATTTGGTTTTTGACAGAGCAGAGAAGTGTTACAACCTATTTTAGGCTAGGTTCACCCTAGAACACAATGCAATCCATGCACATTTTCCATACCACATTTAAAATGCACTGCAGTGAGTGTCAATGTTAGGTTAACAACACCCTAAACACAGGTTGCAAACACATTGACTTTGCCTGCACTGGATCGCACGGTACAAAAGTACAATGCAATCCAGTTGCAGTGCATTTCCAAAAGTAGTGTTTCCAACTACTGTTGGTGGGATGCAGTACAATCTGAGTCCATATAAAATAAATAAGCTTAAATTGCACTGTACTAAATCGCATAAGAATTGCACAGGAATGCCCCTGTTCATAGTGTTCAGGACATGAAGTGATGGGAAATCTCTCCATCGAATGCAGAAAAACCAAAAACACATTTTAAGTAGAATTAGAAACAGAATGTTCTTTTTTTTTTTTTTTTTTTTTACTGCTGTTTGTGCTTTTCTGTCCCAGTCACAACAGATCCCCAATAGGGTTATAGAAAGAAACATAAATGTGACAAAAAAAAATCTAAATCTAAAAAATATCTTTTGGCTGGGCTGAAGCCAGCCATATACGGTTTGAATCTCGGCCAGTTAAGCAGGAACCATCTGAGATGCAAACCGTGTGGCAGGCTGAATATATCCAAGTTGTTTGATTGAATAACTTGGGCACAACCAACCTGCCGGATCTTACATGCAATAATAACAGTGTTCTCCCGGTGGGGGCGACTTCCCCTGCCCCCTGCCGGGAGAACACGATGGCTAAGTGGGAGAGATTCCCCTGTCAACACTGTCTGTGTTGATGGGGGTAACCATGGTTGCCTGCCCTAGGCTTTAAGAGATTATGTCAGACTAACAACTTCATTACTTTAAAGCAGTATTAAAACTGAATTGGGATTGATTTGGTGCCTGGAGGTGCATGAATTGAGGCTGATCTGAGGTTTTAAAGTACATGAATTTATTAATTCTTAATGGTACCCCCACGTACCTTGCTAACATGCATGCTTTTTCAATCGTTAGTACACGCCAAAGAGCATGTTAACAATGTACTATGGATTTAAGTGCGATGAGATTTCTTTTTCGTACATCACGGGACACAGAGCGCCACAGTAATAACTGTATGGGTTATACGCCACCTTCAGGTGATGGACACTGGCATAATTACAGACAGGGATTCCCCCTCCCTATATAACCCCTTCCACACAGGGAGTACCTCCGTTTTTTCGCCAGTGTCTAAGGCAGGGGTGTCCAAACTTTTTTTCATAGAGGGACAGATTTGATGAAGTGAACATGCGTGAGGGCCGACCATTTTGCCTGACATTCTTTGAATCAATAAAATTCAAGCTGTGTGTTAGTTCAAGCATTAATACACCGCCCAAAAAGAATCCCCCTGCCTTTGTGGCGGTGTGTGAGTAAAGAGATGATCTCGGGCGTGTTATTTGGATAAACCGTATTTATTGGCATATAACACGCACCTACACTTTAAGAGGGAAGTTTCAGGAAAAAAAAAGTAAATTTTAAATAAAGAACTATGAAGCAAAATAAGGGTCAGTGCCCATCTGCAGCCCCACGATTGTCATGAATGCAGCACTACCATTGCCATTAGTGCAGCACCCACCATTGCCAGGAATGCAGCCCCCATCATTGCCAGGAATGCAGCCCCCCATCATTGCCAGGAATGCAGCCCTCATCATTGCCAGGAATGCAGCCCCCATCATTGCCAGGAATGCAGCCCCCACCATTGCCAGGAATGCAGCCCCCACCATTGTCAGGAATGTAGACCCCATCATTGTCAGGAATGCAGCCCCTATCATTGTCAGGAATGCAGCCCCCCATCATTGCCAGGAATGCAGACTCACCATTGCAATCAGTGCAGCCTGACTGATGCCCATCCATCTGCAGCCTTGGAGGGGACAGGGAGGGGGCGGCACGAGCGCCAAAAGATTAGAAACAGGAGAAATTCCTGTTTTCTCGGCGGCCTCTTTAATAGAAAGTCCCGCCTCCTTTGATGGACAGAACAGTCGTCCAATGGCAGCGCCAGAGACGGGACTTCCTATTACAGATTCTGCCGTTAGACAGGAAATACTCCTGTGTGCACGGCACTCGTCCCGCCTCCTCCCTGTCCCCTCCAAGGCATCTGGACATATATATCTTTTGTGGCCCCGGCGCTGGGAGATCATTGGGGGCCACAAAAGTATATATCCAGATAGCCAGACGGCCATTCAAAACCGGAACGCGGACCGCGATTTGCCCACGGGCCGGACTTTGGACATGCCTGGTCTAAGGTGTTGGTCACGGTTGAAGTTGTGCAAAGAAGCTTTTCCTATGCACCCGTTGCTGGAACAGCTTATTTATGCTGACTAGCATCATCCAGATAGATTTTATCCCTCCTTTTCTCAGATCTATCCTATGGAGGAGCAATTTACTAAAAAATGGAGTGTGCCAGCAGTAGATGCGGCTGTTTCTTCTCTGAATGAGAGTCTTACTTGTCCAGTAGACAATGTTCAGGTGTTTAAAGATCCAGCAGATAAGAGACTGGAGATATTGCTTAAAGCCTTGTTTGCCATGGCTGATGCAGTTGCACAGCCTGCAGTGGCGGCAATCGACGTCTTACAATCCCTTAAAGACAAAGTGAAACAAGTCATAAAACGGGAAGAGGTCCCGGATCTGGCAGAACTGCCTAGGGCCCTTTGTTTTGTGGTTGACGCTATTAAAGATTCTATTCATCAGACATCTCGCCTTGCCCTTCTGTTGGTTCATATGCGCAGGGTTTTGTGGCTTAAGCATTGGTCAGCAGAATTGCCTTGTAAGAAGCTGCTGACTGGTTTTCCCTTTCATGGGGAATGATTGTTTGGGGATGATTTGGATAAATACATCCAAAAAATCTCGGGTGGAAAGAGTACCCTTCTTCCAGTAAAAAGAAAGAGTAAGCGTTTCTCTTTCAAACGTTCTGCCTCTCCATCGCCAGGGACAATGGCCTCCAGGCAGTTACGACAGCCTCTGCCGTCAACTCCGAGAGGAAGGCCTCAGAACCAAACGCAGGGCCAGAAAAAGCCCTGGGGGCAGATATCTGCAAAGCAGAGTCCCAAGGCCTCCTTATGAAGGGGTGCCGCCGCTCGATCGAGTGGCGGGAAGGCTTCGACAGTTTTCAGGAGTCTGGCGGGAGGAAATCCAGGACAGATGGGTCATCTCCACAGTGTCTCTGGGATTCAAACTAGAGTTTCGGGAATTTCCACCGTCTCGCTTCCTAAAATCAGGCGTTCCCAAGGACCTAATAAAAAGAAGGTCTTAATTCCAGGCACTAGACCGACTGTTGTCTCAGGGGGTGATCATAGAGACTCCCTTAGGAGAACAGGGGTTGGGGTTTTATTCAAACCTCTTCACGCTGCCAAAGCCGAACGGAGATGTCAGACCTATTTTGGACCTCAAGGGTCTGAACCAGTTCCTAACATTCGCTCATTTCACATGGAGTAGATTCGCTCTGTAGTGTCCACTCTAAGGGGAGGAGAATTCCTAGCATCAATAGACATCAAGGATGCTTATCTCCATGTTCCAATATTTCCCGCTCATCAGAGATTCCTGTGATGTGCAGTGAAACAACAACATTTTCAGTTTGTGGCCTTGCCCTTCGGGTTGGCCACTGCACCTCGGATATTTACAAAAGTCCTGGCTCCGCTTTTGGCGAGATTAAGAGCCCAGGGTATTCCTAGACGATCTGCTGCTGGTAGATCAGTCCATAACAGGGCTAGATCACAGTGTGGTAAACAAATATCTGGAGCATTTAGGTTTGATTCTCAACCTAGAAAAATCATCACTACGACCAGTGAGACGGCTGGAATACTTGGGTCTAGTTATAGACACAGCCCACAAGAAAGTGTTTTTACCCCAGGCAAAAGTTTGCGCTATAAGAGAACTAGTTCACACGGTCAGGACAAGGGTGAATCCTCTGCATGAGGTTGTTAGGAAAGATGGTAGCTTCATTTGAAGCAGTTCCCTATGCCCAATTCCATTCAAGGTTACTGCAACAGGATTTGGATTGCCCCATGAGCTTGACTCCAAGCGTGCGCCACAGTCTCAGTTGCAGAAACCTTCATACCGGTTACCTGGAGAGAAGTGACAACCAATGCCATTCTCTTAGGCTGGGGAGCTGTCTTAGAAGGGAACTCAGTCTAGGGGAAGTGTTCAGAGTCCGAGGGGCCTTGCCCATCTACATTCTAGAAATTCGGGTGGCACGCCTGGCCCTAAGGGCTTGGACAAGCAGATTACGAAACTATCCTGTCCGTATTCAGTCCGACAATGCCATGGCTGTAGCCTATATCAATCACCAAGGCGGCACCAAAAGTCATGCCGCCCAGAAAGAGGTAAGCCATATTCTGGCCTGGGCAGAAGAGCATGTTCCTTGCCTGTCTGCGGTGTTTATCCCAGGAGTGGAAAATTGGCAGGCAGATTTTTTGAGTCGCCAGCAATTGCTTCACGGAGAATGGTCGCTGCATCCCGACGTTTTTCTGGCCATATGTCAGAAGTGGGGTACCTCGGATGTGGACCTATTAGCGACCAGATTCAAGAGAAAACTGGACCTGCTTTCATAGGAGCCAGTGTTCCACCCTGCATTACAAACACTAAATTTGACGGTTTGGCTGTTGAGGCCTTTGTTCTAGGATGTTGGGGTCTTTCAGGCTCAGTGGTAACTACCCTGAATAATGCAAGGAAGCTGGCATCTAGGGCTATTTACTATAGGGTCTGGAAGGCCTATGTGTCTTGGTGCGAAAACAAGGGTTGACATCCTTGCAATGTCATAAGTAGAGTTCTCGCCTTCCTACAATCAGGAGTAGAAATGAAACTAGCCTTGAGTACTATCAAGGGTCAGGTCTTGGCTTTGTCAGTTTTTTTCCAAAAACCTCTGGCTTTGCATTCTTTAGTTTGGGCCTTTATACAGGGAGTATTGTGTATAAATCCACTGGCTAGATCACCTCTGTGCCCATGGGATTTGAACCTTGTCTTGTCGGTCCTTCAGGAGTCTCCTTTTGAACCAATATTTGATACTCTTTTGGTCCTTGTGATAAAGAAATTGGTATTTTTGGTTGCAAAAACCTCCGCAAGAAGGGTCTCTGAGTTGGCGGCTTTCTCTTGTAGAGAGCCATACTTGATCCTTCATAAGCATAAGGTGGTCTTACGTCCTCGTCCATCCTTTTTACCTAAGGTAGTATCCAGTTTTCATGTGAACCAGGATGTTTCTCTACCTTCGTTTTTTCCAGAACCATGTTCTGCAGAGGAAAACTTACTACATTCTCTTGATGTAGTAAGAGCGGTTAAATTCTATCTGGAAGCAACGGCTCAGATACAAAAAACTGACGCTTTGCTTGTATTACCAGAAGGCTCCAGAAGAGGAAAAGCAGCATCAAAATCGACTATTTCTAGGTGGATCCATCAGGTCATTATCCAGGCCTATGATTTAAAAGAGAAAATTCAGCCTTTTCATCCTAGAGCACACTCTACCAGGGCAGTTAGTGCTTCTTGGGCAGTTCATCATCCAGCCTCCATGGCTCAGGTTTGCAAGGCCGCAACATGGTCATCAGTACATACATGCACGAAATTCTACCAGGTGGATGTAGGTCAGCAAGAGGATGCCGCCTCCGGGAGCAGTGCTCTGCAGGCAGCAGTATAGGTCCTCACGTCTAACGGCGGTCTGCATTGTTTTTTTGTGTCTCCCTCCCCTCAGATGGCATTGCTTTGGGACATCCCATACAGTTATTACTTTGTTGCTCTGTGTCCCGTGATGTACGAAAAAGAAAATAGGATTTTTATAACAGCTTACCTGTAAAATCCTTTTCTTGGAAGTACATCACGGGACCTCCCCTCTTTTGGGATATATGTATATTGCTTTGCTACAAAAACGGAGGTACTCCCTGTTTGGGGGGTTATATAGGGAGGGGGCCTTCCTGTCTGTAATTATGCCAGTGTCCATCACCTGATGGTGGCGTATAACCCATAGAGTTATTACTGTGGTGATCTGTGTCCCGTGATGTACTTCCAAGAAAAGGATTTTACAGGTAAGCTGTTATAAAAATCCTATTTTTTAAAAAGGGTTCAGCTTTTTTTTTAAGCCTCCACGATGCAGGTCCTTGACTTGCTGGGCTTAGAGGAAGTTGGGTAAAGGATGCTGACCATTATTTAATTTAAAAGATGAGTACCATTTATTTAGTGGTGGAACAGAATTACTGCAGTGGACAGCATCTGAATAAACTTTAAAAGTAAATTGCTAAAAAAGTTGCTTTTAACTTTCTTTTTTAATGGGCTTTAAAGCTGAAGGATACTGCCATTAAGTGTAAATAGAGTTAGTTAATATAAAATATTAAATTATAAAAAGCTAGGGGGGCGTGGCCTGCGCTTGAGCTAGATGGCAGCATAAGACCGGAGCTCCGGTGATTTCCAGGGATATAGCGGCTCAAAACACGCCATCGGGTCCCGTTTTTGCGATCCACGGCTGGCGATTCACCCTGGGACAAGACAGAGAGGATGTCCAGGAAAAGAAAAGAGCAAAGAAAGCCACAGCGCCTGACGGACTTCTATAGCATGAAGCAACATGAAGGTAGGCAAGATGGCGCCGGGTCATCCTCTACCCCAGCAAACATCCCCGCCGGCCATCTGAACTCACAGAACAGCCACAGGCAAAATAGACCACCTTCAGACAGCCCACACCCATACTCTCCCTCCCCGCCAACGGGTAGCCCTGCTAAGGCGAAGTTTAGACTGGATGGAGAGGGATCCCTTGGTGCGGCAAGTCCAGGCCTGGACTCAGGGGATGACACACGTGAGCTCCCTGACTCCATAGAGACCTTTCCTACAATGCATCAACCAGTGATAGATACAGTGCTGAAAGATATGCTCTTATCACTGAGAAGCTCACTGCAATCAGATATGATGAAGTGTATGCATAAGTTTAATACTAATCTTCAAGCTGTAGAAACACGGGTTGAACACATAGAGCAAAAGATGGGAGAATATGCAGTCACTATCAACGACTTAGTGGACTCCCATGAGGAAAGGGAAGGAGACACAGATTGGTTAAAAGACAAAATCGCAGACCTCGAAGACCGCAATAGGAGGAACAATTTAAAAATTAGGGGGATCCCTGAAACAGTCCTGCAACCTGACTTAAGATCCTATGCCACTTCACTGTTTAAATCTCTCCTACCTGATCTATCAGACCTGGAGATCACCATTGACAGAATACATCGCCTGCCAAAACCGACATTCCTATCAGAGCACATCCCCAGAGATGTGATTCTGCGACTACATTTTTACCATGCCAAAGAGCAACTGATGTTGACAATGCGCCAGAAAGATCAAATCCCCGCGCAATTTCAGCATCTACAGTTCTATGCTGATCTTTCTCAATACACCTTGCAAAAGAGGAAAAATTTAAACACCATCACCAAAGCATTGAGAAATCATCATATCACATATAGATGGGGATACCCTACCAAACTCACGGTCACTAAAGATGGACGCACCCACGTGGTGAATTCGCTAGAGAGAGGCCTCTCTCTTCTAAAGGAGTGGAAAATAATACCAGAACAGGAGACCACCTCGGCTAACGTGCCCAGATCAGTGGAACCTGCGTGGAAGACGGTCACTACAAAAAACGCAAAATCACACTCCTGACTCAGGATGGTTACCTAAAACCTACCAATCCCTGGAAATTGGTCTAAGTGCTCTCAGGCCTGAACTATTTCCCCCACCTACTTGAACAGCACCAAGCTGTACCTTAACGTTTGTGTTCTCAGGTTTGGGTTCGGCCCTTGAAAATGCCGACCCCACACAAGTTTGGCGAATATATTGCCTTTTCGTTTTATGTTTATTTCCTTTTGTTCCTTTTTCCTTTTTCTGTTTTCTCTAAAAATGCAGCAGCCAGAATGCGTGTAAGCATCGCAACAGTCATGCCTTACTTCAACGAAAGGTACGAAGATGGAACTTTCCTCACAACCCATTCCAACCTGAATCCACCATCACACGGTCATCCAAAAGTGAGTACAATCCAAACTCTAATTTGCCATATAGTGCCTATTCCTTGCTGTACCTGAAAACGCCACAAGAGGGCAACATTGCCTCAAAAATGAATACTTATCACAATACTCCAACTAATACACAATCCCCTCAAATATGGGTATAAAACTCTTATCTATTAATGCGAAAGGCCTTAACCACCCCGCTAAGAGGAGGTCAATGTGGAAAGAGGCGCTCTCCAACAAGTCTGACATTATCTGCGTGCAGGAAACGCACTTTTCCACAGCAGCCACCCCTTCTTGCACGCACAGGAACTTCCCGCACATCTTTACTGCCAACGCTCAAAATAAAACAAAAGGAGTCCTCACAGCTATTCGGGACACAGTAGCATTTTCAGTCCATGAAACAATCAAAGACCCTGGGGGAAGATACCTAATCTTGATATGCGACCTCAACTCCATCACATACACTATTGTTAATGTGTATGCGCCCAACCAACACCAGCTACACTTCCTCCATAAACTTCTACGAAAGATCAAAACCCACCAAAAAGAAAGATTAATAATCTGTGGAGACTTTAATACAATCCCTGATGCGAATCTAGACTCTTCATCTAGCACTAGACGCCCGGGTATGTCTCTCCTGGCCACATTACACGCACAAGACCTATATGACGCTTGGAGGTGCTTGCACGCCGGTGAAAGGGACTACACCTTTTTTTCCTCTCCACATAGAGTATATTCCCGAATTGACCTTTTTCTTGTGGATCGAAACACCTTAGCCCAAACGACATCTACAACAATAAATACCATCACGTGGTCTGACCACGCGTCTATCACTATATCCATCAAAGATGACTCAAACTGCAATGTACCGAATATGTGGAGATCTAATACTTCCTTAATGCAGCAACCAGACTCAAAAAATGCTATAAACCAGCATCTGAAAGAGTTCTTCAGTGTCAATGAGTCCTCGGTGCAGGATCAGTTTATACTGTGGAACTCTCATAAGGCATATATGCGGGGTATTTTTATACAATTAGGGGCAAGAGCTAAGAGGCAGCAGCAACAACGAGTAAAAGAACTAACTGACAAAATATTCTTGCTTGAAACTAGGAACAAACAAAACACATCCCCCATATTATCCCAACAACTTACTCAACTGCGTAATGACTTAAGATTACTACTGCTTGAGAGTTTTGAAAGATCATCAAAAAAACTTAAAATGTCATATTACGCTACAGGAAACAAAGCTGGCAAAACATTAGCATACAGATTGAAAGGCCTCAGACACAAATCAAAGATCCCTTATATTTTGCACCCTACTACTAAACATAAACTCTACCATCCTCAAGACATTGCAGACACTTTTAGTCACTATTACAGTACATTATACAACTTAAAGGACGATACAAACACTATACAACCTAGCACTGATGCAATCAACTCTTTTCTACAACATCTGAACATTCCTTCCCTCACACAAGATCAACTACAGACCTTAAACCAAAAATTTAACTCAGAGGAAATACATAAAACCATTGACTCCCTTCCCAGCAACAAATCACCAGGCCCTGACGGCTTCTCTGGGGAATATTATAAAACTTTCAAACACCTATTATCTCCATATTTGGAACGTACCTTTAACTCCGCTGCTGCCTCTGCTTCTTTCCCACCAGAAATGTTGAAGGCAATAATTGTGACACTGCCAAAGCCAGGGAAGGAACCCAATTCCCCCCCAAATTTCAGGCCTATCTCACTGCTCAATACCGATCTGAAAATATATGCTAAACTCATTGCATCCCGTTTGCTAAACATACTCCCCCTTCTCATCCACCCTGACCAAACCGGGTTTACCAAAGGCCGCCAAACGTCAGACGCTACCCGCAGGCTGTTAAATATTATACATTTAGCTAAGGCGCATAAGAGGCCTTCTCTGCTGTTGGCATTGGACGCAGAGAAGGCCTTCGACTGCATACACTGGCGATACCTCACTCAGGTTTTGGGTAGGTTCGGATTTTCTGGCACCATTCTCTCAGCAATCCTAGCCCTGTACTCCAAACCCTCAGCCCAAGTATTTACATCTGGAGCATTATCCAAGCCTTTTAACATAACAAATGGCACTAGACAGGGGTGCCCCCTGTCCCCATTAATCTTTAATTTACTCATGGAACCTCTGGCTATATATTTCCGCTCCCACCCCGACATTGAAGGCTTCTGTATAGATAAATCCACCCATAAGATAAGCTTATTCGCGGATGACATAATCATGATCTTGACCAATGTGGAAACTTCCCTGGCTTTGGTACATAACGCATTAAATATGTTTACTAAAATATCCTACTACAAAGTAAATGAGAACAAATCCTACATAATGGGGATAGGCATTGACCCTGGTATACAAGACAAACTTAGCTCAAGATTCCCATACTCCTGGGATAATAATGGGATAAAATATTTGGGCATAACCCTAACTGCAAACATAGATAACCTAGTGGCTGCTAACTACACCTCATTTTTGGGAACCCTCCAAAAGAAACTTGCAGACCTCGCCAGGGTAGAGTTGTCGTGGACAGGTAGACTGGCAGCGTTTAAAATGATGGTTCTACCACAGCTACTCTACTTGTTTAGAACGCTCCCGGTCCCTGTCCCTAATTCCTTCTTTTCTAGTGCACAATCTCAGATAAACAGATTTCTCTGGCAGGGCAAGAAGGCCAGGTGCGCCTTCATGAAACTCACTAGAGCTAGAGATGCTGGGGGAATTGGACACATTATACTAAAAGACTACTACATAGCAGCAATACTTTCACAAGTCAGATATTGGCTGTCCCAGCCTCAGGTCCATAGATGGACAGAGCTAGAGACAGCACAGGTGCCTAGGGCAAGTCTAGCCGACTTATTATTTTCTTCCAGTTTCCAGGCATACACTCAAACACACTTATCTCCCACAATGGTGGCTACACTACTAGCTTGGAAGACATTCATAGCATCCAAATCCACGGATCAAACAACCAAAGGCATTCCGATTACTATATCCAGCTTAACATTGGTTATACCAAACTTACGTATCTCACATTGGATATCCAGAGGCATACTATCACTAGAGGACCTCATGAACGGTTCAATCCCTAAAACATTTGAGTTCCTACAAACCAAGTATAGCTTGGAAGACTACGACTACTATAGCTACATCCAGATATTGCATTTACTTCAAAGATACCCCCACACTTCTATTGCAGTACCTTGGCGAGTATTCCTCTACTTTACAAACCCCAACACCAACATTAAAGGCATATCCTTGTTTTATAACTTGCTCAACAACAAACAGGTGTTTACCAAAACTGACAACATCTTAGCATGGGAACAGGAGCTGGGCACAACCTATTCTGAAGAACAATGGCAAAAAGCCCTACGCAACACATTTGCAGCCACCAAATGCGTTAGCTTGTGGGAGACAACCTATAAACTAACACTAAACTGGTATTTAACACCATATCGAATTTCTAAATTCGCACGACAAACCTCACCTTTATGTTGGAGAAATTGCGGACGAGTAGGTACACTTCACCATATTATCTGGGAATGCCCAAGTTTACATAAACTATGGCAAAAAGTGTTTAATCTAATATCAACAATAGCAGGACTTACAGTTATACCGAAAGCAGATCTGGCGGTCCTTTCATTAGGCATAGAAAATATACCGCCTGCAACCAGAACTATAATTCTACATATATTACTTAGCACCAGGTTAACAATTCTCAGACATTGGAAAGATCCTAAACCTCCCACCCTCAGTGAAATTATAGAACTGACGAACACACACGCCTCCTATGAATGTATGTTTGCAGCAGCCAAGGGTCAATATTTGAAGTCACAATCCAAATGGGCTAGTTGGGAAAAATGGTACGCACGCACCCATTAGGGTCAAGTTCCTTTCGTGTTGACTACCTGCAACCTACACTCAATCGAAGTAGGCAAAGCTGAAAGCTGCATATAGTTTGTTTCTGTTTTAATTTAATTTAATTAATTATTATTATTTATGTTACCTTAACAATACTATTATTAGTACGACCAAATTCTGCCCATGCAGAATGCTGGTCCTTTCACCAGCTTAGTTCCGGAATCACTAATAGGTGTGTATGTATGTTCATGTTAAACTTCCAACTGACAATGTTACCACCATATTAAAGATGGTCCACAAGGGCCAACATCTCACTAACTTTGTATGCCATCGGACATGTAATGTCGCAGAATATCCATGCACTATACTTTATGCGAACTGTACTATGTATATTATATATGGTTTATGTTCTGTATCGTTTATAACTTGTACAGTGTGATTCCTTCAAAACAATAAAAAATATTGGAATTAAATTATAAAAAGCTTAGATAAAATATGTACATCATGCAGCAAGGACACAAAATTGTCTGCTGGCATTTATTTTTATAAAGCAGCTAAACTGCATTATTTATAAACAATGCACAGCTAAAATAACTATAGGGTCACTTACCGTGGCAGCTACAAACTCACATTTCCCCTCAAAGTCATACAATTTCTCATCAAATGTGATGTAATGACCACTTCCATAAATTGAACATGTCCTATAACACACATTATTGGTGCAAGTCCAACGTCCACTCTGACAAAAGCTGTGAATTAATGATCAGAATACAGATAGTCAGTTTATACAAATCTAAAGATATTCACATTCATGTGAACTGTATGATTGTGTACCATTATTTTTGTTTTATTGTATTTTTCATTCATGGGTTCTTCAAGAATGAAAAAAAAATCACATGTACAAACATAAGCAAATCTTCTGAAAATCTTTTCAGAATCATGATCAGGGCAGTTCAGGTAATTGCAGACCATTTTGCTGTCAATGCATTCATTAAGGTGTGCAAATTGACGCATGTCGATGCATCATGAAGCATATCAACTAATCATGATGTACGTCAACATGTTTTGATGCATGTGCTATGGGGCAAGTTGACATTGAATATAAAGGGCATTCCAGTGCTTTTTATGATGTATTAATGTATTTTTATTGATTTCAGTTAAAAACACTAGAGGGGAAAAATGCATAGGTGTGAATAAATCCTAAAAGTGCAGTCAACTGAATCATCTTCTGGCTTTCCTATGTCTTGGATACTTCAACAACAACAAGCACTTCCTATCAAAATTCCCAACTCAGTTACTGGTGTTTTTGCCCATCTTTGTGTGTCCCAGCACCTCCTGATGAAAGAGATTAAAGTGGTTGTAAACCTCAGACATGAAATATGAAGGGGGGGGGTCTATTCTCCCCAATCAGAAAAAGGAGAAAAGGAGAAGTGGAAACCAACCAGGAAGATTTGGAGGACCCAAAACTCTGTGTCACATCCTAAAGTGAAATATATGGAAAAGAAATGGAGCCCCAGGGGAGCCCTCCTCACTGAGCTCTGCAGAGTGTAACTTCAACTATTCGCCCCCTTTTTTGACAGCTCAACCAAGCTTTATAAATTCTGGAATTTGAACGGCTGTAGAGAAGACTGCAGATAAACAGGTAAGCAGGTACAATATATGTAGGAGAATTTGTTTCATTTCTGTGTTTCACCTGATGCCTGTTGCTTCACTGGGTATATGTAAGGGTTTACAACCATTTTAAATTAGAAAATTCAACATGGAAAATAAGAGCCCCTCATAAGGCAGATATGCAGACAGAGGAGCTGAAAGACTCTCACCATTAAGTTTTAAAGACGTAAGAAATGGGCAGGTTCCACTCCTAGTTCATCAGGGGTTTGAGAGTCCCCTTCCCTTCTCCGTTTATCAGCAGTATATAGAGAACTCCCACTTCTGAATGGTCATACCCTATTTTATCAATGGATCTGTGATCTGGACAGACTTTAAAAATTACCCTTATCCAACTGCAGGAATAAACCCCAAATGAATGAAAATAATAATTATTTGTATAACTAAAAGTAGCAGCGGTGTGTTCAGAGGTTATTACAGGGTGTAAAGTGTCATTTGCTGGGATATTGACAGATATTATTGCACAAATCTTTCTCAATTTTTCATATGTAATTTTAAGGCTTTTTGTAAAAGATTCTGTTCTGGTATATTGCATTTTATAGCATTTATTTGTTAATGGCAGCTAAAGAGTTCTTTGTACCCAATGTACATATACTGTATACTTCAACAGTGTATAAATCACAAAAGAAGAGTTGTAAAGGACATATTTCAAGCAAATTGAAATATCTGCTTACCATGTATTACAGTCCACATTGATCGTCGTCCCACTGGAATAAATATCTTGTTTGTAGCTACATGGGCAATCTTCCTCAGGAACACATCCATCAGCCCCATCATCTAGAAGTCCATTGGGGCAAACACACCCTGAGAGACATGCTGTTGGAAACTATTATGCCAAACAAAAGGTAATAAAAGATAAAATTAATTATTTAAAGACTCAGCATTATAATTTTAATATATACACTCCCCAAAATGCATAAAAGGTACACTTACATTGTCAATGGCAAGTGTCTTGCAACTCCTTTGGTTGGGGGCATTTGTTTGGTTGTTGCAGTCATAGTAGACTTTTTCTTTGGAACAAACTGAAATGAAACCTCAGATTAGCCTCATTTTAAAAATAACTTGTCCTCAGTAGGGCAGAGGCTCGGAAGCGTGGGTAAAACAAAATATATTCCATATCCGCCATAAAACAACCCTAATTCAATAAATGCTGACAGATACACTAATGTTTACCTATGACACATTATGGCCAAAGCTATAATACATGGTAAATTAACATTTCCAATAATAACATTGTAACATTAACATCAAAGACACAGTTTAAAAAAATTAAGTAGGTCCCTATGCACTGTCCCTTCTAAACTATTTTCTTAAGCATTTCCATTCTAAAACAGGGTAGAAAGCTGATACAAACTTTTCTATCTGAATGTTGTCCTCTAGTTCCACAATGCTTAAATGTGCTCTGCCACTTCATTGTCATTATTTAAGCCCTTCCTGTTCATAAACCCATACCCGTCATTTCCTTCCTTCAGCCCACTCTGTCATGTGCCCTTATGCCTATTTCAGTTCAGGGCAATCTGACTCATAAAGAGTAGCTGAGCAGTTTCTTTTTACCACAGAGGCACTAATGCCGCGTACACACGGTCGTACTTTTCGTCTACAAAAGTCGGACAGCCTTTCCGACAGACTTCCGGCAGACTTTCGGTGGACTTGCGGCGGACTTGCGGCCTACTTTCTAACGACCGGACTTGCCTACACACGACCACACAAAAGTCGGTCGGATTCGTACGTGATGACGTACACCGGACTAAAATAAGGAAGTTCATAGCCAGTAGCCAATAGGTGCCCTAGCGTGGCTTTTTGTCCGTCGGACTAGCACACAGACGAGCGGATTTCGGGGTCCGTCGTAGTTACGAAGTAAAGTTTTAAAGCATGTTTCAAATCTAAAGTACGTCGGATTTGAGGCTAAAAAAGTCAGTTGAAAGTCCGGAGAAGCCCACACACGATCGGATTACCAGCCAGCTTTAGTCCATCAGCGTCTGTTGGACTTTTGTAGACGAAAAGTAGGACCGTGTGTACGCGGCATAAGTCTTACTGTAAAATAACCGTATAATGATTCATCCATCTGTTTATTAAAAAAGCAAAATAAAAGAAAAAGATGTAAATTTCCTTACCTTTATCAAGGAAAGGACTGCAAACAAGTTTCCCATCATGGCAAGTGCTAGTTGACAAAGTGAGAAGACAAAGAAGTAAGAGACATACACCATTACCATTTTATGTGCTTAGTCATGGATAGGGATTTTTATCTCATGGAATAGGTGCAGGTACTCCCTCCTTTCGAATCACCCCTTGTCTTCGCCCCCTACACACCTCTGAGCACCGACCCTGGGTTCCACCCCCTACCCATCTCCCAGTACCATCCCTTTTAGAGAATACAGAACCAAGTAATTTGTATAGAATTTGATACTGATAGCAAGAAAAGCAATAAAATAGATCCCCTGCAGCCAACAACAATGGACAACCCCCCTCCAATCAATAATATACCCCCAGCAACAATAGAGCTGCCACAAAAAATACCCTCACCCCAGTAACAATAGACTTCCACTTGCAATAAAGATCTCCCAACCGTGAGCAATAATAGACCCCTCCCTCAACAGTAGATCCCTTGCAAAAACAATTAACCCCCCTCCCACAACAATAGACCCTCCACCAGCAACAATAAACCTCCCCACAACAATAGATCCCCCTAGTGACCACAGATCCCCCCAGCAGCCAGCATCAGTAGTCCCCGCTGAAAAAAAGCCCTGCTCATGGATATCGATCGATACCAATCAATGTTGAAATTTGAAGGTTTAAAGGTTCACCTTTACTGGTTAACTTGAGTTATTAAAGATGTAAGCTGTCAAAAAAACATGCTAGGTTTCTTCAAATTTTATAAGTCCTGATAAAAAAGCCTAATGTTGTTTTAGATGCTTGCTTCTTTAAAGCCTAACCCCAGGTTTCATTTCATTTTAAATAGTTCCTTTGGGTGAGACTTCCTGTCTCTGAATGTCTTCTGGCTGAGGTGGAGAGGCAGGTGGATGACATCACAATCTCCGCCTTAGTCAATCAGAGAAAGCCTTCCTGTGAATGACTGAACAGTGCTCATCCTGACTTGATTTTGGATCCTCATTGTTCCCAGGATCTAGTCAGAAAGCTCATGATAACACACTCTGCAGTATGGAAACGGAAGGTAGTGCAGGTATTTGTACTATTTTCTACAGTTTTTTTTTACACTTTTAAAGAAGATTTCTAGACATAGATATGCTATACATATTACTTTGGGCCATCGGAACCAATGTAGCTTTGTATATAGTGTATACCATACCTGTCCGGGAAGGGGGGAAAATGCAAAGCATTCTCTGAATGGTGCTTGTGCTGAGCAGCTGAGTTCCTGTGCTCAGTAAGTAGAGGTGCAGTCACTTGGCACAGAGCCCAGAAGCAAGTGGAGATCATCGGAGTAGCAGTGTCTGCTTCAGTGAATTCCAGCTTCCAGGGGCATCGGGCAGGTGTGGTATATACATAATTACATTTGTCCAAGCTGAACCAATGTATAACATACCAGTGCCTTGAATCCTTCTTTAAAGAGGAAGTAAACTTCCTCTGCTGTCTTTTACTTATTGGCAAGCCTATAATAAGGCTTACCTATAGATAGTGTAAATATCACCTAAACTTGCACCGTTTAGGAGATATTTACAATACATGCAGGCAGTGACATCACTGGCGCATGCACTCTGAAGGATAGGCCATGGGTGCCATTCCTTCCGAGCCCTGTGCCATGAACATCGGCTCCCGTGCACATGCGCGGGAGTGACGTCATTGCGGCTCAATTACAGAGCCGGCGCCTGCGAACCCGGAAGCAAGACGGGTAAAAATGGATGCGGCTTCAGCGCTGACATTGTGGCGCTGGAACAGTTTCATTTTAAGGTAAGTTTCACATTGTGCTAGTATGCAATGCCTTGCAGGAAAAAAAATAAAATAAAATTTCCAGCGGTATACAACTGCTTTAAAGGAGAAGTACAGCCAAAGCTTGTTTGGCTGTACTTCTATGAATCACAGGAGTGCAGTTAGTTTTGCACTCTTGTGACCCGTTTTCAGCAGAGAGCGGGCTGAAGTCACAGAGGTCAGTCCAGGCACTGCACCATCACGACCACAATGTCGGGATCCACCAGAACCCTGGATTGAGCCGCTGAGAGCCTGAGCTGGCCGCTCCCGCCCCCTCCACAGCCCAGCGCTCCAGTAAGCAAGGAGGGGGCAGAGCAGATAGCTGTGAATGACAGTCAGCAGCTCTCTGCTCGGGGAGCTGTCAGAACCAAGCGATCAGCGGTGTTCAATCACTCGGTTCTCAGTGCAGAGGTGCCAGGGGACAGATACAGCAGCCATCTAGGTAAGTATGATACTGGAGAAAACCCCAACCCCTACTTCTCTTTTAAGCTGTTTTTTTGTCACAGTTATAACTGTTTATAGCAGATAAAAAAGAGATTTTATGCAAAATGCATGATTTATTAAATAAATACACAATGCTGCTGGACACTGATTGACCCTAATTATATATAAATATATAGCTCTTTGTGGATCAATCAGGTTATGAATGAAGTGTTGTGACCAGCTTTTGCTGAAATACATTCAGTCTGCCCCCTGCATTACTCTTTCTGTCCCTGCATTACTCTGTATCCACCACAAGCTTTCCTCAGTCCTCTGAGTTAACTGATAGCTAGTATCATTCAACTAATTTCCTCTGAGCAAAGCCTCTCATGTGCCTGCCCCCAGTTTGCGATTGGTCAGTCACACTGTAAGTTTGCTCTCTACTCCTATCAAAATTCTCATTGTCAGCTGATTGGTTTCTTGTGCTGATTCTTCATCTCCTATTAAGCTCTCTTATACAGTGGACTGTGAGAGGCAGATACCAGGTCAAATTCAGGTTTCTTAAACAAATAATGAGGATGTATTAGTGAATAGAGAGCTGCATTCATTTAGGTCTTTTACATCTATGTAAACTTCAGCTTTGAGGACTGTGAAAATACTATGTAATGGTTTCTTTAATGAGTTGTAGAATTATAGAATGCACAGATTTTTAAATATGAAATATGTCTCAAAATATTATTATTATTTTTTTTTATTAACAATGTGATTTGATTATTCTGCCATGAGTAACCTAATAAAATCCTAAAATCAGACGATTGACCAATGCCACAAGTTTATGGCCAGCTGGCCGCCATTTGATTTTATCATTGTACTTACCAACGTTCATTTGGTTTATTAATGGACTCCAGTGCGTTCACGTATGAGCCATCATTGTAGCATGAGCACTGAGATATGGGTACACACTGGTCCTTCTCATTCAGAAACTCTCCATCTGGACAGCCGCAGCCATCAACTGCAGTAAACCCACTGGCACAGGCTTTCTCACCTTCTGCCAGGGAATGGCAGGTTGGCTGGCATGTGGTCAGGTTATATAGATAGATTTGGCTAGACGGGCAAGAATCGATGTACTTGTCTACAAAAGAGGAATTTCACATTGTGTTTGAAGTATTTAATGAACATAAAATACTTTGTTTCTCAGTTACATCTAAATAGTGTACTAAAAAAAATTAAATTAGGAAATAACCAAAATACCCAAAATGAAAAAATATATTTCAATATAATGATATGTAAAATCTAAAAAGTGTATGCCACAGTTTTTTTTTTTAACCTTTGGAAGGAATGGAAAAGGGATATAACCTTTTATATAAACCTCTGATATAAACCACTGTCTGATTTTTGCTGCTAAGTACAAAGAACAAACATGTGGCTGGGACTTTATAGGCACCTACAATTTAAACAAATGCTACAAAATCCTAAAACCACAAACAATCTTTATTTAGACAAACATTAAAAATTAGCATGGCTGATCATGGCTCATAGGGGTTGATTTACTAAAACTGGAGCGTGCAAAATCTGGGACATCTCTTTACAAATCAATCAGTTTTTTTTTTTGTCAACACTTAACTGAACAAGCTACCATGCACAGCTGCACTAAATGTTGCACTCCCCAGTTTTAGTAAATCAACTCCTTAGTGTCCTCAGGAACATCAAAAGTTATGTGAATGCCCAATTTTGCCTACTTAATATGTATAGTGAGCTTGGGGAGAAATCTCAGTAATCATGCAATGCTGGTAGGTAGGGACGAGCTTCGAGTTCATCTCGAACGTACGTTCGACTCAAATATCGGATGTTCGCCCGTTCGCTGAACAGCGAATTCTATGGGGCGTTCGCGGCAAATTTGAGCACCCCATAATGCACTGCAAGTACACTGCAAGTACATTGCTGTATGATGATTGACCAAAGCATACACCTGACCTGCATGCAGGGTGTCTTTGGCCAATCATGGCTCAAGGGGACTAAGTCCACGTCCCACACTTCACACACACAATACACTTCAGGCGGTGTACACAGCATATAATACATTGTAGTGCAGTGTTAAAAAAAAAAAATACCCATCATGTCCGGAAGGCTTCCAAGGAGAGGCAGACGCTCACAAGCCACTAAAAGAGGGCAAGCAGCCTCTGAAATAATATTTAACATCAAGGCACCCAACATCTGCACCCAACATGAGTAACTGTGAGGGGTTAGTGTTCTGGCACCACCAACACCTAAGGCCCAATGTTTCTACCCCTGTTTAACAGGGGCATGTAATTATAATTTTTTAAATAATATTTAACAGCAGGGACTGTTCCTGCATGCCCTCCATGTAGAATATATAATACAGTGCAGGTCATATAGTGCAGTGTACGATATATAATATAGTATATTGAAGTGGTTAAGGGGAGCCCTATGACAGAAAAAAATGGCATGGGTTCCCTCCGTCCATACCAGGCCCTTTGGGTCTAGTATGGATTTGGGGGGGGGGACCCCCACGCCATTTTTTTTTAAATTCATTCTTTAATAAACATTTTTCTCTTATTACAATAAACATTTACATGACTCATCTCCCCAAGACAATATTCAATATCCTGGTTTATATATACACGCCAACAACAGGGATGGCTCCCTCTACACCCCCTCCCCCATACCTTAATAAAAGAGAAAAAAAAAAGCCCCAGTTTGATAAGAGTGCTATAAAAATAATTTAAGATTTTCCAATATTGTACTCTATATACATTGTTGGTACGTAAATAATTCCTATCCTTCATATGGAAGAATGGAAGAGCTAGAATAGCATATAACATCTTACACAGAAGGAAAGAGGAGGGAGGAGTAGGGTTGCCAGACATTGCAATGTATTACAGAGCAATGACTCTGGTACTCATACTAAACTGGTGTCATGACTCTGAAAACAAAGCATGGGTGTTGATTGAAAAAAACATGGCAGAAAGGGATTTAGCGGGGCACCAGGGATACAAGCCAAGGACAGGGGACATCTCCATTAACTCGAAACACACTGGCAGTATGGGATAGAATAAATAAAACGGGTAAATATGCTCCTACAATATCTCCTTTAGCCCCATTGGGGGGTTATCCATGGTTCCCCCCTGGAGAAGAAAAGGGAGCGCTAGGTCCATGGGAATCAGGAGGGAACACAATGTGTTTAAGATATGCCCCCCTAGGCACTCTTATGTCCCAAGTAGAACTGATATCATTACAAGGAGACATGAAGATGGCAGGATGGAGATATAACCAAATGCGAAACTTAAAAAAAAAAAAAATAGAACACCAAATAAGGCCCCAAAATACGTTAACCATATTTGAGAATATGTGTATGAAGATATCAGAACCCAATCATTTATTGTCACAGATGTATAAACTAATGCTTAGCGAACAAGAAACCACAACACCATATTTTATTAAAGAGTGGGAAAATTAACAAAACTGTACATTTACTCCATCACAAAGAAAAAAATTAATAGAAGTAACACACTCATCATCTGTAAGCTCATCTATTCAGGAAATGTCATACAAATTTTTGACTAGATGGTACAGAACCTGGGGGCGAATAGCACAGATATAGCCAAATGCAGATATTCGTTGCTGGAGGGGATGTAAAGATAGGGGTACATATCTTCATATTTGGTGGACATGTCCTAAGATCAAGGTATTTTGGGAAGAAATAGCCCCATGGATCAAAAGAATGTCAAATAAATGTATAGACTTAACACCAATACATTTCCTGTTCCATGGGACTATTGGATCCACAAGATCTTATAAAAATAGTCTCACACCGCATTTACTAAACGCAGCAAAGAGGTTAATACCCAGGTACTGGAAACAGGCTACATGCCCCACATTAGGAGAATGGAAAAGGAGAAATTAGGAAATGATGGAAGCAGAAAGGTGGGTTTATAAGACTAGAAATAGACAGGACAGATTTGAAAAAAATATGGGCAAAGTGGAAAAACTGATAAGGTGCTAGATAAAATTAATTAGAAGCCATTGCCGGAAGTCAAGACAAACTCTAAAGGGGAATTTGATAATGGGGAAAAAAAAGTAGGGCATGATCCACAACATTTCTTTTTTATCTTTTTTTTCTGTATATGTTGTTTGCTGATAAGACTATTAAATTAAATTAGTGATTGTGTGGCGTATGCTGATTATATGGGATGGCTCCCTCTGAGTCATTTGCTTACCTCTTCCACTCTCCCCCTCCTCCCCCTTCCCTTACCCCTCCCTTTTTTTTTTTTTCTCACGTAATAAGTTAATAATATACACAAAGCAGAAGCACTTGAAAATTTTTTGAATTATTATAATATATTCATAAATGAGCGGAGGGTTTATCCCCCCTATCCCCCTCCCCTTTTTTTTCTCATATTTAATAGGTAATAACAGAGGTAGAGCACAAGCACTTGATATTTTTGAATTTTTATATAATCAACTAATAAATAGGGTAAGTTTTCGCCTCACTCCCCCCCCCCCCCCCTTTTTTTTCTCTTCTTTTCACGTAATAAGTTGATAATATACACAAAGCACAAGCACTGGAAATTTTTTTAAAAATTATTTTATAATGCATTTATAAACAAGGGAAGGGTTTTCACACATAACAGGTCAATAATATATATAGAGCACTAATATTTGAATAATTTAAATATGTTTTATAACACTTTCATAAAATTGGAGTTTTTGGTTTTACTTTTTTTCACGTGTAATAAGTTAATGACACATATAGAGCACAACACTTGAAAGAAGGTCTTTTCCCTTTCTTTCAAATTTTTTTTTTTCTTTCCCCTCTCCTTTAACACGTATTAAGTCAACCCCCACACCATTTAGAAAAAAAAATTGGCGTGGAGTCCATCTTAATATCCATACCAGACCCGAAGGGCCTGGTATGGACAGGGAGGGGGCCCACGCTGTTTTTTTAAATGATTTTTTATGTATATTGCCGGGATCTGGCAATACATTACAGCCGCGAGCAATTTTGAATTACATATTTTTCTTTAGAAATGTCATTTTGCTGCAGTACTTTTCTAAACATGTGAAAAATGTGCTACTTTACAGGCATACTAAGGTGACCTCTCAGGCACGATATTTAAAGGAATATTTAATTTTTTTAATTCACTTTAAGCATTCTTAAAATCACTGCTACTGAAAAAACGCCAGTTTTAAAAACTTTTTTTCATGTTCGTGTCCCATAGACTTTAACAGTGTTTGCATGTTCGCAAAAAATGTTTGTCTGTTTGCAAGTACTGGTGCGAACCGAACCAGGGGGGGTGTTCGGCTCATCAATACTGGTAGGTAATCACTGGCTAATTGTGATTTTCGACATGTGTGAAGGGCGCTCAAATTGTGGTGTCTGCATGTCATCTGTTAATATGTTGAGCAAAATAGTGTTATAGCATTGTATCAGTTATTCTCTAAGGACTACACAAATTGAACTTTGATTAACCATGACATTTTTTTAATACTTGTCTAAATAAAGATTGTTTGTGGTTTTAAAATGTCATTAGCATCTGTTTAACTTGTAGGTGTCTATAAAGTCCTAGCCACATGTTAGGTCTTGGTAGTTAGCTTTATTTGGGATGATGGCACATTTTAGCATTAAATAATCCTCTTTTAGGCTCCATTCACACTAGCGCGTTTTTTGATGCATTTTGCATTTTGCAGAAATGCACGGGAATTTTTTAACATGGGTTCCTATGGAACATGTTCACATCAATGCCTTTTTGTTTCTCTGCATTTTTGGAAAGGGTCGGGGACTT
The DNA here is from genome assembly GCA_037952835.1 of Lithobates septentrionalis. Taxonomy (NCBI): domain Eukaryota; kingdom Metazoa; phylum Chordata; class Amphibia; order Anura; family Ranidae; genus Lithobates; species Lithobates septentrionalis. The sequence goes on from JBBDGP010000151.1 coordinate 1,590,894, forward strand.
TTTTTCATGCAAAATGCAGCGTTTTGCATGTAATGGATTTCAATGGACAAGCATCAAAAACGCAAGTGCACCGTTTTTGCAGCGTTTTTGATGCGTTTTTGCAGCGTTTTTGATGCGTTTTTGCCATTTTTTTTTTTTTGTTTTTTTTTTTTTTGTAATTTTTTTTTTTTTTGTAATTTTTTTTAAGACTGTAAAAAAAAATGTAAAAAAAAAAAAAAAAAAAAAAAAAACGCAAATCGCGGCAAAATCGCGGCAAAATCGCGGCAAAAACGCGGCTCAAAAACGTGGCAAGCATGAAAAAAAAACCTCCAAAAACGCTCAAAAGCAACATGCATAGGTGTGAATCGAGCCTTAGGCTCGATTCACACTAGCGCGTTTTTTGATGCATTTTGCATTTTGCAGAAATGCACAGGAATTTTTTAACATGGGTTCCTATGGAACATGTTCACATCAATGCCTTTTTGTTTCTCTGCATTTTTGGAAAGGGTCGGGGACTTTTTTTCATGCAAAATGCAGCGTTTTGCATGTAATGGATTTCAATGGACAAGCATCAAAAACGCAAGTGCACCGTTTTTGCAGCGTTTTTGCAGCATTTTTGCAGCGTTTTTGATGCGTTTTTGCCGTTTTTTTTTTTTTGTATTTTTTTTAATTATTTTTTTTTTAAATTTTTTTTAAGACTGTAAAAAAAAAATGTAAAAAAAAAAAAAACCGCAAAACGCAAATCGCGGCAAAATCGCGGCAAAATCGCGGCAAAAACGCGGCTCAAAAACGTGGCAAGCATGAAAAAAAAACCTCCAAAAACGCTCAAAAGTAACATGCATAGGTGTGAATCGAGCCTTATGCTGGCCATACACTATACGAAAAATCGGCCGAAAAATCGTTCGAATGGACACTTCGTTCGTTTTTCGGCAAGTTAGTGGGCACAAATCGATAATCTTTGTGACGTTTTTGTGGTAAAAAAACGAACGGGAAGTTTGGTAAATTTCTGCCGAACGTACGATAAATTGCAAGGTTAATGTGTTTCCCGTCCGAACTTTCTGCACTAGGTATATGTAAAAAAACGAACACAAAATTATTTATTCATGTCCACTGAACAGATTATCGGTCATTATATGATGGCACGATCGTTTGCGGTCACGGTCGAACGTTCGTTTTTCGAAAATGGGTTCGGCCGAATTTCTGTATAGTGTATGGCCAGCATTAGGCTGGATTTACACCTATGCAGTTTTAGTGCTTTTTGCATTTTGCAGATTTGCACTACAGATCGTGTTCCATAGGAAACCATGTTAAATGGACTGTAGTGCAAATCTGCAAAATGCAAAAAGCACTAAAACTGCATAGGTGTGAATCCAGCCTTATGGCATTTAGGCTCGATTCACACCTATGCATGTTGCTTTTGAGCGTTTTTGGAGGTTTTTTTTTCATGCTTGCCACGTTTTTGAGCCGCGTTTTTGCCGCGATTTTGCCGCGATTTTGCCGCGATTTTGCCGCGATTTGCGTTTTTTTTTTTTTTTACATTTTTTTTTACAGTCTTCAAAAAAATTAAAAAAAAAACAAAAAAAACGGCAAAAACGCATCAAAAACGCACCAAAAATGCATAAAAAACGCTGCAAAAACGGTGCACTTGCGTTTTTGATGCTTGTCCATTGAATTCTATTACATGCAAAACGCTGCATTTTGCATGAAAAAAAGTCCCTGACCCTTTCCAAAAATGCAGAGAAACAAAAAGGCATTGATGTGAACATGTTCCATAGGAAACCATGTTAAAAAATTCCCGTGCATTTCTGCAAAATGCAAAATGCATCAAAAAACGCGTTAGTGTGAATGGAGCCTTATTCTTACTGCTATTCAAGGCTCTGTAAGGCTCCATTCACACTAGCGCGTTTTTTGATGCATTTTGCAGAAATGCACGGGAATTTTTTAACATGGGTGCCTATGGAACATGTTCACATCAATGCCTTTTTGTTTCTCTGCATTTTTGGAAAGGGTCAGGGACTTTTTTTCATGCAAAATGCAGCGTTTTGCATGTAATAGAATTCAATGGACAAGCATCAAAAACGCAAGTGCACCGTTTTTGCAGCGTTTTTGCAGCATTTCTGGTGCATTTTTGATGCGTTTTTGCCGTTTTTTTATTTTTTTTATTTTTTTTTTTTATTTTTTATAGGTGTGAATCGAGCCTTAAGCTGGCCATACACCATACAATTTTCCTGTTCAATTTTCTTTAGATTTACCTTCAACTATGTAGTACAAGGGCCTGCCTGATTGCATCCAAATTGAAAGTGTTTAGGTTTCACCTCATATTATATGGTTTTGGTAAATCTAATGCCGCGTACACACGGTCGGACTTTTCGTCTACAAAAGTCAGACAGCCTGTCCGACAGACTTCCGGCAGACTTTCGGCGGACTTTCGACGGACTTGCGGCGGACTTTCTAATGAACAGACTTGCCTACACACGATCACACAAAAGTCCATCGAATTCTTACGTGATGACGTACACCGGACTAAAATAAGGAAGTTCATAGCCAGTAGCCAATAGGTGCCCTAGCGTGGCTTTTTGTCCGTCGGACTAGCACACAGACGAGCGGATTTCGGGGTCCGTCGTAGTTACGAAGTAAAGATTTGAAGCATGTTTCAAATCTAAAGTACGTCGGATTTGAGGCTAAAAAAGTATGTTGAAAGTCCGGAGAAGCCCACACACGATCGGATTACCAGCCAGCTTTAGTCCGTCAGCGTCCGTTGGACTTTTGTAGACGAAAAGTCCGACCGTGTGTACGCGGCATTAGGCTCGATTCACACCTATGCATGTTGCTTTTGAGCGTTTTTGGAGGTTTTTTTTTCATGCTTGCCACGTTTTTGAGCCGCGTTTTTGCCGCGTTTTTGCCGCGATTTTGCCGCGATTTGCGTTTTGCGTTTTTTTTTTTTTTTTTACATTTTTTTTTACAGTCTTAAAAAAAAATTACAAAAAAAACAAAACAAAAAAAACCCCGGCAAAAACGCATCAAAAATGCACCAAAAACGCATCAAAAACGCTGCAAAAACGGTGCACTTGCGTTTTTGATGCTTGTCCATTGAAATCCATTACATGCAAAACGCTGCATTTTGCATGAAAAAAAGTCCCCGACCCTTTCCAAAAACGCAGACATACAAAAAAGCATTGATGTGAACATGTTCCATAGGAACCCATGTTAAAAAATTCCCGTTCATTTCTGCAAAATGCAAAATGCATCAAAAAACGCGCTAGTGTGAATCGAGCCTAAAGGAAAGTTGAACAGGAAAATTGAATAGTGTATGGCCAGCCTTAGGCTCGATTCACACTAGCGCGTTTTTTGATGCATTTTGCATTTTGCAGAAATGCACGGGAATTTTTTAACATGGGTTCCTATGGAACATGTTCACATCAATGCTTTTTTGTTTCTTTGCGTTTTTGGAAAGGGTCGGGGACTTTTTTTCATGCAAAATGCAGCGTTTTGCATGTAATGGATTTCAATGGACAAGCATCAAAAACGCAAGTGCAGCGTTTTTGCAGCGTTTTTGATGCGTTTTTGGTGCGTTTTTGCCGTTTATTTTTTTATTTTTTTTTTTTTACATTTTTTTTTAGACTGTAAAAAAAACTGTAAAAAAAAAAAAAAAAAAAACGCAAAACGCAAATCGCGGCAAAAACGCGGCAAAAACGCGGCTCAAAAACGTGCATAGGTGTGAATCGAGCCTTATGCTGGCCATACACTATACGAAAAATCGGCCGAAAAATCGTTCGAATGGACACTTCGTTCGTTTTTCGGCAAGTTAGTGGGCACAAATCGATAATCTTTGTGACGTTTTTGTGGTGAAAAAACGAACGGGAAGTTTGGTAAATTTCTGCCGAACGTACGATAAATTGCAAGGTTAATGTGTTTCCCGTCCGAACTTTCTGCACTAGGTATATGTAAAAAAACGAACACAAAATTATTTATTCATGTCCACTGAACAGATTATCGGTCATTATATGATGGCACGATCGTTTGCGGTCACGGTCGAACGTTCGTTTTTCGAAAATGGGTTCGGCCGAATTTCTGTATAGTGTATGGCCAGCATTAGGCTCGATTCACACCTATGCATGTTGCTTTTGAGCGTTTTTGGAGGTTTTTTTTTCATGCTTGCCACGTTTTTGAGCCGCGTTTTTGCCGCGATTTTGCCGCGATTTGCGTTTTGCGTGTTTTTTTTTTTTTTTTTTTACAGTCTTAAAAAAAATTAAAAAAAAAAAAAAATTAAAAAAAAAAAAAAATAACGGCAAAAACGCATCAAAAACGCACCAAAAACGCATCAAAAACGCTGCAAAAACGGTGCACTTGCGTTTTTGATGCTTGTCCATTGAATTCTATTACATGCAAAACGCTGCATTTTGCATGAACAAAAGTCCCTGACCCTTTCCAAAAATGCAGAGAAACAAAAAGGCATTGATGTGAACATGTTCCATAGGAACCCATGTTAAAAAATTCCCGTGCATTTCTGCAAAATGCAAAATGCATCAAAAAATGCGCTAGTGTGAATGGAGCCTTAGAGAGATTTCCCACCCTAGTTCACCTGCTGAAAATGTTTTACTTGACAGAAAGTGAGGGAAACTCTCCAATAGCAAGACAGAGGGATATGACAATGTTTTATTTGTTTTTTTCTAGTGAAGTGGGGAAAGGCTAGGCCACTGTCAAATTTGTATTTGTGTCATTTGTGTCATTGCTGCACATTTTCTCTCACTTCCTGTCTGGGTGAAACCATTGCCAGCAGGATAGGGAGGGTGCTTCTTCTTAGCGGAGCCCATGATAGCAGTAAAAATTAGACAGTGATTCTAATCCTTCCCCAATTTATCCAAAAAATTTTGGCCCAACATACACTCTAATGTGTTATTTTTAAGTGGTAGGGTACATGGGGACACTAAATGTATGTATACCAAGAAGAAAACAGCTCTTTCAATCAGTCTACTTAATTAATACTACATACTGGCAAAAAAAGCACTTACCACAAATGCCCTTCCTCCATCCCCACAAGATGATCCCTTTTGCAGCGCAGGCCCTGACATAGGAAGAGAGTGCAGCACACATACACTTCTCACTGTCTTTACAGCTACAAGAGTCATAACGACACCTCTGAGAAAACAGAAACAATACAAGTTGGTAACTTTGTGAACAGAAGTACATTTATTAAACTTCAAGAAAATATGGAACTTTGTAGGATGTATCACAATTTTTGTTTTCTTCATATGCCATTTTCTTTCTTTTTTTTTTGTAACATCAGGTTACTACTCAATTGCATATTTTATCAATTTATCCTAATTTCAATGGCCCCTGTTCACATATGAGCATGTCTGTCATCTGAAGCAAAATGTCTGTTGCTAAAAAAATTACATGAGCTTATTTTTGGCAGATTACAAGTGTTTTTGACCCCGTAGACTTCAATAGAAATAGATTTTCCAAGCATTTTGTCACATGTTTTTTGCTTAAACAGCAGCTCTCCACCCCTAATTTTCTCTCCATCTCCTCGCCCTAGTGCTTTCTCTTGGCTAAACAAAAATGCTTGAAGCTGTAAAACAATTGTAATATGCTTATAAAACGCTTGTAATACTTTTCTAAAAATGCCAGTAAATCGCTTTGATCAGGTGTAGCACTCGACAGCCACTTTTTTACCATGTTCTCTATGGTCCAATAAAAATAACTCAAGTTCCCCTAGACATGTTGTAGCAGGGTGAGCCTGTGCCACTGTTTAAAATGGTGGTTTACACAAGATTTTCTAAGAAGCAAGAACACTTATGACACAGGTGTGTGCTGGCTTCATATGAGAGCCAGAGATAGAGCTCAGAGCCTCACCCTCACAAGGAGGTTAGTGTGTGAAGGGAGCCATGAGAGGTGCTGCTATGCACCATGGTGTTCAGGTCAGGATGGAGCAGGACCTGAGCCTGAGAGAGAGTCCATATGAGACAGAGCAGCTAGAAAGCTGTAAGGATGACACAGAGCTGAGGTGCAGCGGCTGTGCATAAACACTGGGATGTGTTTCATGGTCAAGAGGACCAAAAAGGTACTAAGGTTCAGGAGGATCCTAAAGAGGCTGCCACAAGAGCCAGGAAGCTAAATGTTAAATTTTTGCAGTGATGAAGAGAACCCCCTGCGTGGCAAGATATGCCTATATGAACTGTTGGCAGTTCTTTAAATATAAGTTGGCAGGCAAGCCCTGAAAACTATATCTGGCTTCGAGTAAACTCTCCCTTTTGGCACTAGCATTGAGCTAAGAAACCCTGACGTGTCACAATATTTGCAGTTACTTCACATAGCCTCTAATTGTTGTTAATGTATGCCACATTTTTTTGAACTTTTTTTTTAAAAACTAAAAATGTTTATAATTTAGGAGTTACAGTAAATCCACTTTAAAATGTATGTCAAGGAGAAACCATTTTTCTAGTATTGTATAAAGTGGGGAAGGAGTAGAACTTGGTCTTCACTGCTATTTGCAGCTATTTTCTCACATTTTATCACATTTCCAATCCTGCTAAATATGGTCCCACCAAGCAGGAAGTGAGAGAATCTGCATCATCAAGACATAAAGAAATATAAATCTGGCAGGGGTTTTCCTACTCTACTAAAGAAAAGCATTTTTTTTCTATGAGGCTTCCCTCACTATCTATCCTATCTTGTAAATGTTGTCAGCAGTGCAAAAAGTGGGGATACGTTTTTTTTGCAGGACCTGTTTATTGGCGAGGTTATTTATAGTCATGAATCGAGCAGTATTTATAGTACCAAATTATGTATTATTCTATAGAAAAAAAAAGGTTTTGGCTGTTTGGTTGAAACAGTATTATTTATTACAAAAAGTCGTTGCCATGATCATAAAAAGGAACACCTATTCATCTGGAATATGCAGTTCAGTTTTGGGTACCAGTTCTCAAAAAGGATATCGGGGAACTAGAGAAAGTGCAGAGAAGGGCAACCAAACTGATAAGAGGCATGGAGGAGCTCAGATATGGGGCGATATTAGAGGAACTGAATTTATTCCATCTTGAGAAGTGGAGATTAAGGGGGGATATGATCAACATGTACAAATATATAAGAGGCTCATACAGTGAACTTGGTGTTGAGTTATTCACATTAAAGTCATCACAGAGGAAAAGAGGTCAATCTTTACATCTAGACGAAAAGAGATTTCATCTCCAGCTCAGTAGATTGCTCTAAAAAATGCCTGGACTTTTTCCTAAATGTACATAATATAACTGGGTACTAACATTTGTAGGTAAAGTTGATCCAGGGAATATCGGATTGCCTCTCGGGGGATCATGAAGACATTTTTTACCCTGCTGGAGCAAATTGGATCATGCTTTGCTGGGGTTTTTCGCCTTCCTCTGGATCAACTGTGGGCATAGGATTGTGTATATGGGATCGTATGATTTTTTTTTTTTTTTTTTAATGGTTGAACTAGATGGACTTGTGTCTTTTTTCAACGTGACTAACTATGTAACTATGTAACCTATTAACACAAAGTGTGTTAGCAAAGCACTCACCCCTGCCACATGGATCAATTGGAATCATTAAAGCTAAAGTTTAGCTAAAAAGTAAACAAAAAAGAGAGAAACCTGGTTCCTCTATGGTTTCCTTGGATTGGATGCTGGCACACTAGGTGACTATGGTGGCCAACTTGGGTTAGGCAATATAAATGCCCTGGCTCCCAAGTTTGACATGCATTTTGCAAGTGGTAGCATACGCAGTTCTTAGCATCATGGAAAGGTTCTAGAGGAGTGGGAAAAGTGCAGGAACATGTCATCCTTCTTGGAGACATCCCTAGTTGGGTTCAGACTGGCCAGGCCAGATCCCACTCCTCAAGACATATGCTGTCAGCTAGAATACCATCTATGGTCATCTATGGTCACTTTGCTGTTATATTCTGTGAGTGTCCCCGGTTGGGTTGCCTCCCCGCCGGGCCTGTTGTGTATTGCTGAACTCTAGTTACAATACCTTCCTGTTTTTGCATCAACTCCACTAGCTCAGAAATCATCCAGGGTAAGTGTCTAAATCCTGGACCGAGACGTTGACTCATAGATAAACAACAAGGCGATTTCTGGTGCCTGTGCAGTTGTTGGCTGTATTCTCCTATCTTCGTTGTCACACAAATCTTTGCCTTCTGTTGTTGTCATCCACTTTGTGACTTACTACATAATTAAGGTCTACATGATTACTGGGGGGCTGGAGAAATGCTTCTGCCTGCCTGCCTTCCAGCAGCAGATTGATTACATTATCCTACTAGCTACCACATCTAAACCTAGGCAAAGTAACTTGCCTAGAACTCAGTGACCAATTTCTCATAATAAAAATAATACTTTTTTTTTTTAAATATATATATATATATATATATATATATGCCTATCCCATAAACATAATGTTTAACCACAACTAAATCCATAAACCTCAACCATAATGTTAATTTAACCCATAAAATGAAATTTTCTTTCTCTTGCCATTTTTAAGCTTTGGCTTAAATGGGTAAGAGTTACAATTGTCAGGTTTTTATTTCTGTCTGTGAACCTATTGAGCAGATTTTCTTGTACTTCCTCTCTTTTTGATGCTCATGCAAGAAATAGGAGGTGGATTTGCCATTAGGACAGAAAAACAAACAGAAATAAAATTATTTTCATAAGTTCTAACCCTTTCTCACGACAAAAAATGTATTTGTTTCCCATGTCCCCAATGGAGAGATTTCCCATCATGTCCTACCCTGACAGAAGGTTTGGAGAAATCTCACCAATTTAAATATTATGGCCTTTAAATTGATCTGAAATATATTTTATCATGCAGAATAATACAATTATTAATATGTTCAGGATTTATTATTAGGTAAGCTTTAGTGAATATTTATAATAAGCCTAGAGCTGAAAAAAAGACCATAAAAGACAAAACCAGACCCTCAAAGTTTGCTGATTTACCCAGCACAGTACTGATTTTTTTACACATGCTGCTGCTTTACAGGGCATGTACTGGTTTGTACTGAGTTTTTCCACCCTGTCCTGTCCTGCACAGAGATGGCTGCTCCAAGCAGACCCTGAGCTGACTTACTTTACTTTGCCAGTTACACTGATAGCCCCACCTGCTTAACTTCATGCTCAAAGACTTACTGTCTGCTTATGATAAGGGGAATTGGGGAGGGAGTAACCAGGACTTCTCCAATTAAGTCCTACCTCACCATAAGGACACAGTATGGACTATCGCGGTACCTCATGAAGACATGCAATATAAGTAAAATTTCAATTTATTCAAATATAAACACTAAAAAATCTATATATACACAATATAGATTGACAACAGTACAATTAAGACATGTTACAACACAATATTTGTTGAAATAGCAATTTGAAGCACCCGCATAGGTGAATGAAGGCAGGTTTTAAATACTTAAGGACGTGAGCCTCGACAGTTTTGCAGTCAAGCTGCTTCCTCAGGAGGTGTCCAAGTAAAATATCTACTAAAATATCTACTAAGTAAGACAATCAAAATTACATATACATAGTGATGAGAAGTAATACAAAGTAAGTAGCATGATATTGGAGTAGTTACTCAAATTTTAAAGATACACTCACCAACCACTGCCCCTTCGGGCTTGGACGGCACTTGTGAGACGCCCACTTCGGGCGTTCCCCCGGGGGCAGGTAAGGGTTTTTTTTTTTGGCAAAATAAGCTATTGTGTAAAAAACATAACATCCCTCCCCCCCCCTTTCCTCCCCTTCCATCCCCCTTCCCCCTTTCCTGCCCAAAACCCCCCCTCCTTTCCTCCCCCTTTCCCCTCTCCCCTTCCCCCTCTCCTCCTCCCCCCCTCTCTCCTTCTCCCTTCCCCCCCTCGTACCCCCCCTTTTTTCACTCTTCCTCCCCTTCTTCCATTCCCTTCCCTTTCCTTGTCTCCCCCCCCCCTCCCTCACTGTCTTTTCACCCTATTCACTGTGGTGGCAATCACTTCACCATTAGTTTATATCCCACACCAACACTCATTATATCTTATGTTTTTTGCACAATAGCTTATTTTGCCAAAAAAAAACCCTTGCCCACCCCCGGGGGAACGCCCAAAGTGGGTGTCTCACAAGTGCCGTCTAAGCCCGAAGGGGCAGTGGTTGGTGAGTGTATCTTTAAAACCTAAGTAACTATTCCAATATCATGCTACTTACTTTGTATTACTTCTCATCACTATGTATATGTAATTTTGATTGTCTTACTTTGTAGATATTTTACTTGGACGCTTCCTGAGGAAGCGGCTTGACCGCGAAACTGTCGAGGCTCACGTCCTTAAGTATTTAAAACCTGCCTTCATTCACCTATGCGGGCGGTTCAAATTGCTATTTCAACAAATATTGTGTTTTAACATGTCTTAATTGTACTGTTGTCAATCTATATTGTGTATATATAGATTTTTTTAGTGTTTATATTTGAATAAATTGAAATTTTACTTATATTGCATGTCTTCATGAGGTACCGCGATAGTCCATACTGTGTCCTTATGGTGAGGTAGGACTTAATTGAAGAAGTCCTGGTTACTCCCTCCCCAATTCCCCTTATCAATAACTCTCGAAGGATGATGGTACCTACAAACTGTACAACTCCCCCTTCCTAACCTTGTGGCATTTACTTTATAATTTTACTGTCTGCTGACACAGAGAACAGGAACCACAGCACCACTGATTGGGCAGATACACTGACTGCCAAAGGACTAAAGTAGGAGACTGACATCGGAGGATCTTATCCATCTTTTTTGGCGATGCCAAAAGCTCCACCGTTACTGGAACAAGGTACTCTCCACACTTAATGGAATATTCCAGGAGTCTCTCTCCAGGTATTCTCCTCGGCTGGAAGTCTTCGTTCCCCCCCCTCAGTTAAAACATGGGTGACTCATATGGGTGGTACACTTCTCCTGGAGAGATATCTATCAACACAGGGGCCGGCTCCATAAATTAGAAAAATGGGGTCCCCATGGCTAGACACTCCAGGGATGTCCTACAGGGAGCTGGTCCTATTGCGAACTTTGCAGTTTCCCGTGGGATGAATGCTCCCTGGGTGACTCCGGGGAACGTTGATGGGGTGTGTCAGTTGACTATCTATAGGTCTCAGGTTCTCATGTTATGGTGTTGTTATACCTATTTGTGCAGACCGTTGTGGTAGATTTGGGGTTGAGTTTTGTTGTATATGACAGGTGGGGGATACAATAAGTCTCTGTAACTAACGTCTTCAAACTAAGTTGTAAATGTCTTTACAATGTGATGTACTGGAATGATAAGCTTTACTGAATTTTTTTCCTCTTCTGTACCATGTGTTCTCTCAATAAACATATTTTGATATAAAAAAAGTAGTAGACTGAGCCAGGCAGTGGAGGGGCTCTCAGCCTCCAGATGACCATAAGCCAAAACTAGGGAGTCACTATAGCCTTCCAGTAACCTCAAGGCTCTCTCTATAGACCACCAGTGACAGGTGCTGAGCAAGATGTACACATTCTTCTCTTTGAAATGTTGCAGTGTATGCACAGAACAACCCATGCACAGAAGTGCTTCCTAAGTCAGAATATGTTATTACATGTGTCCACATACAATGCAACACTCACCTTTACATATCCAGCTGGGTTTATGGTTGAATGACATTTGGCGAAAGGAGACTCGTTACCTTCCAGCAAAGAGCACCAATGGTCTGCATATTTTTCTAGAAAGAATGAAACACTGTGCTTAATTTGTGTAAATGAGGTGATATGAATGATATGAAGATAGTTGCTAACTGTATAGAAAATTATTTATATGTCCCAACACCTTTGAAAAATGTCAGTTCTTAATATTCATTGACTTATATTGAATGAAAACCTCTAGTATAGAGGCAAAGTAACCCTGTCTCTGCAAAGGCCCCCTCACTTTGTCAGCACCTCCATGCCGCTTCTTCATCTTTTGTAGCTGATGCATCTGGGAATGAGGGAAAATGTGAAAACCCAATTCCAGACATTTTTTTACTTTTGAATGTAGTGGTCCTTCTAAAGCTTTTGTGGGAATGCCTGGGTTATCACCTTGGACTATGTCTCCTATGAGGAAGTCGATTTTAAACCATTTCAGCATGGCTATTGAATAGCAACATAACTGAGATAACATGATAAAGATAATGTCTTACTGTTCTCAATGCTGAGGCTGCACGGATCATCTAGCCAGTCTGACACATCAGAACACATGGCGTTGGTCTTCCAAGTGTTAGCAAAAGCTGAGGCTGTGGCTTCAACTAGACCACCTGATATTTGAAAATCATCTATTTCCTTATAATTGAAGTTTCCACAAAGACCTATAAAAACAGATTCAAGCATATATCAATATTTCTTTACATCTCAAAACCTGTAATTTTAATGTTCATAAATTCAAAACCAGTTGAAGCCAGAGAAATATATGCGCAGTCAAATAGACTCTGTACTAATAACCTCCATTTTATACCTTCCTGTTACAGCAACTCTGCATGTTGTATAAATAAAACTATGTAGTTCTGTAGACCCCACAGTAAAGCTGTGCATACACAAGTTGAATTTCATGCTTTTTTCTTTTAAGAATGTTTGATTTTGTTGGGTCACACTGATGTCCATTTTCGACTGCAGTGATGATAACATTCGAAAAAGCATGATGGAAAATTTTCCTCAAACAAATTGTTCATGAGGTTTTCATTAAGCAAAGTCTATTTACTCCAAAATTGAATGTTAAGAGCAAATGCACATTTGAAGACCTTTTAAACGACATTTGTGAAATCATCAAATGTACTGAGAATTTTCTTAAAAAATGCACATATTACTATTCTGATGAATAATATTTTGAAAATCTACTAGTGTATGGCTAGCTTTAGAATGCATTCAGTAATCGGTACCCAGTAACAAGACTGATCTGATACACCCCTTCTCCTCCTCTGTAATACAAGCCTGTGAAGGGACACTTGTTACTAGGTATGTGGCTGTTACTCAGCTATGCCAACACAGAGCAATGCAGAGAGAATGCAAGAAGCAACATTTTCACAAAGAAAAAAACAGCCACAAATCAAAACTTGTGGAGGTACAGGACTATAAAGAGATAAAAACATTAAATACTTTGTTTAATCCTGACAGGTTCATTGATATAAAGCCTTAATATGCATTGGAAGGCCTTTTAGTTCATTCACAGATCCTTGAAAAAGCATATTCCTAGCAGACCTCTCTGTAAGCATTAAAAGATTTAAATGCATACTGAGGCAGTCAGTCTATATTTGGTACAACTAAACTTAAATTCAGATTGAAAGTAAGTTTTACCTTATTTTATGCAGTAGATATTGCCAATGTTATCTATATTTTGTTATTACAGGAGGCACTGAAATATCGAAAACTCTCAATGCTCATAAATTGGTTGTTCACACTCAAATAGAAAAACATATTTATATTTGAAAAGATTATGTCAGTTATACACATACTTGTATACAAATATTGTAACATGCAGTACGGTGAGGTATAGATATCATGCATTATGGTCACTGAGGTCCTCTTCAACTAACCTTGTAGTTTTCCAATGAAAGATTCATTCATAGTGATGTATAGCTGCATCATGGGTTGCAGCTGAATCTGCATCTGAAGGCCAAATGCAGCATCAAGAATGATGTAAGAATCCGTGGGTTGAGAAATGGAAAAACTGGCTGCAAAAAAAGCACAAAGATACCAATAATTGGCCACATTTGTATTTCAACCACTGAACTACCATTTTACACTGCTTGTCTTGCACATGTGTATGAGTTCCTATGTTAAATGTATTCTGGGATTCTACATTCACATCAATATGAGATATTGCATATTGAAGTGGAATTCCATGGAAAATATCAAAATGTGTAGTTGAAGCTTAAATGTCTACTGTTTTACCTGATTTTAAATGTTGTTGAATCAAATGTAAATCTATTTGGTTAAAATATTTGTGCAGCCTCCCTGGCGGTATGATTATGTCAGATTTTTGCGTCTCAAAACGGTACAATTATTTTGCATAGAAATCTGGCGTTTTATATTGTAGGCCTGTAATTATTAGCAATAACACACTTAAATCTGTCCAAACAAGAGTCTAGTAGTTATCCCGGGTATGATGAAGTTTGAAACACAAAATCATAAATTATAATATAATAAATAAATATAAATAATTGTAACAAATAATAATATAATAATAATAAAATTAATTTCCCCACGATTCACTATCGCTCAATTCTGCAAGTGTTCTAATTTACTATCGCTGTTTTCTAGCTGGTCTAAAACCACGTTTGATGTAAAGAGACACTTTTTGGTTGCTATGGACAATCTCCAGTTTCCAGGCAGAAAAAACAGTATATATCATATAAAACTGCATGCAGGGCACTGGACAAACCACTAGGGACAAAAGGGATGTGAAATAATTTCATACAGTAATATAATCTGTAAGATTACACTCTACTGTATGTATTATGATTTTTCACTTTTTTGAATTTGCTGCCGGGCTCCGCCGACACTCACAGGAAACGGAGCTCGACACAGAGAGGCTTCGGGTGGAGGACAGAGCTCGCAGACACAGCGGGGGGACATCGCAGGATCCTGGGGGCAAGGTAAGTACACTGCACCAGGATCCTGCAATGCCATCCTAAGTGTGGCTCGGGGTTACCGCTAATGGTGCTGAAATTTAACCCCTGAGCTACACTCGGGAAAACCGCCAGGGAGGTTAAAAGCATTTCAGGGGTTACAAAAGTCCCCCTTTTTCAGGGCTTGAGAGAATTTAGCTGAGGAGGATCTAAAGGAAGGTTTGATATTCTGAGGTTAAAATGTTGTGAAGAGTATAATACCTGCCCTGGTAGATGATAGAGATGAGCTTGGGTTTAGGCCAAACTGAGTTTAGTCCAAGCCCAGAAGTTAGCTGTCATTGCTGGGCAAATAAGCGGCAGGCAGGAGATTCCCTGTCCTATAGCTGCACATATACATAAGGGAAGGAATGCTCATGATACGACTGACCTAATATGGCCCCATTAGGTTAATGACAGTAACCTAGCATGTGTACATATTAAGTCAATTGTGTCACTAGCATCCCCGCCCCTTTGTGTATGTAGGCTGTGGGCCAGGAAATCTCCTGCCTGCAGCATATTGGCCCACCAATGGTAGCTAACAGGTTTGGGCAAACTTGGGATCAGATGAAAGCTGAGCCTGAACCCAAGCTCATCACTAATCAGTGGTTTAGGTTTTCCACCACTCTGTCATACTGCACAACCAGGAAAGTTGTGGCTCAGCTTTACTATTTCCTGATCCAGCTTTATGGAGCTGAAGATGCTGATTCATTATCAAGTGAAGAAAAGGCTGATCATGAAAAAAACATAGGAAGTTGCATTGGTAAACCAAGAGATAAGGCTGGAACCTACCTGGCTGTACAGTTAACGAATATTTAGGAATCAAAATTCTGGCTTAACAGAGTTATAGATTATTTTGGCAGCTCAATAAACAAGTATTGCTTAGAATTCTGCAACCACTGTGATGTAGTAAACATTTTTTAACACAGTTGTGAATTATACTGCACATCATATTACCTGTGACCTGAGGCAGTGTTACCCTCTGATCGTTCAGCAGAACTGTGCCATCAGTCTTGAAAGTCACCACCTAGAACAGAGAAGGAATATTTGCTTAATAGGGTAACAAGGAGGTCATAGGTAAAGGCAATACCTACCCCTTATATAGGCTTATATATCATGTGACTGGGCTTAATAGGATATTAAAAGTACTTGTATGTATATGATCCCTGTATCCAGAACTAAGCAACAACATTTTGGCTGAACATTTTTATCAACATAATGTTGGCTGAGCAGCTTATTATCAACAATTAAAATGGAACTATATATCATTTTGGATAGAGTAAGGGAGGGTCATAACTCCTGTTGGCTTTTTTTTTGCCATATGTGTCCCATTGCGGAGATTTCTCTTCACTTCCGGTTCCATAGCCAAAACAGGAAGTGAGAGGAAATCCCTGCAAATTAAGGGAATCCCTAGGGGACCCCTAGGCCACCAGAACTAGTGTCCCTATTGGAAGATTCCCCCTCTAGTACTTTTCTGGAGACAACCCAAAATTTGGGTTTTCTTTTACTTTCACTTTCAATGCTAATGTTAAACAGGACAAATAGAGAGGATGAATCGCCCTAATGGGGGCACGGACAGTAATAGAACCTGACAGGTAATCTAATCCCTCTCCACTCTATCCAGAACAAAAGAAAACTTTTTGCTTTTATTTGCACTTTAAGTTTAAAGATGCTTGTGTTATCCTACCTAGATATAGGGGATCTTCAAATTCATCTGGGTAAGAAGCAGTAGAAAGTAGTAGTTTTCACCCACCGGAGTGCTCTTCAAACAGTTAACCAAATATATTACAGTTCAAGTTGTCGTCCTGTATTATATAAACTGTTTGCTACATGTTTGTAATTTGTCTCCCTTGCTCATGATCGACCCTCCAGTTTGATATTATAGTGGTCACATTGATTTTTTTATTTCACATCTTAAGTGAAATTTATATGTCTATGTTGTTGAAAAATATGGAAGAAGAGTGCAAAACAATTAGAGGTGATTGGATAAAAAAAAAAAAAGGAATATGGAATCTTAAGATATCAGATGGATCAGATTGCCCACATACAAAAAAAAAATGTAATTTTGGTGAATGGTCATCTTGGTGAATGGATACTTTGCTTAGCAGGGTCACAAGGGGGTCAAAGTTAAACGTCATTTCCACCAAAAATTGAGGTTTTCATTTTGTATAGTTAACCTGTAGTACAGGGGTCTTCAAACTATGGCCCTCCAGTTGTTCAGGAACTACAATTGCCATCATGCCTTGTCATGTCCGTGAATGTCAGAGTTTTACAATGCCTCATGGGATGTGTAGTTCCACAACAGCTGGAGGGCCATAGTTTGGAGATCCCTGCTGTAGTATATATGAAGGGTCAGATGGTGTTTCAACTGACAGACATCCGTCCTAAATCGATTATTTGGGGTTTTGATTTTTCCCCTTTAATGTAATCTTGAAAACGATCTTCTGAAAATATCTTTATACATTAGATTTGCCTATATTATTTTGCTGAAATCATTATACAGTTGTTGATGATTTTTTTATTGTTTACTAAGTCAGGTTGATTACTAGTCAGTGTTAGGAACATGAACTGATATACTCACATTTTTCATGTTATCCATAAGCACTATAATGGATTTGAGAATGGTCTCCAAGGCACTGATATGAGTAATCTCCCCTAAAATAACATGTGAGCTATTTTCAATTCCCTGCAACAAAAAAGAAACACAGTTAGTTATTAATGCCAATAAATTTAGTAACAACTAATTTGATTTTTCTTGACGATGTATGAACATTGAATCATGGCAAATACAAAATTAAAATGTATCTTTTATTGATCCCAAATTATTTTCACTATGAAACAAATGGACATAAATATTTCAGAATTATGATTTACTTAGAGCATATGGAGTACTAGATTTCTCTCGTTACATACTTACTAGTTTAGCTTTCTATAAAAATGGTTTTATAGGACGGAATAGCTAAGCTCAACTTAAAGAGACAGCTGAATGAGTCAAAGGGTGACTGGTCCTTCTCTACATGTTATTTCAAAAGCATATGCCCAGAGCAAATAAAATACATATTTAGTACATCTCTGAAATACTTGCACATTTCCCTGTGTTTTATCCCTTTAAACATGTCGCAAGCACAAAAAAAATAGCTGATGGTGTGCCAGAAATATAGTGTGCCCTTACCTTCCTTTATAACATGACAACATAGCTCTGAATTCCTAAAAATGTGGTGTCAGTCCTGCCTACTTTATTTATGATGGTTTACAATGAACAGAGACTGATTTGCATCCTCCCCCCATTCCTTACCTTAATAACCCCTGCTAGTGCACAGGCAGAGAGCACAGCAAGTTATCAGATCATTTCTGGCAAAATCAACACTTTTTTTTTTGCAATTGTCGAACAGATATAGTAAAATACATTCAATTATATATTAAGCCTAGGTTCACACTACTGTGATGCGAAGTACTGATAATTTGATCAGTTTTTTTGTCCTGTGTGAGGTGCGAATTTGCCTTGCGTTTTGAGGTTTACAAGTGCGATTTTACAGTTCAATAGTGCAAGTTCAATAGAAGCCTATGAAGATAAAATTCCATTGTACCATAGAAATTTGCATCGCACCCGCAGTCAACACGCACAGGACCCTTTTTTTTTTCTCGCACTAAATTCGCAACGCTTACATGTGAACCAAAGCCATGGAATACTATGCTTTTTACATGACCTGCGAATCTGTGTGTTTCTAAACGCATCAAACCAATAGTAATTTTGCTTCTGTGTGAACTTAGGCTTAGGGATTTATTTACTAATGTCAGATAGATTGTGTACTTTGCAAAGTGCAGTTGCACCAGAGCTTAATAAATGAGGAGGAACTCTGATGGCTTTCATCATTCAATCATGTGCAAGCAAAAAATTCATTTTTTTTTCCTTGCGTGTAATTAGGTATTCTTTATAAAGTGAAACGTTACCTCATTCACTAAGCTCTGGAGCAACTGCTACCGCACCTTGCAAAGTGCACAGTCTATTTGTCTTTTGGTGATTTTTCTTTACTTTGCCCTGAAAAAGAATTGCTGCCGAGAAACTATACTGCTCCACTCTAGGCTGTTAAAGCGGTTCTAAAGGCTCAAGGTTTTTTACCTATGCATGAAGGTAAAACACCTTCTGTGTGCAGCAGTCCCCCATGTCCTCCATAATACTTACCTGAGCCCCATATTGATCCAGTGATATGCATGAGAGCCTTGGCTCTTCGGGGACTCTCCCTCCTTATTGCCTGAGACAGCAGCGGGAGCCATTGGCTTCCTCTACTGTCGATCACAGCCAGTGAGCCAATGAGGAGAGAGAAGGGGCGGGCCGAGTCTATTCACACACAGAGAAAGAGCCTGCTTGGGTGCCCCCATTTGCACATAGCAGCCATCGGGGCTGCTATGTGCAAAACCACTGCACAGAGCAGGTAAGTTTAAAATTTTTTTTTTTTTTTTAGAAAGCCTTTAATATCACTTTAACCCCCTACTCCACCGATCAATAGGTGCTGTCTTCAAGCAGTTTACTATGTGTTCCACAATCATGACCCTTTACAAAAGAAAAAGAAGCCACTCTTCATAATAAAAGCCTGGTTTAAAGATTGATATGTGTTGTCTGTTACAGAGGCTGTGTCAAGAAAGGGTTTACCTGCAGGTGTCACTGTGGCTTCCAGACCTATAGTCTGCAGTTGCAGTGTCCACCAGCAGGTGTCTCTCAGCAGTCAGAAGCTCATGGAAATCAGTCATCACCTGATGCTCATTACAGAAAGAGTATTTAAGCCCTGCCTGTGTTACTCCTTTTTGATTTGGTGTTTGCCTCTGACCTGTGTTCCTGCATTCTGATCCTGCATCCCTGGTCCAGGTCCTGGTCCTGGCACTGCACCCTGACCCTGCATCCTGATCCCTTATCTGACTGTTTGTTCCTTCTCTTGTTTATCCTCTCCCTTTCCTGCTCTCTGCTCCTTCTGCCCGACTTACACTCCGTGTATGCCTCTGCCTCAGACACCGACTACACTTCTCATAGTCTGCTATCTGTATATATTTAGTTTGGGCAGTTGTTCATTGTCTATTCACTCACTTATTAGATTATCTGGTTTAATTTATGCAGCTCTGGTATATTTGAGGTGCATTTATATTTTTGTTATCCACTTATTCTTAATAAATTACATTATTTTACATTATACTTGTGTAGCACCCTCCTAGGTAGGTACTAAAAGAGAGTATAGTTTTTGATCTTTCTGCTTACCAGGAAGATGGTCAGGCAAAACTTATGCCCCGTACACACGGTCGGATTTTCCGACAGAAAATGTGTGATAGGACCTTGTTGTCGGAAATTCCGACCGTGTGTAGGCTCCATCACACATTTTCCATCGGATTTTCCGACACACAAAGTTTGAGAGCAGGATATAAAATTTTCCCACAACAAAATCCGTTGTCGGAAATTCCGATCGTGTGTACACAAATCCGACGGACAAAGTGCCACGCATGCTCAGAATAAATAAAGAGATGAAACCTATTGGCCACTGCCCCGTTTATAGTCCCGACGTACGTGTTTTACGACACCATGTTCAGAACGATCGGATTTTCCGACAACTTTGTGTGACCGTGTGTATGCAAGACAAGTTTGAGCCAACATTTGTCGGAAAAAATCCTAGGATTTTGTTGCCGGAATGTCCGAACAAAGTCCGACCGTGTGTACGGGGCATTAGAGTGCTCTCTGCTTACCAGGGAGCAGGATCTATTGGTTAGGTCTGCTCATTGGACTCAGGGGCAGTTCAGCTTATTCTGACTGTCCCCGACTGGTGCAATAGGGAGGCATATCGGACAGTGGGAAGGAAATTGGCAAGTGAGTGCACAGGCTTTTGTTACAGCCCTGGCAATTGGCAGAAGGAAAGTTGCATTGTGGGATACTGTATCTAAGGCCAGAGTACATGTGCTCAGGGGAGTTGAGCCGGGGAACAGAGCCCAGGGGGGAGAAGGGTGGCTGCCCTCTCCTCTCCGGAGGTGGTTGTGCGGCCCTGGGTGGTCGACCCAGGGGCCTAGAGAGAGACAAACTGAACCCAGAGGTCCTGCAGAGCTGACTGGAAGGGAAACACCAGCAATGATCTGATTCTGCCTACTGTGAGCACAGATCTGTGTCTTTGGGCCTGTCGAGTGAGGGCTGCCCCCTTCAGCTAGAAGAGTCAGTGGACTGGTGTCAGTAAAGGGGATGCTAGAGAGCGTCCTGAAGATAATTTAGTGCATCAAGTCTGTTGCTAGTGAGAGGAAGAAGAATTAACCCTTCCATACATGTGGCTGTATGGTCAAAAGCAGTGTGTCTGTTTCCTCAGATAATGTGGTGAGGCCAAGTAAGAGTTATCTATTGTGAATAGTTCTAGTTGGAGTCTCACACTCATCTCTTCTCCTTTCCAAGTTCCAAATAAAATACAAAACCCAAATACCCTGGACTGGTCTTTGAGTAATGAGCACACGGGAGTAAAGGTGGAACAAGTAGGAGCTCTCAGCAACCAAGCAGGAACCCCTAGCAACATAGTAGGAAATCCATAGCAACCAAGCAGGAACCCCCTAGCAACACAGGGGGGGCCCTCAGCAACTAAGCGGGAAACCCTCTGCACCTATGTGGGAACCCTTGCACCTAAGTGGGACCTTAGCATCTAAGCACCTGCTGCAGGTTTAGGGGCATTCTGTGTTTTCAAATGTACAAAGATAATAGTGAAAAATGAGTCTAATGTTTTGGGAAAAACCCTTATAAAAGCACATGCCTTTAAACAATCATAAACTGTTGTGCAATTTGAGCCACTATGAGCATTTGTTATCCTTTTTTTTTGCCAGAGGTTCTGACATTTTTTCTTCCTAATTTGCATGGACCCAAAATGTTTCAGTTAGGGCTTACATTGACTTTGAATATCTATTACATGTGTAAAAATACCTAATGCCATAGCTATAAAAACAGTATTATAAACAGTAAGGTTTTAGTATTATACACAATAAGGTTTTGAAGCCAAATTGTCTCATACTGCAATTGCTGCCAAGTGTTTCAGAAAGCTTTATAATTTCTTAATCTTCTTTCTTACCAATCTATCCACCAAAGAGCAATGAAAATGTCACTTGCCTTGGACAGCACATAATAGCAGTCACCATGGAAGGTATAGGACTTCCCATCAAAGGTGGTGATATGGGCTCCTCCTTCAATAGAACAAGGTCCAGGACAAGCATGCTCTGTGCAGTTCCATCTTCCAGATATACAGTGGCTGTAACAGAAATACTTGAGTAGTCATAATATGTAGACATAAGTGATTCTATGAGTGGAGATCAGCTTGTGTATATCATTGACAAAAGGCCCTTTTACGTGGGGCAGATTCTGTTCAGATCATCAGGGGATCAGATCCTCTGCTGATCGAAGCACAGTGGGCAGATGACACGCTCTGCTCTTTGAGCGGCCAGGAGTAAACAGACTCCGCTGTCCATTTAAAACCAATTACTGTACCCTCCATACCGATTTACCTAAACAAAAGAGGATGGGTCCCCTTTCACTTTTGTTATAGCGGACCGGATCAGACCCAGAGGTAGGCTGGTGTAAACGGACACAGGTCCGTTTACATCTGCCTGTTCATAGGTATGCATGGACCTTCTGATTAGGTCCACCTGAAAAACTGACAGGCAGACCTGATTGGATTGCCTGTCTGAAAGGGGCCAAGCTAATGTCAGTATAAGTTTGTATAACAAATCTTTTCTTTTTTGTTCAAAATGGACCACACTGGATTTGTGAAGAGAGGAAGGTTGCTCACTTTCTTCAAAAATCTTTAGTAAGCAAAACCATGTGCACTGAAATCCCCACCTAGGAGCCCAACCCTTTAATGTATTGCACCTAACTGGTTTGGGTGACCCGTGTTAGTGTGGTGGTGGGGGGTTCTTCTAGGTGTGGACTGTAATCTGATGTGCATTGTTTTTCTCAATACAGATTTTTAAAGGAAGTGAAATCACTGGTGTGTGGCCTCTGTCTCTTTATATAGTGCCTGTATGGAGCAGGAATTGGCTCCAGGGACCTGGCCCACAAAGCAGGACATCACAAACAAACAAAAATTTCCCAGCACACTTACCAGCGAACCCACAAACAAACCAAATTGTCCCTGTCTAACAATTCACATTAAAAACAGAGGGTTTTGTTGCCCACGTTTGCAAATACATGTGGAAGCCGCAGTGCCCACGTCAAGGCTCCTCTGTATACTGCAGTCCTAACTCTATAGTTTTGAGAGTCCCCAAGTTGGATCACACATAGCAGTGGAGTTTGCCTGGAGGGTGCTCAAATCTCCTTAAAGGCACAGAGACACACTAGATGCCCAGCAAAAGCACAATGGCAGCTGAAGGCATCCAATATGTCCCCACAATGAAGGACAGTATTTGTAGCTTGGGAACGGTGAGGTCCTTGATCAGTGGCGTCAGCAGGGGGGCTGACAGTGGCTGAAGCCCCGAGTGGGACCCCAAAAAGCCCCGGGTCTCAGGTGGACTCTGTTCTATTATTAGCTGCAAGTGCTGCCGCCTGCAGCCGAGCGGGGACCAATCTGATCCTGAGTGCCACCGAGCACCACCGAGTGCGGCCGGGTCACATAGCAGGTCCCGCCTTCTGGAGCCTGCATCCATCATAGGTGCTGCAGGCTCCAGAAGGCGGGAATTACAGTACGGCCGCCGCGCCACATCGATCCCCGCTTGGCGCTCAGGCGGGCGGGTGGCTCTCCTTCTCTTCTCTGGCTGCAGGACACGTGAAGTCTGTCTCCTGGTCAGGTAGGTCAGTGTGTATGTATGTCAGGTAGGTCAGTTAGGTCAGTGCATGTCAGGTAGGTCAGTGTATGTCAGGTAGGTAGGTCAGTGTATGTCAGGTAGGTAGGTCAGTGTATGTGTCAGGTAGGTCAGTGTATGTCAGGTAGGTAGGTCAGTGCATGTCAGGTAGGTAGGTCAGGGTGTGTCAGGTAGGTAGGTCAGTGTGTGTAAGGGCACTGGTAAGCCAGGCAGCAAGTGAGCTTACCCCCTCCACACAACCACACAACCCCACCACCCAGCTAAAAAAGCCCAGTGCCACTACCCCCCCCCCCCCCGAGCCGGCCTCTAGCAACTCCCCAGTCCTTGATGATCTTTGATTGGATTGTTTGCTATATCTACTGTTAATCACTATGCTTCCAATACATGTTTGCATAAAAAATTCTACCTAAACATTCAAGTTTACCAACTCTATTGCATGGACATTTATCACAGTTACAATTACCAACTATAAACAGAGAGATGCAATAAAAGTTCTGGCATATTCCAAGAAACCAGACACATCAGTTTTCATCATCTATATTTGATATACAGTATTTGAAATATATTTGTGGAAATGTATTTGTGGATTTAAAATATACCGGTAAATACTGGTATAATATGTATCCTTTTTATATATAAATATACCATCCAAAATATAAAGATGCTATTATAAAGACAATGAATTTGATGAATGAAAAAGATTCTGCACACAGTTTATAGGCTAGGTTCACACTAGCCTGCATGGAAAAACGCAGCGTTTTACCATGTGGGCTAATGCAAGCTCTGCCTCCAACAGAGAGCAATGTGATACACGAATCATAGCATCATACTGCTCACTTGTTTTTGTTTTTTTCTCAGCTTTTTTTTGAGGTGTCACTTAGTGACACTTCATTCTTGTCACTGAACAGCAGCATCTTGCATTGTGCTGCTGTGCGTGATCCAGTGCTCTCTAAAAAAAAATGCAGACATGCTGCATTTTACTGCAGCTCACCGCGCATTACACCAGCATTGTGATATGAATGGGGCACATAGAATTGAAATGGTATTCTATGTGCCCTAGCAGTGACTTTTATTTTTTCAGTGCAGAAAAATGCAGGTCACCTCACACAGTGTGAACAAGCACTTACTAACCAATCTGCTCTAATTATATTTAGTGGGAAACTCTTACCATTTGTTACAGTCATTTGTTATAATTTCTCCTGGGAGATACAGACGGTCTTGAAATATACAATGACATTTACTAACTGGGACACAGCCCTGTTCTGTGTAGTCATCCTGCACAGTGCCTACCGATTAAAAAAAAACAAACAAAAAAAAAGTTATTTTACATTGCCTTTATAAAAATACCACCAAAAATATGATACTAAACAAAATTACAGAATTATTCATCCAACATATAAATCGTTGTATTCATTATTTTGAAAATGCAGTGTAAAATAAGTAATGCTGAAAAAGCATTTGTAAGTTTTACCATTTTTTTGGTATAATAATTCTTCATTGTCCAGGTAACTGTGTCAAATGTATACTAAACAACTTAAATGGCCACACTGAGACTTCCCTCCTCTTTGCAGTCAAATAACCATACATACTTGCCAGTGTAGAAAACAGCTTTCCATACAACATTTCCACCACTATTGAAGGTCAAAGATAGCTAACTCACTATATAGATTGGACCCTGTTAATAAAGTGATCAGAATTGAAAATCCCTTTGGTTGCCCCACTTTAACTCCATCCATTATTATGATCCTTCGCAACTGGAGAAGTTTCACTGATAGAGTATCATGGAATGGAGCTGTTTAATTCAGGCATGCCTACTCATGAATAGATTATTATCAACAATTGACCGTTTGGAATAGTTCCCAAAGATTAACAATGTATTTATGATGGTCTGTGGCAAATTAAATACGTAACATAATTAAAGTGGTTGTAAACTCAGAAAAACAAAAAAACAAAACAAAAAAAAACTCTGCAAGGCAAAGGCATAATGAGCTAGTATTCATCGCATACTAGCTCATTATGAAATGCTTACCTTAGATCAAAGCTGTTGCAGTGGTCCCCATACACCGTTGTGACCAGTGACATGTCTCCCGGAATTATTTCTGGGTAAGTGGGCTCCAGCGATATGATTGGCCGGAGCCGTGATAACGTCACTCCCCCGGTCATGGCACGGCTACTGAAGAAACGGCACGAGCGGGCCGTACCTTCAGTGCGCATGTGCCGATGACGTCGGCACATGCGGATACAGTGAATATCTCCTAAACTGTGCAATATCTCCTAAACTGTGCAAGTTTAGGAGATATTCACAGTACCTACAGTTAAGCCTTATTATAGGTCTACCTGTAGGTAAAAGTGATGTAATAGGGTTAACAACCACTTTAACATAAGGGATGTGGGTGTCACACGCCAAGCCTAAACCCATAAAATGTAACTTTCATTAAAATTGTTTAAGCTGAAGCTTAATCAGCTTATATTTTGCCTTCCTTGGTTTCCATCCCCCCACCCCCAATCCCCATCAATATGGTATAAATAAAAACTTTCTGTTTTCATTATACCTGTATATACGGTTTCATTATATGTCTTTCAGTGATGTTATTCTTGGGTATCTGTGCTTCTCCATGCTTGCAAGCAGATATTGGCTGGTGGGAGGGCCTGACAAGGTGCTCCTCTCAAGAACCCCAGATCTAATGCAAGCTATGGGCTGGGAGGAGTTATGCAAATATCAAAATGCCTTGATCAGTGAATGTCAGTTTCAAGGAGTAGGTGATCCTAAGCAGGATGAATTTTCATGCAAACTGCCCTAGGTAAACCCCATGTATGTTTTTGTTAACTGCTTTCCCTTTAGTTAAACAGGAGATCAAAATCCACTAGGTAATAATAAAAACTGTGAAAAATACTCAAAAAAAACATTACACATGACATTATTATGTGGTTGGTATATTAGCCTTATGTAACTTACCCTCGGGACAGAAGCAGTCGTCTATGTAATGCTCCAAACACACTTGGTTTGAGTTAAGGTTAGAGCAGGTATTCATACAGGGGGAGGAACTCTCTTGATAGATCATATTATTGGGACATTGAATGGCTATAAGATAGAAAAAAGTATCATATTGTGATATTGTGCAGCTGAAAACAATACAATATAAATATCCTGATAAAGTCATACTTTATAAAGCTACTTTTTTTTCTAATTGTGTTAGCAGCTTGTTGATTGCGTATGAATCTCACAATTTTTAAATCTGGCAGGTTTTCTTACCATAATGATTTTACTGCTAACAAATTCTAAGCACTAACCTTTATATATAACCGAGGATGATTATATTTGGTCAATGATATCACCCAGCACCCCTCTTTTTGTAGAGGATTTTATAGTAGCATGGAAACATCACTGGCGCCTTGTCATTGTGATTCATGAAGATATACATTGCTGAGATGAGGTTTACATTGGGTTTACATTGAAGCATATTTATTTTAAATAAAGGGCTTTGTTATGGTGTTTGTTTTTTACTTTTTTGGGGGGTTCTGATAAGTCCTCCTTTGAAAACACTCACATATTCTGGTATTGGAAGTTGGGAAGAGGCCCTTTTACCTCAATATTGGAATGAGCTGGATTGCAGGGACAGGGGGCTTTGTTGCCACCCATGCAAGGTACCCTCCCTATCCTGAAGGCATGAGGCCTAGCATGGTCTGGAGGAGAGGGGGGATGTATGCTTGCTGCCCTCCCACACTGCATGCCTGGGACCCCACTCAGTTTTATTTTTTTCTTACTTGTTTTACTTAAAGAAATACACTTGAAAATACTATGGGATTTCTCCTATAGTTCATGCCAGGCCTTTGGCCAGGAAAGGGATGGTAGTGATCATGAGGCCCCCCTTCCTGAACCTCATTCCCACATCTGATGCCCCAAAAGTATGCAAGGGTTTACAGGTGGGAGTTATTGAAATCTGGAAACCCATTTTATGATAAGAGGGCTCCCAGATAGTTCCCCCCCACCTAAGGGAATGATTATGGGGTAAAGTACCCCTTCAAGCTCATTCCCAGAAAGAGTTGCAATCAAATAAAGAGACCCACACCTCAGACAAAGTCATTTAATAAAGAGCTCCCCCTATCCTCCAAGAAAAAAACAAACAATGTCCCTCAATATATATGTGATATATATATATATATATATATGTATATATATATATGATAAGTTCAATCATGTCATCCAGTGAAGTAAATCTCTGGCATTCACAAATGACCTGCCATTTGATGTTGTTGTCACAACACCCGACAATGTCATCCTACTGCACTATCACTGCAAAATGGCAGATTTTGTTGTAAACGAATGGTCTGGGAATGCTGATATTTGGTCAATGATATCACCCAGCAGAGGCGTCGCCAGGGAGTGGCTATTGGGGCTACAGCCCCGAGCCTGGGGCCAATAGCCCCGAGTCTCTTGTACCGGTCCAGAATGCAGGGGACAGGGGCGGATTTAGCCGTGGTAGCGCTGGCTCCAGCTCCGCCCCCGCCTGACTCTACTTTTGGTCACTGGTTGCTATAGCCGCCTAGCAGCTAGCAACCAGTGGCGTCACTGCCCACACTGCCCAGCAGTCAAAGCGGAGGAGGATTGCACTTCCTCCTCCTCCTCCTCCTCCGCGATAGTGCTCATGGGGCTTGCGACTTGAGCGTCCCTCCGGTGGCGGCGTCAGTGCAGAGTAGCAGGGATGGGGATACCTGGGCAGCCGGGAAGAGCCCAGGAGGGAGAGAGAGAAGACACCGCCACCCTGAGCAGCATCCCCAGCGTCTCCTAGAGCCTGCACTCCACCTATCAGCGTGCTGTGACTGGAACAGGAAGAAGGCGGGATCGATCGGCACTCGGGCGGGTGGCTCTCCTCATCTACTCTGGCAGCCTCACACACCAGCACCACGGCTGAGCTGCTGCTGCAGGACCCGGACACATGAAGTCTGAAGTCTGTTTCCTTCTGGTCAGGTAGGTCAGTCAGTGTGTGTATGTCAGGTACCAGGTCAGTGTATGTAGGTCAGTGTGGGTCAGGTAGGTCAGTGTGGGTCAGTCAGGTAGGTCAGTGTATGTAGGTCAGGTAGGTCAGTGTATGTAGGTCAGGTAGGTCAGTGTGTGTCGGGTAGGTCAGTGTATGTCGGGTAGGTCAGTGTATGACGGTCAGGTAGGTCAGTGTGTTTTGGGTAGGTCAGTGTATGACGGTCAGGTAGGTCAGTGTGTGTCGGGTAGGTCAGTGTGGGTCAGTCAGGTAGGTCAGAGTATGTAGGTCAGGTAGGTCAGTGTATGTTAATTAGGTCAGTGTATGTAGGTCAGTGTATGTAGGTCAGGTAGGTCAGTGTGTGTCAGGTAGATCAGTGTATGTAGGTCAGTGTATGTCAGGTAGGTCAGTGTGTGTCAGTCAGGTAGGTCAGTGTATATAGGTCAGGTAGCTCAGTGTGTGTCGGGTAGGTCAGTGTGTGTCGGGTAGATCAGTGTATGTAGGTCAGTGTAGGTCAGTGCATGTCAGGTAGGTCAGTGTGTGTCAGTCAGGTAGGTCAGTGTATGTAGGTCAGGTAGGTCAGTGTATGACGGTTAGGTAGGTCAGTGTGTGTCAGTCAGGTAGGTCAGTGTATGTAGGTCAGTGTGTGTCGGGTAGGTCAGTGTGTGTCGGGTAGGTCAGTGTATGACGGTCAGGTAGGTCAGTGTGTGTCAGGTAGGTCAGTGTGTGTCGGGTAGATCAGTGTATGTCAGGTAGGTCAGTATGTGTCAGTCAGGTAGGTCAGTGTATGTAGGTCAGTGTATGACGGTTAGGTAGGTCAGTTTGTGTCGGGTAGGTCAGTGTGTGTAGGTCAGTGTGTACATAAATAGGAAGTTGGGACTTTAGATGAGGTGGGTAAAATGAGACCAGAGGGACAATCACAATCACGTAAAACATTTATTGGTACACAAGGACACGAATAAATTACATTACAAAAGGAGTAATAATATCCAATCATATAAACAGTCCCATCTTGCCTGTTGAGTGGGGAACATAATGAGCAGCCCCCAAATGGTACAGGATAAAACAAATGAGAAAAATTGATTCATAGCAGTAGCATGAGATCACAAGGTAAACATTGAAGACTTGTGGATATATAAACCTAAAAAAGTCTATAATAAGTATGGTGCTTGTCGTAAGCCCGACGCGTTTCGTGTATCAAACACTCTTCAGGGGCAATAGGGCACCAAAGTCTAAAGGAGAAGAAAAGGGTACAATATGATAAGAGACTGGGTAAAGTGCAAAAAATGCGTGCACCAGGAGCAAAGTAAATGTATAAAGGAAACTAACAGCCACTACACCCCCAAGGATACTCACATGTTACAGGAATGAGAACTCCAAGAGGTCCACAAGTAGCTGGCCACCCACTAATTCAGGTCCGGGAGCTGAGGGAGGAGCTTAAAGAGAGGAGCCGGGAAGTAAAAAGGGCCACTTACATAGGTGTTCAATGAATGAAGGATCCACACTGGTAACATGTAAGGTGAAGGTTCTGGGGTAAAAAGAGTAATATATGTCAAGTATGACCCCATATAAGGCTGGAGCCCCTAATAGCAGAGAGGTGTATAGTAATCTAAAG
Source organism: Lithobates septentrionalis (assembly GCA_037952835.1). Taxonomy (NCBI): domain Eukaryota; kingdom Metazoa; phylum Chordata; class Amphibia; order Anura; family Ranidae; genus Lithobates; species Lithobates septentrionalis. The sequence goes on from JBBDGP010000151.1 coordinate 1,620,876, forward strand.
AATGTCCCCCTTACCTAGAGATGGTATGGAGTAGCCAAGCATGTCTCACCCAGTGATGGACCTATTGTGTAAGAGTAGGCTAGAACAAATGTATGAGTCCTATTTATACAGCCAATCCCCGCCCCAATCAGAGAAGCTCCCCCCAGCATCACGTGGTGCAGACACAGGTTGGCGGGAAACTCACACCAGCGCAGCGGCCACCGCCGCTCACAGCTGCTGGAGAAGTCGCCCTCCACGTGTCCGCACGAGGAGGAAAACACAACGTCAGCGCCGGGACACTCACGCAGAGGTCACGCGCATGACGAGGGGGCGTGATGCCGACGCACAATGGGAAGCCCGCCCCGAACACCCGCACCCGCCATAGCGGACGAGGGGGGAAAGGGGAGGGATCCCAGATGTGCCTCGCAGCTCCCGGACACTGAAGAGAAGGCAGCCAACCAAAAGCAGGCTCTATGGGGACACATACCGCATGATCGCTCCGAAATGGAGGGAAGGAGCTGAAAAAAGTGGAAGAAAGAGTATAAAGAAACTGCCAAACACACATGGGAACAATATAAAATTATTGTGGTGATCATAAGCAAACCCCCTAACACGAGGGGGAAAAAAACCTAAGGGTTCAAGGCAAATGCCTTGTAAGATGAGTACCGTCGTAATAGAGCTTCCAGATGGGCTCAAGCCCGACCTCCATCGCTATATCGAGTAAATGAATGAAGTGGGGACTTTAAATGAGACTATACGTCTCCATCCCTGCACTAACATCAAACAGGAAAATAGGGACTTTGGATGAGGGGGGCAAATGAGGCCAAGGGAACAATCTAAAAAGATGAATCATTAGGTAAAAATGAATGAATATGAAGTTGACACAATGACATAATCATGCAGTAATAGTCCCAAATAGTCCCGTAGTCCCGTCGGGCTTACGACAAGCACCATACTTATTATAGACTTTTTTAGGTTTATATATCCACAAGTCTTCAATGTTTACCTTGTGATCTCATGCTACTGCTATGAATCAATTTTTCTCATTTGTTTTATCCTGTACCATTTGGGGGCTGCTCATTATGTTCCCCACTCAACAGGCAAGGTGGGACTGTTTATATGATTGGATATTATTACTCCTTTTGTAATGTAATTTATTCGTGTCCTTGTGTACCAATAAATGTTTTACGTGATTGTGATTGTCCCTCTGGTCTCATTTTACCCACCTCATCTAAAGTCCCAACTTCCTATTTATGTATATGCATAGGATGGAGACTCAGTGTCTCATCTAAAGTCCCAATCTTCTTTATTATTTTTTTTATCTTATTATTCGATGTAGGTCAGTGTGGGTCAGGTAGGTCAGTGTATGTAGGTCAGTGTGGGTCAGGTAGGTCAGTGTGGGTCAGGTAGGTCAGTGTAGGTCAGTGTATGTAGATCAGGTAGGTCAGTGTGTGTCAGGTAGGTCAGTGTATGTCGGGTAGGTCAGTGTATGTCGGGTAGGTCAGTGTATGACGGTCAGGTAGGTCAGTGTGTGTCGGGTAGGTCAGTGTGTGTCGGGTAGGTCAGTGTATGACGGTCAGGTAGGTCAGTGTATGTGGGGTAGGTCAGTGTATGTAGGTCAGTGTGTGTCAGGTAGGTCAGTGTATGTCGGGTAGGTCAGTGTATGTGGGTAGGTCAGTGTATGACTGTCAGGTATGTCAGTGTGTGTCGGGTAGGTCAATGTATGACGGTCAGGTAGGTCAGTGTGTGTCAGGTAGGTCAGTGTGTATCAGGTAGGTCAGTGTGTGTCAGGTAGGTCAGTGTATGATGGTCAGGTAGGTCAGTGTATGTAGGTCAGTGTGTATCAGGTAGGTCAGTGTGTATCAGGTAGGTCAGTGTGTGTCGGGTAGGTCAGTGTATGATGGTCGGGTAGGTCAGTGTGTGTCGGGTAGGTCAGTGTGTGTCAGGTAGGTCAGTGTGTGTCAGGTAGGTCAGTGTATGTATGTCAGGTAGGTCAGTGTGTCTGTCAGGTAGGTCAGTGTGTGCATGTCAGGTAGGTCAGTGTATGTCAGGTAGGTAGGTCAGTTTAGTGGTCAGCATGTGAGCTTACCCCCCGCCACACAACCACACAACCCCTCCGCCCAACCAAAAAAACCCAGCGCCACTAGAGGCCCCCCCCGTGCCGGCCTTGGACTTCGGGCTGAAGCCCCTGGTCTTTTTGCCACCTAGCAACGCCCCTGTCACCCAGTATCTCCATCTGATGTGCTTCCAAACAAAAGAAAGCTGGGGATCTTTTATTTAGCAGCAGCAGCAGTACTACCCCTGATAAATAACAGATCCCCAGGAGGTTTGTTAACAAGCAGCAGCCAAGGGTTCATGGTGGCAAATTGGCTAAATTTGACCAGTTTAATTAGTGGTCCACCAAACTGTGAACAGAGTGGGTTTCTGAAGCTCATGTCTATATATATAAAACCCACATATAGCCCCCCCCTCCACCCATGTGTAGATATTCCTCACAACCTAGTAGTCTATATTTAATAAAATATGAAACTAGGTTGAGTAAAGTAAAATCAACCTGTATTTAGTCACTTGGAGGGAAATTTAAAACAACAAGCTTCTTCTTGAGTTCTGATTTTCTATGTGATCACATGTTCTATTCATTTCATGTTGATGCCCAGTTTATTAAGCTAAGCAACTCTGAAGAGGCATGGACAGGTCAGTAAGAATAAAAAAAATATTTTCTCTAGTATTTATACTCTTTTTGATAACAAATCAGGATGGTATGTTATCAAAATCACAAAATTATGGAAAGGCAGTCAATTCTGTTGAGCTCACTAGGTTGGATAAAGCTGCTTTTATGAAACAGAGTGCCACTTAAGCCTCGTACACACGATCGGATTTTCCGACGGGAATTGTGTGATGACAGGCTGTTGGCGGAAAATCCGACCATTAGTATGCTCCATTGGACAATTGTTGTCTGATTTTTTCCGCGGACAAATGTTGGATAGCAGGTTTTAAAATTTTTCGGACAAATGTCTGTTGTCGGATTTTCCAAGCATGTGTACACAAGTCTGTCGGACAAAAGTCCAAAGTACAAACGCGCAAACTCGGAAGCAAGGACGAGCCAGAAGCGGTCAGTCTTGTAAACTAGCATTCGTAATGGAGAATTAACAATCGTGATGTGGCAAATTATGAGATCTCGAAATGCAGCACATATTCTCTCTTCTTTAATGGGATAATAATGAAGCTGCTTTGCTGGTGATACTGATGGAGTTATTGCAAACAAATTTTCAAAGGCTTTTTTTTCTAGTGATATTAAGAATAATATTATTATGCTTTTTTTTTTATTTGGGCAAGTTACCACAACACCATTATCCCTGAGTTTTTAAAATCAAAGACACAACTATGTTGGTGTCCCTTGTCAATTTTACATTGTATTATTTTACATCTAACTGCCTACTCCCAAACTGTCATTTGAAGTAAAACACAGCCAAGTATTATTCTACACAATATTACATTTTTTGTGCATTAAAAAAAAAAATGCTATCTGCCAATAGAACTTAACCAAAGAGTGCATTCTATGCATCCAAAAATATAGAAAAAATACCAAATCAAATCATTGTTATTCAAGCAAAAAATAAAATAAAAGCCTCATGCATGTGTCCTGCTTCTTCTTCTATAGGGGGTCAATAATGCCAAGAGTTAGTGAAAGCAGGGGTCCGTCAACTGGAGATAATTCTAAAAATCATCTGGATTATTCTCCTGGAGCTCCCGCAGCAATGGCATATGACATAATTGGTTACGATTAATAAAGCAACAAATTTTTGGTCCAAGAACTCCTCCTCCTGTTCCTGGACTGGACTTGGTTCAAAGCAATAACTCCAAGGCCAATAATACATGTTATCTCCTCTGATTCCGCAACATGTATGGTTGACGAACGGCCGTTCAGAAATTAACCGAAAAGTGCAAAATGAAAAGTGCAAACTGAAAAGCACAAAATGAAAAGGGCAAAAAGCGTGAATCAACACTCACCAAACTTCTACTAACACGAAATTAGCAGAAGGAGCCCAAAGGGTGGTGCTAAAGAGCTGAAAAACCAGGAAGTACGTCAGTACATTCGTGTTTGTTGGCCGACAATTCCTTGCCGTTTGTTTGCAAGACAAAATCCAGGCACACGCCTTCGGACAAAAATTCAAGGTTTTGTCTACAGAAAATCTTATCGTGTGTACGAGGCTTAACAGAGTGCCACTAACTGGGGAACCTTGAGTGAAGACCAATAGTCAGCAGGTCCAAATCATTTTTAATTAATTCATATTGTGATCAAGTAGAACAGCAAATGTGTTTCGTTCCTAAGCTCTAGGACTTCTTCTTTATCAGGGCTAAACAGATGTAAAATAATATAAAATTCATATGAGGTAACATAGTTGTTAATGCCTAATGTCCATATCACTATGCATTAATATGTTAAGCCAGTATTGAAATCACAGTTCTTTTCAATTTTACTTTCTATAGAGAGTAGAAACCTGGCAGTCTGACAGCCCTCTAAACACAGAGCAAGTGTTTCTTTAGAGTTTTTGTTGTGTTCATTGAGGATCTTTGAGAAGGAATTACTTCACAGTACCTGCAGGTAGAGAGGTCAGTGGGGGCCTGTGTTTGTATAGCTATTTTTGGGGTCTACTAAAACTGTGAAAGTAACTTGCTGTGCTTAGACTATGAACATGCTCTATTGTGCACTTTAAGGTCAAGTAACTCAGGAAAAGCATACTTACGACAGAAGCTTTCAGTCCTCCAGTTTCCTGGGTGACCTCCAGCATGGGAACACTGCCTGGAAAATTCACTGATAGTACTACACAGGCAGAATGTATCCCGGGATTTGCCGCAGGAGCACATGTCCAGCATACAGGCATTAATATAAGCTTCCACATTGAGAAAATCGTTACAGTCAGCAAAAGCAGCATCTTTAAGGCGGTATTCACAAACCGAGCGCTAAGGAAAAATGCAGTGTTAAAATAAAAATAATTAATATATCAACAAATACAATTCTACATGTACTTCTTTCTGGGTTAGAAAGTATTAACTGAAACAATTGATTGCACAGTTGACACCTTTTCATGATGCTTGCTATCCCCTCTCAAAATATATTTGAGAATATGTATTTATTAATGTGAGGATGGTGAAGAGATAAATGGAAATCAATTTTGTACATTTACATTTGAAAACAAAAGACACCAGTGCTCAAAGGGTTAAAAAAGCAGTCCTGCAATGAATAAAAAATTATATAAACATCCATTGATTTTTATTCCCTTACTTTTGACTGTTCCACAGGTCTTCACGATTTAGCGCTGGTATTTTGTTGTTTTTTCTACATTTAATTTTGAGATGAACACTTATATTTCTGCCCTCTCTTATCGATTCTATTTTCTATTGAAATTTGGCATCAAGGAAATCATTGAAAATAGCTGTTATGAGGTTTCCATACAAATTATGTGATAGTGATGGCATCTTTTGCTGGGCTTTATACAAAGGAACTGGCAAAGTGAGACATTTTAATAGTGAAAAAATAAAGATGCCAGCATTTGAGAAACTAAGGTTCCTTTGTTTACATTCAACTCTAACTTGATTTTGGATAGAGCAGAGAAGGGTTAGAATGTTGGGGTGATTTCCTTAATTCCGTATCAGGACAGGAAGCCATGGGGAGTCTGTCTATCAGAAACACATACAGAAAGAAAATCAACTACTGTCCATGCTTTCCTTCCCCGCAATCAACCCTACTTCCTATTTATTAAAAGGGTGCTATGGGGATAGGAAGTAAGGGAAAATCTCCCCAGTGGAGTCAGAGACCGTTAAAAAAAATAACAGCAATTGTGACACTGCCACGCTGTCTAAAAGTAAGAAAAATGTGTCCACACAAAATCCTACCTTTCACTAATGTTAAATTTCAAGAAGCTTTTATCTGTGTAGTTATTGGCTACACATTGTTCCCCATCATCACTTGATGTACAGTCATCTAATGTGATAGGATAACTAAAACAAGAAAACACTGATCCCAGCAAAGTCTCCTGTGATGGAAATCCAGCCCTCTACACATATATCAATAGACCTTTTAGAAGTTTACTAATCAAATTCTAGAGATGTTGCCTGGTGATATGATACTGTTACTCACATATTCAGAACAACTGGATGTATCTATTATTGCTTTAGTCTCATCTAGATCAGTACATGTTTCTTTAGGATCATGGATGTTTTGTAGATTTCCAAATTGTATAGGATTGAGTTTCCTGTCTGTGGTTAAAAAAACAAATAAAGATTAGTAATTCCAACATTAAATCACAACTCTGTGCTTACTCCTCCTGCCCTCCTGGATACCCCACCATGTATTTTATGCTTTAGTGTTTTGTTTTTTATATAACTACCAATTTAAGATTTCTTCAAGCTTACCTCCTGTCATGCAGGGTCCTCTTTGTTTTCTTTTTTTCCTGATTATAAGTGGTCCTCCATGATGCAAAGTGCAGTACTGACATGATGAAGTAAACACTGCTCTCTGCATCATTACTTTGTGAGTGCAAGGTGCCACAATGTTGCCTCCTCAGAGAGCAGGAACACAGTGTTCTGCTCTTACAGTATATCCCCAGTCTTCTAGATTGTACAAGTCCACCAGAGGCAAATCTTGTAATATCCCCAGAATTGAGCGGATTACAAATTCTATGTATAGATTTATTCATATCTAATCTTTAACTGCTGGTTAGCACATCAATAGATTGAGTAAACTTTGGTGTCAACCACATGTTATGGCTGGTGCTGGAAATGTTGGTATATAATGGCAAGCTTATTCAATAACACAGTTTAAAGAGGATGTGAGGTGGATAGACAAAGGACTTTTTCATTCTAAACTGTGTAGCTTTAACTGAGCTGTTTTGTATGTGTTTTGCAAAATCGAAGTGTATGTATAGCCAATCCCATATTGTAGCTTTGGATAGAGTGGGCAAGGGTTACAGCCCAAATGAGGCTTTTTTTCTTTTTCTTTTTTTTGCTGCCTGTGTACTATTGGGAAAATTTCTTTTCACTTTCCCTGAGACACAACAGGAAGTTTGTGGGAATCTTCCAACATGGAGGTAATCACTATTTAATGGTGGCTATATAAACTTCGATAAATGATCAATTTATTTTCTGGTTACTTTCTTCCGATAGGAATAAATCGATCTATAGTTCAAAACCCATTTGATCATTATACCACACACGGGGGAGTGGATCTCAATCTATTGCTAAAATATGATTGTGACTCTGTTTTCACTATGATATCTCCTAATGTGATCGATCAAAAAATGATTGCATGAGCAGTCGCATGCATGAAATGGACGCCTGATCACAAAGCTCCGTCAAGGCTCCATTCGTCCGGCACTCCCAGAGCAGGTAACTCGGGTCTCCAACTTCTAGGATCTTGCATTGAGACCATTGAAATTAGAGTGGACGCCACAATAGATCGGGTTACCCAAAACACTGTTTGATTCCAAGACTTGCATAACCAGTTAGAGGGGGCAATGACCAAAATTGGCGACCTTGAAAATAGGTCAAGAAGGCTTAACTTTAGAATCAGAGGACTGCCCGAGACCGTCACAGATATACCAGAAGCAGTACACTCCCTCATTAAAAGCCTTATTCCAGACATCCAAGCCCACAAACTGGAGCTTGATAGGGCCCACAGGGCCCTGGGACCCCCATGACCTGATGGACTGCCTCGTGACATTGTGGTAAAACCACACTACTATAATGTTAAAGAGGAAGTTATGAGGAGAGATCGCATCACTCCACAAATCCAGCTTATGGGACATTAAATCCAAATCTATGCTGATATCTCTCCCTTCACCATTCAGAAAAGGCGAGCACTCAAGCCCCTTCTGACGGTAATGATGCAGAAGAACATCAAATATTGGTGGCTTTTCCCCTTTATCCTGAAGTTCGAATTTAACAGCAAGACCTTCAGATTTTCTACAACCCCTTTTTGGGACTGGGCCCATTAGGCCCCCTCTGTATTAATGCTCATCAGGACTCACATACCAATTGACCTCAAGGAGCTCCTGTTTCCTCTTCTGTTCAAACCTGCCTCTTATAACTTACCGCACTGCTAATATACTGTCTGGTTATATTTAGCCCCTCTACTGGCTTTCTTCTACCCTGGACAAGGACTTTCTCAAGACTCCCCTGATTTTACGCACTGAACCTCGGACCAATCAATATGGTGCAACATACCCTCTATATAGTTCTGTAACTCCGGGAATCGGTGGACTATTTGACTCTTTTAGATCTGGTTTTCTTCGAGTCATATATGCTGTCCTCACAATTTCCCAGGGAACACTCATAGTTCTTGTCCCCACCAACAGTAAATTGGCCATTAGACCACACAACCGTTATACCTTGGATCTCCCTTGGTTTTCACCCTGCTTCCTCCCCAGTAAATCTGATCCCCACATCCCTTTTCGGAGGGATCATCCCCGGATCCATAGTGCCTTATCTCACTCTTCCTAAATCCCTAGCAGTTATCACGCATACCCTAGTTTAACTTTTATTAATGGTTTCCATGTTACAGTTATTGTGGTGGATGTACCCTAGTTTGTTCAAGTTTATATTTTAGCCATATTTTAGAGAGTGCTGTGGACGGAGCGATACTAATGCACCTCCTCCTGTACTCAGAGCTGCAGAATTTTCTCACTCCTAGTTGGGATCTCCCCCACTGGTTGGGGGATACCATGTTTGTCTCTCAGGGTATGGTAGATATACTCTTCCCCTACCCTGGGAGCCTGTTCTCACCCCTTATTTCTCTTGTCTTCTTTCTGTTTTTTCTGTCCTTTACTAAATTTATTTTTGTTTCAGTGACGTGTGTGATCTCGCACCTCTGCAGGATCCTGGAAGCCATTACGATAGACTTATTTGAATTTCTGGACCTTGGACCATCCAACCAAATGGAAGGTAGGTGATTGGGGATCACTGGCATTTCCTCCTAGGCTGCTCCATGGCTGACCTCACCACTCCTAAATCCGCCCTACGCACTGCCTCACACAATGTGCAGGGAATTAACTCTCCTATTAAATGACGTAAAATCTTCCAGTGATACCATAATCAAAAAATAGACATGTTGTTTCTTCAAGAAACACACTTCCCAAAATCTTATACCCCCTCTTTCATTCACCCTAAATTTCCCAGGTTCTACCTAACAAATTCTGACAATAAAACTAAAGGGGTAGGCTTGTTCTTCTCCCGCACATCTCAGTTCTCATTGGTTTCTGAATTTAAAGACCCAGAAGGTAGATTCCTACTTGTAAAGGGTCTCATTGACAACCAGCTCTACTCCCTCATTTTGTACTATGCACCAAATAGGGGGTCAATCTAAATTCTCTAAGACCCTCTTTCATACTTTAACCCCACTTATCGAAGGCCTGGTTATCTATGGCGGAGACTCTAATATTGCTTTTGACGCAGGGTCTGACAAAACCCGCCCTCCGGGTAAGGAGCGTATCCATCCTACCAGGCAGAGCCTTAATGTGACTAGACAAATTTATCATCAAGGGTTGGTCGATGTCTGGAGAGAAATGAACCCGAAGGCACGGGACTACACACAATATTCTAGCCCTCACAATACCTTTACTAGAATAGATCACTTATTAATACTATACAGACCAACAGCACAATGGCAGGGGTACAACTGGAGACTGAACGCCTCAATCCCAAGCAACACCCCTCACGTCAGTGAAATTGAAAGAGACATACAGGCATATTTCCCATTGAATGATGTCAATAACATTTCCCCAACCATTCTGTGAGCAGCGCATAATGCCTCCATTAGGGAAAACTGATCCAAATGACCTCAAGGCTACATAAAGCTCACAAAATAGTTATTGACAGGTTAGAGAAGGAATTCTCATTTTTAAGCAAACATAAACGCAAACCCTCTTCCGGCTCTGCAAAACGTCAGGAAGCAGCGTGTACAGCCTTAAATTTGGCTCTCACTGCCATAGCTGGAAAGAGTTTACGTTGGGAGGGTGGGCGGTTCTACCACCAAAAAGATAAGATGGACTCTCTGCTAGCGAATAGGCTAACCCCTAAAATAAGACCTCATACCTTACCTAAAATAAAATTGCGCAATGGCTCCCTCTCACAAAACCACCAGAAAATCATGGAAGCTTTTCATGACTTCTACCGAACCCTGTACAGTAGGGAAGGGAAGATATCTTTACCCAGCCTGATTAACTCCTTCTTGGGTTCACTCAATATCCCCAAGATCAGGGACCATCACAGGGATAGCTTGGAGTCCCCAATCTTGGCAGAAGAAGTTTCACAAGTCATTAAAGATCTTAAAAACAACTCAGCCCCCGGCCCTGATGGCTTCTCAGTCCCGTATTATAAGCACTTCTCCTCATTACTTTCTCCCTACTTGGATTGTTTTTTCAACCAACTTCGTGCAGGAGCACAACTTGATAAGGCATTGAACTCGGCTTTTATCACAGTGATCACTAAATCAGGCAAGGACCCTAGTTGTACTGATAATTATCGCCCTATATCATTAATAAATAATGACCTAAAAATTTTGATGAAAATTATGGCAGACAGAATATCCAATTTTATTAGTCTTTATATCCAGCCAAGGACCAGGTTGGCTTTATACCTGGGAGACAGGGCCCAGATCAGATCAGGAGAGCGATTGACATAATTTCTCTGCTGAAGCCTGAATGGGATAAGGGACCTCCTCAAAAGGGGTTCTTACTCTCTCTAGACCTCATGAAGGCATTCAATTCCATCTCCTGGTCTGATTTGGTTCCAATTTTGCAAAAATGGGGCTTTGGTCAATCCTTTATGAACGTAATAGGGGCACTCTACTCCAACCCGGAAGCGAAAATTAATCTGCAGGGATATTACTCAGAACCCTTCCCAATTCTCAACGGTACAAAGCAGGGATGCCCCTTGTCCCCACTGATTTTTGCCATCGTCCTTGAGACCTTAGTCATCACCATTAGAGACAACCCTGATATACATGAGGTGAGATGTGGGCCACAAACCAACCAATATGCTCTTTTCGCAGATGATATCTTACTCTTTATCACTTCGCCACTAACTTCATTACTAAATATTTGCAGAGTGCTTGATGACTTTGGCAAAGTCTCTGGACTCAAGGTCAACTACTCGAAATCCCTGGCACTAAACGCTAACTTACCGGCCCATCTGGTTGCACAGCTTAAAGACGACTTCCGGTTTGGATGGAACGAGACAGCAATTCCCTATCTAGGGATTAACCTAACAGCCTCAATAGACAAACTTTCCCCCCAACATTTCGCAAATTGGAAGATGATCTCTCACATTGAGATAAACTCGGTCTTTCCTGGCTAGGCAGGGTCAATTCTGTAAAAATGACTCTACTACTGCGCATCCTCTATCTATTTAGATCGCTACCCATTCCAATTCCTAGGGATCAACTTAGGAAATTTCATTCCAAAATTATAAACTTTATATGGGGAGTAAAGGGGCATAGAGTTGCCAAGGGGACCCTTTTTAGAACTAGATATCAGGGAGGAGTGGGCCTACCAAACCTTCTCTGGTATCATCAAGCGGCCCAGTTATCCCAACTCTCCACTATTTATTCCAAAATAGTACACCCTGACTGGGTACACATGGAAAGGCAAGCATTACCCAACTACACTTTGGACTATCTTCTCTGGTGCCCTGCCAAATCTAGACCTGCTATCATGACCCCCACATTATCCCACTTCTTAATACTATGGGATTCCCTCAAAAATAACCCACACCTGATCTCCTACTGGTGCCCACTATCTCACATTTTTTGAAACCCACTGTTCCCCCCTATATGAACATCAAGGCCTTCCATTGGTGGTTAGACAAGGGGTTCTATAGGATAGGACATTTTGTCACCCCTGTGGGACCTCTCACTCTGGCCCACTGCGTTGGTAAGTTTGAAATGCCAAGGTCAGAAAGGTTTAGATTCCACCAAATTTCTTATTTTATTCATTCCTTATGGTTCTCTAAACCCAACCCACTCTACATCACGGCTTATGAAATGTGGTGTGGTCAAGACATGGAGCAGAGGGGGGTGGATAATGGTGATATACCGATCAATTGCTAGGGCTGAGACCAAATCTCTCTTTATGAGAGAATGGGAGAAAGACCTGGGACATCACTGGAGCCTTGCGGAGTGGCACAGAGCTTTGGCTTCAACCTCCAAGGGCATTCTGAACATAGCACTAATCAAAGCTAACTTAAAAGTCCTAATGAGATGGTATATGGTCCCTTTAAAAATTGCCAAAATCTACCCGAGTGCTTCTCCTTTGGGTTTTCAAAATTGCAGGCACATTGGATCGATGCTACACATATGGTGGAATTGCCCCAAGATCAGGGGCCTGTGGAATAGAGTCTTTCACACTATCAGGAAAATTACGGGTATACCCATTCAAAAAAGACTCCTCAATTTGCTCTCCTAAACTTTCCTAACCCTGAGGCACAGAAATTGGCCCAACGCCTTATTATGTTTATTCTCCTTGGGAGCAAGCTGACAATTGCTCAAGCCTGGAAACAACCTACTGTTTACTTTCTCCTGGTCAAAAGGAAAATCTCATGGATTATGGCCCAGGAGAAAACAGCTAGCATCCTCTTGGACACGGTTGACAAACATGATGCCATCTGGGAACCCTGGACCAGATACATATCTCTGACACCTACCACCTCTCCTCAACCTGGATCCGTGTAGATGAGAGAGTATCACACGTCATAAAGTACCGGTACTTCTTTCTTTTTTTTTGTTTTGTTTCTCTCTCTTTCTTCTCTTTCTTTCATCCCCCAAATCTCTCTTCTATCTTTTTCCTTTATCTCTAACTGCTTTTCCCTGATATCCTATAGGTACAGTCACAGGACTATACCATCGGGACACAATTTTGCCCCTCTCCCGAACTGCAACGGGGAGGCATATATAGCCCACTATGAAAGTAGATGCACTCACAGCTATATGTCATGACAAGTCTTTTGCAAGTTATCTATTTCAGGTTTGGCTAGGCATTACGAGCTGTCTTAAGGATGACCATCCACACTTCTACCCTCTATCTCTGATTTGGTCTTTCCTAGTCTATCCTACATCAGTTGCCCGTCAAAACTTTAACGATCATCTAGCAATCTATGTCCGAGAGAAGCTACCCCTGGCTTTCTGACACAGCTAGATCCCTTGAGGGGTGTCGGGAGTGAGGAGTCCTCTCCTCCTTTAAGAGCTAGCAGATGTCATAGAAGTCCTATTGAGGGTACATAAGACCTTATTGTTTTCTTAAAGCATTATGTCATAACATGTAATAACATGTATTTTTACACCTGGTGTAAAGAAACCATTTTACCTGTACCTTTGTTACAATGTCCCCGCTGAAACTTCAATACAAACTATTGAAAGTAAAAAAATGATTGCATGAACAAAGTATCTCAGTCCTATTGATTGATAATATTCCACCCCGGATGATTGACTCAGTTTGATCAAATCCAATTGAAATTATGTTTAAATCAATCTAAGGGAAAGTTATCGCTATTCAATATTTGCAATTTGAATAGTTTTGATTGAATCACACATTGATGTGATATAATAATCAAAGCCTGTGTGGCCACCATTGGATAGTTGTCCCTGAGAACAGGTGTCCCCATTGGATGCTTTCCCCTCAGCACTTGTTCTTGGGACAACTCAAAAATGTTGGATTCCTCTTCTCTTTTACACCTACTGCAATAAAAACTTGACAGAGACTATCAATATACTTTAAGGGCAGATTTTGAATGCAAATATCCCAGGGTGAAGGCTCTCTGCCTAGCTTTTAGCTCATAGCATGTAGTCAATGATCAACTAGAAGACTAGAATGGGAGTGGGAAGACAAATAAGGTCAGACTGGTCACTTTTGGTTAATGTACAGCTTTCTTAGCAGTTTGTCACTATGTGAAAGCACTGAAGAACATGGAAGACTTGTATTTTATATAAAACTTCAGCAAGTGCTACAACAAAACTACCAATCAGTTGACTGATTATTTTAAAAATTAACAAGAATATATTGATTCTGTATGCCTAGCTGGAACAAATCAATATGCTATTCACTATGGTAAATTCATTCTGAAAGTAATATTAGACTCTAAATTGATGCCGCAATAACCTGCCATATTTCCAGATCACTTACCTTCCACAGAGAATTCATTTATGCCATTATAATCACCGCACAATCCGCAGGTATAGTTATTGTAAATGGAATCCAGCTCCACCTGTACAGAAGAGGAAGAATCTTAGTTATCGTTACGTTCCAGCACTTGAATAATAACCTAAAGCAACCATCCAGAAACCATCTGTACAATGGTCTGACTACTTGGTTAAATCGATTAGCTGTGGGTTACTGCCTTATATTATTGACTTTACTTCTAGATATAAAAAAAGGCAAAACGCAATAATTTATGGGAAATTATGCCTAACTACAAAATCATGTTTTATTGTTCTTGCGATTGAAACCTGAAAAAGACTCAGGTCTGATGGTTTGCTGGGAGTTAGTACCCAGCCTTGCTCAGTGCTTTAAGTAAATGTCTAAATCAGCAAGGCAGACAATGTTATTCAAATATAGTATGTTATAATACAGTAAAGGTGAAAGATATGTGTCCAGTATGTGTCCAAATCTGGAGACCTCACTTACAAAAACAAAAATGGTGAAAGGTCTGGGGGATAAAACATATTGAGAGCAACTTCAGGAACTTAATATGTACAGTGTGGAGGAAAGAAGAGAAAGGGGAGACATGATTGAAACCTTTAAATACATCAAGGGGGTGAATAAGGTTCAGGAAGGCGGTCTTTTCAATATGAAACCAAAATCAAGAACACGGGGACATGACCTCAAACTAACTGGAGGAAAGTTCAAAACTAATCTTAGAAAGTATTTATTTTACTGAAAGGGTGGTTGATGATTGGAATAAACTACCAACAGAGGTAGTGAGACAGTTAACAGTAAACGGCTTCAAACATGCTTGCGATAAACATAAATATATAATCAGACAACAAGGTTAATGAAAAAATAAAAAATAAATAAAAAGCAAATAAACAAAAAAAAAAAAAAATGGGCAGACTCGATGGACTACTCAGTCTTTTTCTGCTGTCCCTTTTCTTTGTATGTCCATGAAGATTTTCATTTATCCAAGTCATAATATAATAATGTTGATGACGTTTTATTACTCATTCACCTGGCTTCCCAGTTTAAATTGGTGCCATAAACGTACCCAAGTATTTACAGCCATAGGGGCAACCCAGTCACCTAAATTCAATGTTGTTATGCAAGGTTGTTAAAGCAGATGATGGTTGTCCAAGAACTTTGTGGGAGAAGTGAAAGTTATGCGAGACATTTTCACATCCCTACCCCAGAGATCTGACAATTTACTCTTTCAGCTGTGTATTTCATATCACATATCTCAGATCACAGCACGATGGTTGCTGTATTATGGGAATTAGAAAAGAATTTTGTACAAACACATCTATCATCATGTTCCTATTCAATCAGCATCTGCCTTGACACATTTCATGATGCTATGGTGATTAGAATAGGGTGACTATGATTCCCTGTGAACATAAATGTTGAGGTATGTTCCTGACACTCAGAACTAAAGTAGCATGATTGAGTGGCAAAACATCTTCAACATTATGGAGCAAGTTCAGTTGAATTTTACTACCTACTACTAGCTAAAAGATGAAATAAAAAGAAAGACTGGATGCTTTGCAGTGGTGTTTTTTCCTATATTATGTTAGAGAAATCAGGAAGAGATTTTGGGTTGGTGATACAAGATTCCTCACCATGACAGCATCTGCTTTATTCCACATGAGAGTAAAACCCGTCTTGGTATACACTTTAAAGTATGCAAAACTTTTCGTAATGACAATCCCATCTCTGTAGTATGGTGTTATAGCACTGTAAGATACAATGGTTAGAACAAAAAAATTATATAATCATAAGTTTTCTTTAAAAAAATAATTTAGAACATGTATTAATACCATCTATTTAATGGCATAAAACCTGAACTCCTGCTAAACAACTAAATAAACAGGAAGCTGTTAACTTGACAGGTGTGCAATTCTGTTCACTTGCCAATGTCCACCATGATGCTTAGTCAGAAAAAACCTTACAATATTTCCTGCGGGGGAGAGGGTTAGGGCCAGGACACCCTTTAGTAGTTTCAATGTTAATTAGCAGACTCCGAGACTTCTATAGGTAGACAGCCATGCAGGGAAAGGCACCCAGCCGGACACCACGTCTACATGTGTAGACACCCTGTATCCTATGGCAACAATCTTGAATAGTTTCTAACAAAAGTTGTAATGAACTCTTTCACTTCTTCCACAATCTCCTTTTAAGATCTTCACTCAACTGAGCTCCCAGTCTATCACGTAGACCCGCTGATCCACTGCCATTGGATCTCCTGAGCTCTTCCAATCTTCTCACTAAGTGACTTCCCCAAGCTTTACCCCCACGTCCCTGCTGGGTCCTTAGCTTGGCACTCACAGACACTCTTCAAGCTTCACCACACTGGCCTACTCGGTCCCTGGCTTGGCACACAATAATGCTCTGCAAGAGTCACCTCCACTGGCTGGGTCCCTGGCTTGACCTTTGCTGAAGCTTCCCAATTCTTCACGGTCCCCAGTTGGTGAGAATACTTCTCAGGTAATTGCTTCAGCTACTCACAGTGGTCCCTGGTAACAAGGTGGATGGTCCCTTAGTGGCAACAGCTTCCCCTCTACCTCCAACCACAACAGGTTCTCTGGCCGGCAGAAGCATTACTTCTGGTTGGACCGCAAGCCGCAATCCCAACCCTACGCTGCTCTCTTGCTTCTGGATAGGCCCTCAGATAGCCTAGCAGCCAGATGTTCCCGGGATAGGCCTCAGGTCTCTGGCCTAGCAGCCCGGAACAAAATGACACACTTCCACCCAGCCATCCAGGTGGCACAGAACCCCAATCACCTAACCTCACCCAAATAAATAGGCTCTCCCAGCAGGCCAAGGGACCCAGGAAAATCCGCGCCCATTGGCTGAGACACCCCATTCATTCCTAATCTGTCGTTGCAATGCCCTTTTCTTATCTAATGCCACCAGATACCAGGCCATCTAGTGACATAAGAGAGAAGTGCAGTAATTCCCGAATTAGGGTGAAATCAATTGACCTCCTATCAACTGACCAAGGTAACTATTACTTGGCAGATAAATTTAAGAGCAACCCTGCCTAAACATCAGGGTGCTACACTACAGAATTATAATAAAGGGACAGTATCATTTTGCACCTTGGTGTGTGCTATTCCTGTTGATGGTACAATTGATTTCTTTGGTAGAGACCAGCAGAGCCAGCATCCTAGATGTGATCAAGGAGCGTGGAGTTTGCTCTCACCTGGAGCAGCGTGTGAAATATTTGATATTGGATACAATATTTATCTTCTAATCTTGACAGTTTTTACTGTCACTTGCCTGCTCATTGGGCAATAAATCAGCAGTCTGGTGAAGCTGGTTCACTAGCAATAAGGAGAATGGAGACAGAGAGGAGACACAGAAACCTGCATTACTTTACCATGAAATAGGGTTGTCACCTCTTCTGACTATACAGTGTATAAGGGGTGTCTGAAACATAAGGCTAGATTAACTATTAATTACAGGTACTTTAGCAGGCAATTCTGTTTACGTATGATAAGTATTTCATGTACTGTATGCATTCTGCTATTTACTAGGAGCTAAATGTTTAATTGTTTACTGAGCAGTATCATTACTTTAACTACTCAGTCCTTAGATATCCTATTTGGTCCACAGACTGACTGTGAAAAGAAAGACCACTATACACAGAGAGCATTAAAGGAGAAGTCCAGCCAAAGTTCATTTGGCTGTACTTTTCCTGTGGTTCACAGGAGTGCAGATCATTCTACACTCCTGTGACTCATTTTCAGCAAACAGCAGGCTGAAGCCCACTGTCGCAGAGCCGCTCCATGCTCAGGAAAGATCATGACTATATAGTTGGGATCCGCCCACATGCCTGGCCTGGCACCCAGCTCAGCCTCTCAGCGAGCCACTGAGAGCCTGAGCCGGCCATCTCACCCCCTCCACAGCCCAGCACTCCAGTCCAGTGAGTGTGTGGGGGGGCAGAGCAGACCGGCTCTCTGCTCAGGGAGCTCTGAGAACCCGAGCATTCAGCGGTGTTTGATTGCTCGGTTCTCAATGTTAGAGACGGCGGGGACAGATGCAGCATCGGGCCAATGCTGAATCCACCTAGATAAGTATGATTTTTAAATAAACACAAATCCCATACTTCTCTGGATGGAGTTCTGAAGGAGTACCAGAGGAGATTCTTCATCAGCCGGGGACTGTGAAGTAGCTGGGAAAGCTTCAGGAAAGAACTTATCCACGGAGTACAGCGGGTTAGCTGTGAGTAAAGCTTGAAGGAATACAGCGGGTAGCTGTAAGTAAAGCTTGAAGAGAAGTACAGCCGGTAGCTGTGAGTAAAGCTTGAGGGATCCAGTGGATAGCTGTAAGTCCGAAGAACCCAGTGGGTAGTGTGGGTGAAGCTTAAAGAATTCAGCGGGTAGCTGTGAGTGAATCTTGAGAAGTCCAGCAGGTAGCTGGGATACTGTGAGTGAAGTTGTTGCTATAGGAGACAGATTGCTGCATTTAGCTTAAAAGCCCTTTTTCTGTATTGCTGTCTGCCTAGTTCTATTTTTTTCTGGGGAGTCTGCCTATTTTCTATTGCATTTGCCTAAGGGTGTCCAGTGCCCTACCCCTCTCTCCCCTGTTCCTATTAAGAGAAAGAAAACCCTCTTTGTTCATTTTTAAAAGTGACTGGCACCCATCTTTTCATCTTGCACTACAACCAATTTAATTCCCCTACAGAGCAGAGGAAAAAAAAAATGTTTTTATACATTCAACAAAAACATAATGAAATACTTTGGAGTGACTTACATTGTTCCAGCTACCACTGCTATGCTTTTTCTCAGTTCAATGTTGACATCTTTGATAGTGATGAGGATCTTGTCTATGACTGGGTGATCACTGTTATTTGATCGGTGGATATGAACTGAGAAATCGCTATAGGAACCCCCACAGTGTGAAGCAAAGTTGTAGGTGCAGCTGCCAGGAAATTCATAATAATCACCATCAAATGTCTTGAAGTGATAGTTCCCCCAAGTACTGCAGACATAGTGACCATGGTTACGGGTTCGACCTGTTAGGAGACAGTATATGTGGTCATCATTGATTACACTTAAACATTCCTTATAAAATTCTGTTCCAAATAATTATAATCATTAGGCTCGAAGCTGAGTTAGACATATAGTGTCTTTCGACAAAGTGACACCAGTGCTGCTTTCTGCATCAATACACTATGAATAAAGGGTACTATGGTAATGCCCACACAGGCTGTAAGGCCATGACACTTGGCGTCATTCAACCAGGAAGACTGAGGACATCTTATGGCAAAAAAAAGTTCTGTGGCTGGTTGCTCCGGAATAAAGGGGAGTATTTTTAATTTTGTTCACCGCCTGGGGTCCCATTCAATTAAGAGAAAAAACGCCCAAAGTTGGGCCTATTTATCCATGTTAATAACAAAAGACCAATCTGCACAATTATGTGAAATACCCTTCTGGGAGCATGATGGCACTAAAAAGGTGATCTCACTACTTCTTTCCAACAAAACAATAAGACAGATTTTCCTTCACTAGTGGGGAAGATTCGGAAATGTAAATCATGTGATCCGTGGATTGTCTACTAGTACGCATGGTAACAGACTAGCAAGGCTATTTCAGCATGCTGGCAGTATCGGGCTCCCATTTACTGAAGAAGTCTCGTAATACATATAGGTGTGTAACCTTTGTCCAGTGACGTCATCACACTGCTAGAACTTGCCATTGAGGATTCAACGGGGTGCGCAGTATCAATGTTTGTATTCTCTGGATGTGAACTTACTTATTTCATTGTATTTATTATATATGTTAATTGTAAGTGTTTTTAATCCATGATTTTAACATAAAGTGTTTGTTGCCCTAAATAAAAAATAGATCCTGTAATTTGGCCCTTTCTATCACCTGAAATACCTGGCTGATCCTGCCTGGTTCTGCTCTCCCCTTTGTAAACTGACCACAGTTTATCATGGCTGCTGAGCCCTGACAACGTGGTCAGTTTATGTGCCTCCGTCATCAGCTATGTCTCCTGTCCTCCTCTGTCCTCTCCCCCCTCCTCCCTGCCTGTCAGCTCTGTGTCCGTGCCCACCCCCTCCCCTCCTGCTGCTAAAATTACAGTCCACAATTCACATTATCCTCTCTGTTTAATCATGCAATGCGCCCCTGTGTCTGTGCCTTATTAAAAAAAAAATGCAGCTATATATATATCTGATTTCAGAGCGCTAATTGGGGCTCACGTGACCGGCCGGCTCTCTCCTTCTCCCCTCCTGACTGACATCAGTGGGGGAATCTTGGTTCTGCCCCCTGCAGCTGTCAGGCCAAGAGAGGAGAGAGCCAGCCGGTCATGTGAGCGCCGATCGGAGCTCTGAAATCTGGTATATAGCTGCATTTTTTTTATAAGGCACAGACACAGGGGTACATTACATGATTAAACAGAGAGGATAATGTGAATTGCGAACTTTGGGATAACAACCACTTTAATTAAAGAATTCATTGAGCACCATGAGACTTCTCTTTTCCATGTTGTGATGTATATATATATATATATATATATATATATATATATATATATATATATTGATGCAAGCTGAGCTATGGTTTCTATTTGGATGACTAATGGGGTGACAGGAAAATATCATTAACTCTTACAGGGGAAAGCAGCTGTTTTGACTTTAAATCACTCAATATCACGTAGGTGAGCAGATTGGTGTATTACTGGGTAAAGATTTGTGCACTATACAATGTGAATTTTGAAGAGAAGAGCACAATTTCATTCACTAGGAATAGGCCTTGATTACTTTTGAATTTTATTATATGCATATTGTTGGTTGTTGTTACAGCACTTTATGAATATAGTATTTATTGGTCATCATATATGTATTGTAGATATGTACTGTTTTTTTTTTTTTAATTTAGATATGAACATTAGCACATGTAGTGTTTGAAGAGGATTTTTAATGCACCTTTGACATACATGCATTTTGTAGATACTTATTACCCGTACTAGTTCATAGTAGGTAGTGCTGCACTATTGGGTTATTGTACTATTTATCTATGTGACAGCAAGGCAACACATATTTAAGAATGGAAACCTCTATCCATTCTAAATACGTTTCCTTTATTGGACACCTGTACCAACTTTTCTAATACAACCCCCACCACTTTTCACCTGGCATACACTCACATCCCCACCCAGAAGCTTACTTGCCTATGTACCAGATCTGTATCCTGATATTTTATTGGCATATCCAACACCCCACCTGACTGATGGCACAGGTTTGAAAGCCTACTCTGATCACTGCTTCTCCTTTAGAATAATCTGGTATCAGAGATGTCACCTCTTAGCATCCCTATTCATTTAATAGCATTGACAAACACCAAAACGTGAATGAAATTGGCCAAAGACAGCTTCAAAACAAGGTTACCTTTCAGACCAACTCCAATCAATACAATTATTTTAGTTGGCATGGAAAGGGGTGTCAAGTTTTTTTATAATGGCCCTGTTGGGGAGATTTTACTCACTTCCTGTCATGGTGACTATGAAGGAAGGGGGTTCTCCCCAGCTGAGACACATATGAAAATAAAAACCTCACAGAGGTTTTCAACTGTTCCTTCTCTGATGAATCAGCCCAAGATAGGGGGGGGGGGGTACCAAAATGCATTGCCTTGTTGTCCAACACTCCTGTAGCCTTACTGACTAAGGATGAGCTGAACACCCCCCACGGTTCAGTTCACACCAGAACATCCGTACGGGCCAAAAATTGGGAAGAACACACGAACACCGTTAAAGTCTATGGGACATGAACATGAAAAATCAAAAGTGCTAATTTTAAAGGCTTATATGCAAGTTATTGTCATAAAAAGTGCTTGGGGACCCAGGTCCTGCCCCAGGGGACATGTATCAATGCAATTTTTTTTTTTTTTTTTTAAACAGACTTTTTTTTGGGAGCAGTGATTTTTTTAATGCTTAAAGTGAAACAATAAAAATGAAATATTCCTTTAAATATTGTGCCTGGGGGGTGTCTATAATATGCCTGTAAAGTGGTGCAGTTTTTCCTTGTTTAGAACAGTACCACAGCAAAATGAAGTTTCTAAAGAAAAAATTGTCATTTAAAACTGATCGCGGCTGTAATGTATTGTTGGGTCTCGGCAATATAGATAAAACTCATTGAAAAAAAGGGCATAGGTTCCCCCCTCCCAGTCCATTATGAGGCCCTTTGGGTCTGGATTGAATATTAAGTGGAAACCCGAACCAAAATTAAAAAAAAAAAATTTGGTATGGAAATGAAGGGGAACCCTATGCCAAGTTTAAAAAAATGGCCATAGGGGTCCCCCAAAATCCATACCAGAACTGAAGGGTCTGGTATGGATTTCAAGGGGAACCCTGCACCAAAATAAAAAAATGGCATAGGGGTCCCCCCAAAATTCATACCAGACCCTTATACGAGCACGCAACCTGGTAGCCTGCAGGAAAAGAGGGGGATGACAGAGCAGCCTGATTATCAGAATCTGAAAGCCCCCATGTGAATTGGTAACGGGGTACATTGTACCCCTACCATTTCACAAAAAGTGTCCAAAATGGTAAAAAAGACAAGAGACAGCTTGGGACAAGTCCTTTATTAAAAAAAAAAAAAAATGTCCGGCAATGTAAATTCACACCGCCCTATGGACCGAAAAAGAAAAAAAAGTCGCAACAGTCCCGCCTCCATGGGGGGCTCCCGCTGAGTGACGCTTCTTCTGGGTGACAGCTGTTATATAGCTGAGGGCGGGGCCACCCAGTGACGTAAACGGGTGACCCTGCCCCCCCGACGCCACAGGGGCTTCCGTGGCATTTTTGTGAAATGGTAGGGGTACAATGTACCCCGTTACCAATTCACATAGGGGGACGGGATCTGGGGGTCCCCTTGTTAAAGGGGGTTTCCAGATTCCAATAAGCCACCTGCCCACATACCCCCACAACCACCGGGCAAGAGTTGTGGGGATGAGGCCCTTGTCCCCATCAACACTCCATGTTGAGGGCATGTGGCCCGGTACAGTTCAGGAGGGGGGCGCTCCCTCGTCCCCCCTCTTTTCCTGTGTCCTGCCAGGTTGCGTGCTCGGATAAGGGTCTGGTATGGATTTTGGGGGCAACCCCTGCACCATTTTTTTTTTTAATTTTTTGGTTCGGGGTTCCCCTAAATATTCATACCAGACCTGAAGGGCCTGGTATGGATTTTGGGGGGACCCCCACGCAATTTTTTTTTTAATTTTTGGTTCGGGGTTCCCCTAAATATTCATACCAGACCCGAAGGGCCTGGTAATGGACTGGGAGGGGAACCCATTGCCTTTTTTCAATGAGTTTTAACTATATTGCCGAGACCCGACAATTCATTACAGCCGCGATCGGTTTTAAATGACAATTTTTCCTTTAGAAATGTCATTTTACTGTGGTACTGTTCTAAACACGGGAAAAATGCACTAGTTTACAGGCATATTATAGACCCCCCCAGGCATGATATTTAAAGGAATATTTCATTTTTATTGTTTCACTTTAGGGATTAAAAAAATCACTGCTCCCGATCTAGCTGCTGGTTTCATGTCTGTTGGCCCCCACTGGCTCCTGCCCTGATTGTCCTTGTACAAGAGCTTCAGTATTACCTTTGATGTAGGTAATTGTATGATATTGTGTGACTTAAAATGACTTTTACTACATTAGACTTATGCCCCGTACACACGGTCGGACATTGATCGGACATTCCGGCAACAAAATCCTAGGATTTTTTCCGACGGATGTTGGCTCAAACTTGTCTTGCATACACACGGTCACACAAAGTTGTCGGAAAATCTGATCATTCTGAACGTGGTGACGTAAAACACGTACGTCGGGACTATAAACGGGGCAGTAGCCAATAGCTTTCATCTCTTTATTTATTCTGAGCATGCGTGGCACTTTGTGCGTCGGATTTGTGTACACACGATCGGAAATTCCGATAACGGATTTTGTTGTCGGAAAATTTTGCAGCCTGCTCTCAAACTTTGTGTATCGGAAAATCCGATGGAAAATGTGTGATGGAGCCTACACATGGTCGGAATTTCTGACAACAAGATCCTATCACACATTTTCCGTCGGAAAATCCGACCATGTGTACGGGGCATTAGACTGCTTTGTTTCTCTATATTTATATATCCCTCAGATTTGAGTTGACTTGAGCTGGGGTTTTATTACCTTTTATATTCATCAGAACAAATCATATTTTTCTTCAGGGGGGACCAGTTCCAGTGATTCCTATAATCACTACATTCTGTAAGGTTTTAGTTTTACAATCCCCATGAAACAGCGTTAATTTCTTTCTTTTAAAATGTTATATCAAAAACATTTAACAGCATGGTACAATGCATCTAGGAAATGGGAATGGCACAAATTATTTTCAGCCATTACAAACGTTTTTAATGGAAATATAATTTTATAAATGTGTGCTACTGCTTAAAAAATTTTTTGTATAGTTTGCAGTTATGTGTATATGAACATGAGGGGGGTAAAATTTGGTTATTATCCAGGTGTTACTTTCTGGTTTGCAGTGCAACACAAAGATTACGCATTACTGTGTCTTCTTATGGAGTCTATTGAAGTCTTAGAGAATTAGTTAACTCCCCTTGTGGCTGAAGTCTTATGCCAAGAGTTGTTAAAGTATATCTAAAACCACTTTAGATTTTCATTTTTTTTCTTTGTTTTGCTTTGGATAGATGAATAAGAGGCTAGAGCCCCTGTCGGGTTTTTATACAGGTTAGTCAGAAGAGGTAGGAAGAGGGGTCCCACAGCTTTCTGAGACCTGTGTGACGTGTCCAAGAAGGCTATGAGGGAAAGGGGATCAAACTTCAAACACCCGCTCCCCTCTAAAAAAATATAAAGTGCCAAAACCTAAAGAGGAAGAGGGAGGAGGCAGACAAGCAGAACTTCACCTTTTAGATGAAGTTCTGCTTTAAGGATAATCCAAAATGTTTGTTGTCACTAGAAAAACAACTCTCATGGTGGGAAAAAATGAATAAATAATGGTGCAGTGCTAAAAAATATGCAAGACTTTCAACCTCTAATATAAACAAATGTGAAATTGATAAATCTCAGTCACTTGACTCGGTGGTGACATAACAAACCCCACTTAGTTAAAGTGTAATATATAACAGCTAGCTACATTTACAATATAACCATGTATAATCTGAATTCAAAGAAAATAATATTAACCAATAATTCACATTAACGTATAGAGCAATAAATGTCCTTAAAGTGTCTTAATACTCAAAATCTTCAATGTAAAAATGTGTAGTTGACCCCCTCCTCCCTCCTATGGTGGGGACACTTTTTCTTCTGACAACTGTCAGAGAACTTATCTCTTACTTTCTGTTGTGTCTACAGAACAGGATGTGAAGGTAAATCTTCCAGGTGGGGAATCATTGGATTTAATTTTGGATATACTTTTAAAACGGAGCTCCCCTCAAAAGGGCAAAGTTCCGCTTTAAGTACTCCCCCCCCATGCCACATTTGGCATGTAATTTTTTTGGGGGGAGAGCGGATGCCTAGTTTTGACAGGGATTTTGTCTAGGCAATCCAAGAAGAAGCTCTCCTCATCCCCTCCCTCACTGCAATCTTCTGGGATGCCCCAGGACGCCCCAGGACGAATCCCAGAAGATTGCTCGACCATTGAAGAGACGCAGCACAACTTGCACATGCACAGTGCACACCCAGCTGTGAAGCCACAAGCTGTCACAGCCTGGTGCCCACACTTGTAATGCCAGCGCCACGGAGAGGAGAGGGAGAGAACCAGAGTGTGTGTTTATTAAAAGTCAGAAGCTACACTTTTTATAGCTGCTGACCTTTAATAAACACCAAAACGACTGGTACTCCACTTTAGGTTTAAATTTAAAGTGATTGTAAACCTTCATTTTTTTTTTTTAATAACAAACATATCATACTTATCTCGTGTTCTGGGGTCCCCCGGAAGCCCTCGCGGCTCCTCCTCGCATCTGTAAACCCCCTGGGAGAAGCGCTCTCCCTGGGGGTTACCTTGCGGGTGCACTCCCGAGTCCAGCATTTGCGTGCATAGGCACAGAATGCTGGACTCGGCCCTGCCCCCCGGCGCCCGCGTCATTGGATTTGATTGACAGCAGTGGGAGCCAATGGCTGCGCTGCTATCAATCTATCCAATTAAGAGCCGAGAACATCAGGGAGAGAAGGTGAGAGCGTCTCCGCGGAGGGAACGAACGGGCTCAGGTGAGCAAAACAGAGGGCTAGGGGGCCGGTCACTAGAAGAAGTTTTTTCACCTTAATGCATAGGATGCATTAAGGTGAAAAAACAAAAGGGTTTACAACCCGTTTAATCGCTTATATTTTGCCTTACTTGGTTCCTCCATCCACCCCCCTCATCAACATTCTGATTAAATGTTTTAAATAAAAGCTTGCTGTTTTAATTACATACCTTTTTTGGACCCAGTGATGATATCACTCTCTGTGCATCTCTATGCAATGCTGGCAGATCATTGCCAGTGGGAGGGGCTAAAGGGGTGCTGGTGCTGTAAATAAATTCATGAAAACCTCACCACACAATGCCTCAATGCTTTTCTCAAGAGCACTCATTACTGATGCAAGTAGTTGGCTGTCTCTTGGGAGGAGTTATGCATATACCAGAATGCCTGGGTGGATATATCAGTCTGGAGGAACGGGTTTTCATAAACAGACTTCAATTGCAGTACAGATTGCATTTATAGACTGTCTTAGATAATACCAGGTAATATCAAACCTGCTGAACCAAACTAAAATCCAATAAATGAAAGGGACAGGTCAAGGACAGTAATGCTGGGGAGGAAACAGCTTGATGATGCTGGATGTTCTCCAGCCAGAAAATGGAGAACCAATGCACACTGTAGGAAGTTTACAATGTCAGTCAATCAGAGAAAGCATTTTTAGCACAGGAGAGAGGTCTGTACAACTGTGCAAGACTGAAGGCAAGGCTGGAGTTCAGTTTAAAGCAAAGCGCTCATGCAGACACGTAGAAAAATGCTGCTGCTCGGGGCATCTGGCATTATTTTTTAAAGCTCATGAACACAGCTGCATGTTATTTAACATGGCCATGCAAATGCAGACTTTTATGCGCATATTTTTGTGTAAAGTTCACAGGCATAAAAGAAAAAAAAAGAAAAGAACACCCCAAAGCTGTACTTGGAGAGATGCTGCTGAGCATAATTTATGTGCATACACTCATATATATGTGCGTATGCATGTAAATGTATTCTATTGGCTAGAATATTCATTGGCCTTTTTTTTCTGCCAATGTTTTTGCAGAAAAAAATGCAGCATAAATTCATATTCCTATGTGCATGGGGCTAAAAGGTTGAATGAGGCTGAATCAAATCCAAAGGACCCCCCCAGTCTTTGATTAATACATTTCTACATTTATCAAAAGCATAAAAATATGGAAAAACAAGCGCTTAAAAACATAACAGCCCCTTAAGATTTTAGATAAATTTTTAATTAAGTTTTTAATATAAATGCATATAAGTAAGAGCATGCACTGGCTTCATACAATTGCTAGTTCTGTTCATGTCAGTAGCAATGAATTCATCTGTGTCTTTCCTTGTGATAGTTTATCATGCCTGAGGATCAATTCACTAAAGCATAAAACATGCAATATTTACATTACATGGGTTATTTGCTTGAAGAAATATTTTCTAATTTACTGAAAGTTCAACCACTTGAAATAGCTACATTTAAAAGAGAAGTATAAGTTTAGATAAAAAATATATATATATATACTCACCTAGGTGGATGCAGAATCGGTCTGATGCTGTATCTGTCCCCTGCAGGTTTTAAGTCCAAGAACTGAGTGATCAAACACCACTGATCGCTCAGCTCTTAGTCTTCAGGCTGCAGAGAGCCTTCCAGGCATCTGGGTGGATGCGGACCATATGGTTGGGATCGTTTCAGATCCAGGACTGGCTCTGTGAAGTCAGTCGACAGTGGGCTTTACCTGAAAACGGGTCACAGAATTGAAGAACAAACTGCACTCCTGTGATCCATTGGAGAAGTGTGCCAAAATAGCTTTGGCTATACTTCTCCTTTAATGAACACACATTTATCAATTTGTTGTTGTATTTTGTATTTGTATTTTGAGTGTACAATTCAATTCATAAATATATTTGCATGGGTGCATCTCTAGCCACTTTTTTTTTTTTTTTTTAGTTTTGGATGGAGTAGAGAATGGATAAAACTCCTCTCAGGTTGCTGTTTGTTGCCCATTAGGCAGATTGCTCTTCATTACCTTAAAGGGGTATTAAACCCCCAAAATATAAAAAAGTGATATACTACAGCTTATAAATACCTAAATGTGGTGGCTGCATTAGTTTTAGACATTTGTCCTTTATTGTCAGGAGGTGATCCAGCCAGTACCACACTACCTGTCTGTCTCCACTCTACAACAGAGACACCTTTGGACAGCAGCACTGTCATTCTTGGGAGAGAGTAGTTGTGGATGCTCTAGCAGATTTGGATGGACTTCACTAAAATG
The DNA here is from genome assembly GCA_037952835.1 of Lithobates septentrionalis. Classification (NCBI taxonomy): domain Eukaryota; kingdom Metazoa; phylum Chordata; class Amphibia; order Anura; family Ranidae; genus Lithobates; species Lithobates septentrionalis. The sequence goes on from JBBDGP010000151.1 coordinate 1,649,562, forward strand.
TTAATGCTGAACTCCAGCTAACACTTTTAGTCCTCATGCACATGGACGTTTTTACAGCTGCTTTTTTGAGCTTTTTTTCAGCTTAAAAAGGCCTGTCTATGTTAGTCTATGGCTTCATGCCCACCTAGGCGTTTTTGAGCTGCAAGTGGCATAGGCGTTTTTAAGCTGTAAAAAAAACCCAGGACCAGTGGGTTCTGAGAGACGTTTTTCAGCTGTAAAAACGCTCTAACGCTGAAAAACGCTCAAAAACGCTCAAAAACGGTCAAAAACGTCATTCACCAACGTTTTTTAGCGTTTTTGATCCATTGAAAAAAAAATAAAAAAAAATTGAAAAAAAAAAAAAAACGCTCAAAAACGCTAACGCGGAAAAACGCTAAAAAACGCTCAAAAAACGCTAAAAAACGCTATTGCAAAAACGCTGAAAAAAAGCTGAAAAAAGTTAAAAAAATCACTGCAAAGATACTGGCGTTTTCATAACATTATTTTAACAGCCTGTGTGCATGAGGGCTAAAAGCAGTTACAGCAACGTTTTTTTTTTCTTTTTGGATAAACGTTTTACATAAATGAATACAAGCTGATCATTGTAAGCACCCCTGTCATTGTTAAAGGGTTTGTCTCAACCCTCTAACTGTCACTTTTGGAAGACAGCTTGGTCTAGTAAAGGGAGTTGAAAAATAGCAGACTTACTGGCTGGATCACTAAGTAAAAATAAAGGGAAAAAAGCCTAAGTGCTGGCTTACACCAAATGCTTTTAAGTACATTTATAAAAATGGATCCGGAATGCATATACAGTAATTTGCATGTATTCCAACGTCCCTAGTTCACACTAGTGTGGTCAGTTCTGGTGCTTTAAACAAAATTACAACCTGCTGCGTTTTTTTTATCCGGTACACATCAAAATGCATGTAGATGCATGTAAATGTGTGTAAACACACAGGAACACACATAAGAAACCATTATCCTAAGATTTTTTAGGTGCAAAAAAAAAGAGAGCAAAAAAAAAAAACATACTGGAACATATTGAAAGCACTTTAAAAATGTGTCTAAACATGCATTCAAAATGCTGAAACTGTGGTATGAAAAAAACAAATACAGCCACCTCATCTAAGAATTGTTAAGCTGCAATATAATACATTTTTGTTTTTGGGGATAAGTACCACTTTAAGATGTCACCAGAATGGGTGCCCTATTGGAAAATATTGGAAAATATAATATATTTAGGATATCAATTTTAATTTTCTGTCCCATTGCCAATATTCACCAGGGTAAATGAGGGGGTATTTCCCCCCAATAGAACATGGGGAAAAAAAGCCCAACAAGCATTTTTAAGAATTCTCCTGCTCTATTCAAAATTAAAAGAAAAAAAAAAGTTTGAGCTTTAGATAAACTGCAAAATACTATTGGCTTGTGAGTTTCAATAAGGTGTCTATTGAGGAGAGCAGGGAAAGAGCTATTTGAAGTGATGATAAAATAATAAACAGTATATAAATAGCTTTTTAATGAAAAGGGGATAAAACACCCTGGAAATATTTAGATTTGTGAATTACCACTTTTAAGAGGAAATTATAATTAGCTAAAATAACAGACAGCTAAAACAAGACATCAGCGACTAGACCTTATAATGTAATTCTGTTGCCTTGCTGTCTTTATTTAAATCATTTTTTATCTCATTGCACATAATGTCCAAATTCTATGAGATAAATGGTCAGTCATAGAGGAACAAATACCTGAATCCAGTGTAACGACACCAAAGAGAGCCTGTGCCAGCCACAGCACCATCAAGCTGGCAGCCTGGTACCCCATTGTATGCCCCATGAGCAACAGCCTTTCAGTAGTATAATTTACAGTTACTTCTTGCTATTTATAAGACTATTTGGTATGTTAGTGACCTCACACCAGGAAGGGTAGGGTAATATGCAATCTTTACAATCAACAAACACTACTTTTTTCCTTCTTTATTTTAGACTATGAGGAAGGGATCTTCTGAAAGGTATTTATTTTTTTAACCAAGTAACTGCTGGACAAGCCTGTCTACTCAGGTGATGACATCAACAAATGCAAATAACCTGTTCATTTTACCTATATTAGAGACTTAATAGAGATTTAAAAACTTCATTGTGTTGATTTTTTCATGCAGTCAAAATCCCAGACCACTACATCAGCAATTTCATTTTTAGAATCAGTTATCAGTTTTTTTTTTTTTTTATTCCACCTCAAACACATCTAATATCAAACCAGCCATGTAAAAAATTAATTCATTCTTAATAATGTTACCTTCTCATGTTTATTGCCCCGCAACAATCTAAAATATTATATAATAATATTACCTTATATGTTGACCAAGTTCGATTCATGTTATAAGTTTGTGTTATTTGTGTAATTTCTGTAAAGATTAGTAATAGTATGTTGCCATTCGAATGCAAAAAAGAAAATAAGAATTAATTAGAAGCATTGTTCATCGTGACCAATCAAAATTCTTAAAATCACACTAAATGATTATTCTCTAAATGTAATCAATACACATCTACTACTTAATAGTACACAGAGTGGGACATTAAGAACAAACATAGCTACCCTCAGGAAGGGAAGTCAGGGAACAAGAAGTTGTATCACAGCAGTAAAAAAAAAAAAAAGGAAGAAATGGAATTTCGAGATTTGAAAACAAAACAGAGTTTAGTGTCACTTTAATTATTCCACAAAATGAAGGGTGAAACCAGAGTGGTTGCTATTGGCAACAACTCCACTGTCATGTTTTTTATTTTTTTTCTACAGTTTTAATGTATCAGTCCTATTGTGTGTATCACATTATATACATCTATATATATATTATTATTATTATTCACAATTTATATAGCGCCAACAGTTTACGCAGCGCTTTACAATGTATAGGGGGGACAACACAATTACAGTACAGTTCAATACAAAAGGTACAAGAGAGCCCTGCTCATAGAGTTTACATTCTAAAGGGAGGGGGTGGTGGTACAAAAGGTAATAGCTGCAGAGAATGATTTGATGGGGGTGGCTTGGGGACAGTTCTTAGGTGGGTGTGGGATAGGCTTCCCTGAATAAATGAGTTTTCAGGGATCTCCTAAAGGTGGATAGGGTAGGGGCTGATTGGACATACTGGGGCAGGGAGTTCCAGACGATGGGAGAGGCTCTGGAGAAGTCCTGAAGGCGAGCATAGGAGGTGATAACAAGGGAGCTAGAGAGCAGGAGGTCCTGGGAGGAGCGGAGGGGATGATTTGGGCGATATCTGCAGATAAGGTTGGTGATGTAGATGGGGGCAATGTTGTGAATGGCCTTGTAGGTTATGGTTAGCATTTTGAATTTTACGCGGTGGGGTAGGGGAAGCCAGTGAAGGGATTGGCAGAGAGGAGCAGCAGTCATGGATTGGTTAGTGAGGTGTATTAGTCTAGCAGCAGAATTCATAATAGACTGAAGGGGGGGTAGTCTGCTTAAGGGTAGGCCATTAAGGAGAGAGTTGTAGTAGTCAAGGTGGGAAATAATCAAGGAGTGAATAAGTTGCTTTGTGGTGTCATTAGTCAGGAAGGGTCGAATTCTGGAGATGCTGCGGAGGTTAAGGCGGCAGAATTTAGCCAGTGATTGGATGTGGGGGCTGAAGAAGAGGTCAGAGTCAAGGATTACACCCAGCACCCTTTCATGTGTGGAGGGACCAATGGTTGTTGATATCAATGGTGAAGTCACAGGGGGGGGGGGGGGGCGTGAAGCAGGAAATATAACAAGCTCAGTTTTAGAAAGATTGAGTTTGAGGAAGTGGTGTGACATCCATATCAATATGTCATTTAGCAAGTTTGAGATCCGTGAGGAGATTGAGGGAGTGAGTTGAGGAGTGGAGAGATAGATCTGGGTGTCGTCAGCATAGAGGTGGTATTGGAAGCCATGGGAGGTTATCAACTGGCTCAGGGAAGAGGTATAGAGTGAGAATAGGAGAGGCCCAAGGACGGAGCCTTGGGGTACCCCAACAGAAAGAGGAAGGGGGGCGGTGGAGATGGAGTTGTAAGTGACACTGAAAGTGCGCTGAGATAGGTAGGAGGAGAACCAGGATAAAGCAGAATCACGGAGGCCAAGGGAGTGTAATTTGCTGAGGAGGAGCAGGTGGTCAACTGTGTCAAAGGCAGCAGAGCGGAATAAAAGTATGAGTATATGGAGTAGCGCCCATTGGTTTTAGCAGTTAGTAGGTCATTGGTTAGTTTTAGTAGGGCAGTTTGAGTAGAATGTTGTGGGCGGAAGCCAGACTGTAGGGGGTCGAGAAGGTTGTTGTCCGTGAGGTAGCGACTCATTCGGTCATGGACAAGGCGTTCGATGAGCTTGGAGGAAAACGGGAGCAGGGAGATGGGTCTTAAGTTATTCAAACAGGTGGGGTCTAGTGAGGGTTTTTTAAGTATGGGGATAAACAATGCATGTTTGAGCGGGGAAGGAAAGGTGCCGGAGCAGAGGGAGAGGTTGAAGATGTGGGTTAGGGAGTTGAGGATAGAGTGGGAAGGTGGTCACAGTAATTGAGAGGGGACAAGGTCCAGGGGACAGGTAGTGAGGTGGGCCATGGAGAGGAGTTTATCAACTTCATCTGTGGTAACTGGGCAAAAGAAGGAGAGTATTGAGTGTGGTGTTGGACCCGATGTGTTGGGTAGGGGAAGAGTTTGAATGCTGGATATCTCCTTGCGAATTGTGTCGATTTTGCAATTAACATGGGTGACAATCTGTTGAGCGGTAAGCAAGTTGGTGGGTGGGGGCAGTGGGGGGTGAAGTAAGGAATTAAGGGTAGAAAAGAGTTGACGAGGTTTGGATGAGAGGGTTTTGATGAGAGTATTGTAATAGGTTCGTTTAGCAGTGTGGAGGCAGGAGTTGTATTTGAGAAGGGCAGATTTGTAGAGGGTAAAGTCTTGCAGGGATTTAGATTTATGCCATGCTCGCTCAAGAGCACGGCTGTGTCTCTTAAGACTTCTGGTGTCGTCTGTTTGCCATGGTTGTGGCAGATGGGGCCTAGTTCTGCGTGTAGAAAGAGGAGCAAGTATGTCTAGGGAGGATGACAACGTGGTGTTGTAGACGGAAGTGGTTAGGTCTGGGCAGGACAGGGGTGCGATTTTGTCATAAAGGCCATCAGTAGCAGATTGAAGAAGGGAAGGGTTGAGGTTGCGAAGGTTTCTGCGGGTAGTGGTTTGTGGGTTGGCAGCATGGGATGTAGGAGACAAGGAGAGTGCGAAACGGATAAGGTTGTGATCAGAGAGAGGAAAGGGGGTATTAGAGAGATTGCAGAGTGTGCAGCGATGGGAGAATACAAGGTTAAGAGTGTTGCTATTGGAGTGAGTGGTGGTTTGTGTCCATTGAGTTAGGTTAAAAGAGGAGGCTAGGTTGAGTAGTTTATAAGTGGTAGCAGTATTAAAATTGATTGTAATGTTAAAGTCACCTAGGATGATGGCAGGCACTTCAGATGAGAGAAAATAGGGTAGCCATGCAGAGAAGTCATCCAGAAAGCATAACAATGGTCCAGGAGGCCGAAAAAATGACTGTGACCCTCAGACAAGCTGGAGAGAAAAGACGAATGCAGTGCATTATGAAAGAGCAGGGGGAAAGAGAGGGAGGTGTGGGAAGTACCTGGAAGGTGCATTGTGGGGAGAGGAGAAGTCCGACACCACCTCCTTTTCGTCCACTGGGTCTGGTGGAGTGAGTCCAGAGGAGGCCACTGTGGGACAGGGCAGCTGGAGAGGTAGTGTCAAATTCCTGGAGCCAGATTTCGGTTATAGCAAATAGATTAAGGGATTTGGAGAAGAAAAGGTAATTGACAGAAGCTAGTTTTTTGAAGACCGAGCGGGCATTCCAGAGGGCACATGAAAGAGGGGGGGGCGACTTGTGGAATCAGGGGAATTGGGATGAGAAAGTTGAAGTTATGACTACTGTTGGAGGAGGTGGATGACCAATTTTGGTGTTGGGAATCGGGTGTGGGAGGGCCGGGGTTTGGTGCGATGTCCCCAAACATAAGGAGTAGTTGGAGGGTGAGGGTGATAAGGCGGGAGTGGGATTTATGAGAGGGCAGATGCTGTGGTGGAATGGAAGAGGTGATACTGTGAGGGCTTACAAAGAGCAGGTGGTAAGTGGCGTAATATTGAGTGGGAAGAAGAGAGGGAGATATGTACAGGTTGGGGGCTGGAGAGGGGGGATAAAGAAATGAGAGTTTGAGGAGAGAGGACGTGATAACAAAGATTAGTGTGATCATGTTGGAAGGTGGAAAGAGGGGAATAGAAGGAAGGCTGAGGAAAGTTATGGGGCGTACACACGGTCAGACTTTTCGACCTGACTGGTCCAACGGACCGAATCCAGCGGACAATCCGACCGTGTGTGGCCCGCATCGGACTGCAGGGTACTGCATCTCGCGCTCGCTGCAATAGGAAAAACACATTTTCCTATTGCGGCGAGCGCAGGGCATACCAGGCCCTTAGGTGTGGTATGGATTTTAAGGGGAACCCCCTACGCCAAAAAAAGGCGTGGGGTTCCCCCAAAATCCATACCAGACCCTGATCCGAGCACACAGCCTGGCTGGTCAGGAAAGGGGGTGGAGACGAGCGAGCGCCCCCCCTCCTGAACCGTACCAGGCCGCATGCCTTCAACATGGGGGGTGGGTGCTTTGGGGGAGGGGGGCACCCTGCAGCCCCCCCACCCCAAAGCACCTTGTCCCCATGATAATAAGGACAAGGGCCTCTTCCCGACAACCCTGGCCATTGGGGGGGGCTGCGGGCGGGGGGCTTATCGGAATCTGGGAGCCCCCTTTATTAAGGGGGCCCCCAGATCCCAGCCCCCCACTCTATGTGAATGAGTATGGGGTACATGGTACCCCTACCCATTTACCTAGAGAAAAAGTGTCAATAAAAAAAACACACTGCACAGGTTTTTAAAGTAATTTATTAGACAGCTCCGGGGTCTTCTTCCAGCTTCAGGGGTCTTCTTCCAGCTTCGGGGGTCTCTCCGGTTCTTCTCCGCGCTCTCCAGGTCTTCTGCCTTCTTTTTTTCTTCTCTTCTTTTCTTCTCTTCTTCCGATTTTGACACAATGCTTTCTCCGGCTGGTATGCTCTCTGAGCACTCTGATGTGACTTATATAGGCAGTGACCCCGTCCCCTTATGCCGTCACAGTCCCTGGGCATGCTGGTGACCACGACAACCAATGGCCAGGGTTGTCGGGAAGAGGCCCTTGTCCTCATCAACATGGGGACAAGGTGCTTTGGGGTGGGGGGGGCCCGCAGGGCGCCCCCCTCTCCCAAAGCACCCACCCCACCATGTTGAGGGCATGCGGCCTGGTACGGTTCAGGAGGGGGGGTGCTCGCTCGTCTCCACCCCCTTTCCTGACCGGCCGGGCTGTGTGCTCGGATCGGGGTCTGGTATGGATTTTGGGGGGACCCCACGCCGTTTTTTCGGCGTAGTGGGTTCCCCTTAAAATCCATACCAGACCTAAGGGCCTGGTATGCCACACGACGGGGCTCGCAAGGTGTCAATCTCGCCGCTTTGTCAATCTCGCCGTTAAAAGCGGCGAGATTGACTTCCTTTTCTAGTCCTGTCGTACCCGAGTCACGTTCAAAATGAACGGACTTGGTTGTGTGTGGGCAAGTCCTTTCATTCTGAAAGTCTGCCGTAACTCCGCGAAAGTCCATTGGGAAGACTGGCGGAAAGTCTGGTCGTGTGTAGGCAAGTCCGTCCATTCAGAAAGTCTGGCCTTAGTCCGCTGGAAGTCCGGCGGGAAGAACGTCAGACCTAGTTTCCCAGAAAGTCCGGTCATGTGTACGCGGCATAAGAGAATGAAGAGGGACTTCCTGCAAAATAACTGTTGAACAATAATGTCTGTACTTACTTTTTTGTAGCATGCCTTAGTCAAAGTGCCCGTGTACAAGTGCCAAACACTTGTTGCCGGCATGACACTTTGTGCAAGGAGTGACCAGCCTAAAACTTTGTCAGCCGTCCCAAGAAATGAACTAGATTTATACTGGGATGGTGGGGGGAGATTCAAAATTAGTCAATTAGAAGCTGATAAAACCAGGCTTGTGGGGGGTGGGGTTTTACAACTGGTCTGGACACAGTGCAAGAGGGGGCAACAGAATAAGGTTAAATGTTTGATCTTGTTCAGAACAGCTAATACAAAAGAAGTGACACTTTCAAAAACAAACAAGTATAGACAGTAGTTTCAAATTCTTAGTAAGGCAGAATTAAAGTTCAGTTAGGCAATGTAGTCCAGTGTGTAAGAGAAAATAGTGGTAGTCTTTGCAGTTACCAGAGGGTATAAAGAGTCAGGTGGGAAATTGCAGACAGGTAGAGCGACTTTTTGTGTTGCAGGGAAGATCAGGGTAGTTACCTGAAAGAGTAGAGCAGAGAAGGCATGGTGAGGAGATGGTGAAGATGAAAGGTGGTCTTGTTAGAAGAAGTGCCCGTGTACAAGTGCCAAACACTTGTTGCCAGCGTGACACTTTGTGCAAGGAGTGACCAGCCTAAACCCTCGCCTAGATAAATAGATACTAGATAAATAGATAGATATGTAATATTTTAGAGCCAATACCTGACTCTATTGCTCACTGCACAGAATTCCTGTATAAATATATATACAGTGGCTTGCGAAAGTATTCGGCCCCCTTGAACTTTTCAACCTTTTGCCACATTTCAGGCTTCAAACATAAAGATATAAAATTTTAATTTTTTGTGAAGAATCACCAACAAGTGGGACACAATTGTGAAGTGGAACGAAATCTATTGGATATTTTAAACTTTTTTAGCAATTAAAAAACTGAAAAGTGGTGCGTGCAAAATTATTCGGCCCCTTTACTTTCAGTGCAGCAAACTCACTCCAGAAGTTCAGCGAGGATCTCTGAATGATCCAATGTTGTCCTAAATGACTGATGGTGATAAATAGAATCCACCTGTGTGTAATCAAGTCTCTGTATAAATGCACCTGCTCTGTGATAGTCTCAGGGTTCTGTTGAAAGCGCAGAGAGCATCATGAAGACCAAGGAACACACCAGGCAGGTCCGTAATACTGTTGTGGAGAAGTTTAAAGCCGGATTTGGATAAAAAAAGATTTCCCAAGCTTTAAACATCCCAAGGAGCACTGTGCAAGCGATCATTTTGAAATGGAAGGAGTATCAGACCACTGCAAATCTACCAAGACCTGGCTGTCCCTCTAAACTTTCAGCTCAGACAAGGAGAAGACTGATCAGAGATGCAGCCAAGAGGCCCATGATCACTCTGGATGAACTGCAGAGAACTACAGCTGAGGTGGGAGAGTCTGTCCATAGGACAACAATCAGTCGTACACTGCACAAATCTGGCCTTTATGGAAGAGTGGCAAGAAGAAAGCCATTTCTCAAAGATATCCATAAAAAGTCTCGTCTAAAGTTTGCCACAAGCCACCTGGGAGACACACCAAACATGTGGAAGAAGGTTCTCTGGTCCGATGAAACCAAAATCGAACTTTTTGGCCACAATGCAAAACGATATGTTTGGCGTAAAAGCAACACAGCTCATCACACTCAACACACCATCCCCACCGTGAAACATGGTGGTGGCAGCATCATGGTTTGGGCCTGCTTTTCTTCAGCAGGGACAGAGAAGATGGTTAAAATTGAGGGGAAGATGGATGCAGCCAAATACAGGACCATTCTGGATGAAAACCTGTTGGAGTCTGCAAAAGACCTGAAACTGGGACGGAGATTTATCTTCCAACAAGACAATGATCCCAAACATACAGCAAAATCTACAAAGGAATGGTTCACAAATAAACGTATCCAGGTGTTAGAATGGCCAAGTCAAAGTCCAGACCTGAATCCAATCGAGAATCTGTGGAAAGAGCTGAAAACTGCTGTTCACAAGCGCTCTCCATCCAACCTCACTGAGCTCGAGCTGTTTTGCAAGGAAGAATGGGCAAGAATTTCAGTCTCTCGATGTGCAAAACTGATAGAGACATACCCCAAGCGACTTGCAGCTGTAATCGCAGCAAAAGGTGGCTCTACAAAGTATTAACGCAAGGGGGCCGAATAATTTTGCACGCCCCACTTTTCATTTTTTTATTAGTTAAAAAAGTTTCAAAAATCCAAAAGATTTCGTTCCACTTCACAATTGTGTCCCACTTGTTGGTGATTCTTCACAAAAAATAAAAATTTTATATCTTTATGTTTGAAGCCTGAAATGTGGCAAAAGGTTGAAAAGTTCAAGGGGGCCGAATACTTTCGCAAGCCACTGTATATCAGTTGGATAGGTTGGATATGTTGTACAAGTTACAATACACTTCAATCTGTACTTGACCGAATTGGTATAGAAATTATTTCACCTTATAATTAATCTTTTGCTGTGACATTGTATATCACTCTACTAGACATGCACGATTCATTTCGTTATGAATCAAAATTCGGACAAACTTTGCGTTTTGCAGAGTTACGTATTTATCCGAATCTCCAAATCACAATAGTAATTAATTCCAAGAAAACCAATATAAATGATAATAAAAACAATTAATTCATATTCATTTGTTTCATTTGGGTAACATGATGCATTAGTTTGGGCCTTTTGTTAATATTTGGAGGAGCCGAAAAAAACTTAACAAACCAAATGATCCCAATTGATTTAGAACCATTCATTTTTATTCTGGTGGGTGTACTGTGAACATTCTAATACAATTTTTTTTGTATTGGGGTTGAACTTGAGAGAGTTTTTCACCCCCTTCCTGCCCAGACCATTTTTCAGCTTTCAGCGCTATAATAATTTGAATGACAACTGCGCGGTCATGCTACATTGTAACCATCTGAAATGTTTATCATTTTCTTCAAGTAAATAGAGCTTTCTTTTGGTGGTTATTAATCACTTCTTGTTTTTTTATTTTTTCCTAAAAAATAAATCAATAAAAGTTTCTGTCAGTAAATTTTGTAATTAGTTATTTTTCTTCTTCACTGATGGGCACTGATGAGGCAGCCCTGATAGGCTGCACTGATGGGCACTGATGAGGTGGCACTTACGGGCACTGATTAGGTGGCACTGATGAGGAGGCAAGAATATGCCGCACTTATGGGCATTGATCGGTGACACTGATATGTGGCACTGATGAGCACTGATAGGCGGCACTGTGTGGCACTGGTGGGCACTGATGGGTGGCAGTGGCGGGCACTGATAGGCGGCACTGGTGGGCACTGGTAGGCAGCATGGATAGGCGGCACTGGTGGGCACTGATGGGCATAGATGGGTGGCATTGATGGCCAGCAGTGATGGGCATTGATGGGCAGCACTGATAGCCAGTACTGACTGGCACCACTAATGGCCACTGGTTGCTAGCACTTGTGGGCACTGATTGCTGGCACTGGTGGGCACTGATTGCTGGCACTGGTGGGCACTTATTGCTTGCACTGGTGGGCACTTATTGATGTCACTGTGGGTGCTTTATTGTAATCAGGGCACTGATGATCAGTGTCCTGATTACATTCCTAGATGTCTTCTGCGAGGAGATGCCACTGATGGGCTCTCCTCACAGTCTGTCGGTGTGAGGCGTGGAGGGCCGATTACCGGCATCTCCGTGTTCACATGTGATTGGCTGTGATTGGTCACAGCCTATCACATGGTTAAAGAGCCGCGACCGCAGCTCTTTACAGAGATCAGGGTCACGCCTTGTTCTAGCAACAAGGCGCGGTTTTGATCGCCGCGCTACGCACCCCTGTGGGCGCGTGAGAACGGCCGTTCTGGGAAGCCATCATATGACGATGGGGGCGCGGCAAGTGGTTAATGACCAGGCCATTTTTTGCGATACAGCACTGCGTCGCTTTAACTGACAATTGCACGGTTGTTCGATGCTGTACCCAAACAAAATTGATGTCCTTTTTTTCCCACAAATAGAGCTTTATTTGGTAGTATTTGATCACCTCTGTGGTTTTTATTTTTTATGCTATAAATATAAAAAGAGCGACAATTTTGGAAAAAAAACAATATTTTTTACTTTTTGCTATATTAAATATCCAAAAAAAGTGTAAAAAAACAAAATTTCTTCATCAGTTTAGGCCAATATGTATTCTTCTATTCTAGTGACTGGAGGAGGAGACAGATCGCTGTTCATAATCATTAGGAACAGCAGATCTGTCTATCCTCCTCTGACAAAACGTCTGTTTACATTGACAGATCCCTGTTCTGTCTCTGTCAGGAGTGATCGTGGGTGGCCAGCGGCCATGTGCATCAGCTCTGGTGTCACGGCGCACGTGCCCCCTAGTGGTCTTAAAGCGCCCGACGAGAGCAGCACAGTAGTCTTTGACCATTGGTTAATCAGCTGATTCTTTTTGCATTACCATCTTTCATTATACAAAATGCACTAAATATGAAATGGAAATTGCAATAAATACAGTAAGGTATAAAAGTGAAATTAGACGATACCTACTTATTGTGTTTGGGTTGGCAGGAGGTGGATCCATCAGAATCTCTGAATCATAACATAACTAATGAATCCGAGATTCATTTTGCTCCATTGATTACTTTCAGATGCACATGACTCCAGTTGATATCGTCCAATCAGCTTATTCCATTTCTCCTTGAAGGTTGGACTAGCAGGGATGACTCAGAGTGCATAAGTAATCTCCCAAAAAAAGGAATTAACATGTTAAAATGAATATAGCCAATCTTCCGAAATCATTTTCTAAAATACAAATTGATTCAGGACAGCGAATATTTGAAACAAATCCAAATATATGAAATGAATTAAGAAAATCATTTATTCTAGCATAAGTATGACAAAATGAAACTATACACATTTTTGCACTACTGTGCACATAAAAGATTAAAGGTCCCACAGCCTCAGTACAATCTTTTGGTGCAATGGTCACAATCTCTGGACAAGAAAGGGATATGAGTAACAGGGTGCTTAAAGCCCAGTTTGAGGCACGTTTATTTTTAGCCCTCATGCACACAGGCTGTTAAAATAACGTTATGAAAACGCCAGTATTAACTTTTTTCAGCTTTTTTCAGCGTTTTTGCAATAGCGTTTTTGAGCGTTTTTGAGCGTTTGAGTGTTTTTCCGCGTTAGCGTTTTTGAGCGTTTTTCTTTTTCAAATTTTTTTTTTCTTTCAAGGGATCAAAAACGTTAAAAAATGTTGGTGAATGACGTTTTTGAGCGTTTTTCAGCGTTTTTCAGCGTTAGAGCGTTTTTACAGCCGAAAAACGTCTCTCAGAACACACTGGTCCTGGGTTTTTTTTACAGCTTAAAAACGCCTATGCCACTTGCAGCTCAAAAACGCCTAGGTGGGCATGAAGCCATAGACAAACGTAGACAGGCCTTTTTAAGCTGCAAAAAAAGCTCAAAAAAGCAGCTGTAAATACGTCCGTGTGCATGAGGACTTAAAATGTTTACACCATTTTGTATTACTGTAATCAGTAAAGGCATGCCTGGAGCTATGGAAGAAGTGAATAAATACATGGCAGGATAAAAAGGGAACCATAATGTCACCAGTCAGTGTCCCTGAGTATCGCTGCACCAGTTATATAATAACACTGAACTGCACTGGTGACAGTATGTAAAAAAAAAAATTGGAAAAAAAAAAATTCTTCATTTTCCAAAAAATTACATCTTAAAAAGCCTGCCATGCCTCTTACTAAATACTGTGAACTGTCTACTTTCCTAAAAGGGGTCATTTGGGGAATATTTATCCTGGTGTTTCAGGCCTCAAAAAATTAGATAGGTCGTTAGTACATCAGGATTCATCAAGAGAGATAGATATATATATATACACCATTGTTTGTGAACTCTATAGCTTTCCTACAGACTAAATAATATACACTGATTTGGGTTATTTTCACCAAAGAAATATAGCAGAATAAAGTTTGGCCTGAATTTTTTGGTCTTTTTTCGATCATTTAGCAAAAAATAAAAAAATAAACCCAGTGGTGATTAAATACCACCAAGCTCTATTTGTGTGAAAAAATTATAAAAATGTATTATGGGTACAGTGTCGCACGACTGCTCAATTGTTATTCAAAGTGCTACAGTGCTGAAAGCTGAAAATTGGCCTGGGCAGGTAGGGGGTAAAAGTGTCCACTATTGAAGTGGTAAGTGGCCTTGCAGATTGAGGAATAAATCTCAATGTAACATATTATGAATAAGGATGAGTCGAATACCCCCCAGGTTCGGTTCGCACCAGAACATCCGAGCAGGCAAAACATTTGGCAGATCACATGAACACCGTCTTAAAGCTTCTATGTTGCTTCACAGGAAAAGGAAAAGTGTGTGCACGCAACTTTAGATGCCTAATGCCCCGTACACACGAGCAGACTTTACGGCAGACTTTGCCCGGCGGACGGGATTTGGTCGGACAATTCGATTGTATGTGGGCTCCAGCGGACTTTGTTTTCTCAAAAGTTGGACGGACTTAGATTTGAAACATGTTTTAAATTAATCCGTCGAAATCGAGTCCGGTCGAAAAGTCCGCCGTCTGTATGCTAGTTCAACGGACATAAAGCCACGCTAGGGCAGCTATTGGCTACTGGCTATGAACTTCCTTGTTTTAGTCCGGTCATACGTCATCACGTACGAATTTTACGGACTTTGGTGGATTGTGTGTAGGCAAGTCCGTTCATTCAAAAAGTCCGTCTTAAAGTACGTTGAAAAGTCCACCGGGCAAAGTCTTCCGTAAAGTCCGCTCGTGTGTACGCGGCATTAATGTCTTGTCTTCTGCCACTTTACCATATATTAATGTATTAATTAAAGTTAAGTTAATAAGAGTACACTTAAATTGTTGACTTAAAATTAAATAGTTACAAATGATAATAGGTTTTGGTATAGGAACAGCAACTATAATAAATTAACTTCTTGCTGGAAAGATTTCAAAGGTGCCTGTTCATAATTAGGAATGGGCGAATGGTTCGGCCTTAGCATAAGTTCGTGCTGAACTTTGGTTGTTCGGATGTTCGGTGAAAAATCAAAAGTGCTCATTTTAAAGCCTTATATGGAAGTTATTGTCATAAAAAATGTTTGGGGACCTGGGTCCTGCCCCAGGGGACATGTATCAATGCAAAAAAATTTTTTTTTAAAAAGGCCGTTTGCTCGGGAGCAGAGATTTTTTTTAATGCTTAAAGTTACATAGTTATATAGTAGGTGAAGTCGAAAAAAGACACAAGTCCATCAAGTCCAACCTATGTGTGTGTTTATATGTAAGTATTACATTGTATACCCCTGTATGTTGCACGCGTTCAGGTGCTTATCTAATAGTTTCTTGAAACTATCGATGCCCCCCCACTGAGACCACCGCCTGTGGAACGGAATTCCACATCCTTGCTGCTATTACAGTAAAGAACCCACTACGTAGTTTAAGGTTAAACCTCTTTTCTAATTTTAATGAGTGGCCACGAGTCTTGTTAAAGTTCCTTCCGCAAAAAAGTTTTATCCCTATTGTGGGGTCAGCAGTAGGGATGAGCCGAACACCCCCTGGTTCGGTTCGCACCAGAACCTGCGAACTGACCGAAAATTCGCACGAACGTTAGAACCCCATTGACGTCTATGGGACTCAAACGTTCAAAATCAAAAGTGCTCATTTTAAAGGCTAATTTGCATGGTATTGTCCTAAAAAGGGTTTGGGGACCCGGGTCCTGCCCCAGGGGACATGTATCAATGCAAAAAAAAGTTTTAAAAACGGCCGTTTTTTTCGGGAGCAGTGATTTTAATGATGCTTAAAGTAAAAAAAAAAAAGGTGAAATATTCCTTTAAATATCGTACCTGGGGGGTGTCTATAGTATGCCTGTAAAGTGGCGCGTGTTTCCCGTGCTTAGAACAGTCCCTGCACAAAATGATATTTTTAAAGGAATAAAAGTCATTTAAAACTGCTTACGGCTTTAATGTAATGTCGGGTCCTGGCAATATGGATGAAAATCAGTGAGACAAACGGCATGGGTACCCCCCAGTCCATTACCAGGCCCTTTGGGTCTTGTATGGATATTAAGGGGAACCCCGCACCCAAATTAAAAAAGGAAAGGTGTGGGGCCCCCAGGCCCTATATACTCTGAACAGCAGTATACAGGCGGTGCAAACAAGACAGGGATTGTAGGTTTGTTGTTAGGTAGAATCTGTTTTTAATTTTGAACTGGTACATTTTTAACATGTTTAGCTCCAGCCAAAAAATCTATTTAAAGCTTTTTGGAAAACATAGGGAAGGGTTATCACCCCTGTGACATTTGTTTTGTTGTCTTTCCTCCTCTTCAGAAGATTTCACCTCACTTTTTGTCCCAATGACAAATGTTTTTTGAAATTTGGGTTTTTTAGTGAAACAAGGATTAGTGATAAAGCATCAGTGTAAAGGAGAAAAGTTTTTCCCATATTAACTCTTACAGGAGAGAATTTCCCTTCCTAGGGGTAGATTTCATCTCACTTCCTGTTGTCTCCTTCCGTTTGCAAGTAGGAGTCATTTGTAAGTTGGATGTTTGAAAGTAGGGGCCTGCCCTCTATACTCAGCAGAAATTTGGGCCTTAGGTGTTGTTGTGGCCACAACACTGTAAGCCCTCACAGGGCCCTGCTGTGAATTATTAGATCAAGAATTGTAATTACATGCCCCTGTTGAACAGGGGCAGAAAAATTGGGACTTTGGTGGTGGTGGTGGTTGTGCTGGTGCCACAACACTAAGTCCTCAAAGTTACTCTTGGTGGGCGCAGAAACGGGCCCTGCTGTGAAATATTAGATCAAGAATTCTAATTACACGTCCCTGTTGATCAGGGGCTGAAAAATTGGGCCTTAGGCACTGGTGCTGGTGCCACAACACTGCAACCCCTCACAGATACTCTAGTTGGAGCGCAGGAACTAGCCCTGCTGCAAAGAATTGCATCAAAAATTGTAATTACACGCCCCTGTTAAAACAGGGGCTGAAAAATTGGGCCTTAGGCACTGGTGGCGGCGCCCAGAACCAAAAATGTATTTACAAGCTATCAGCATGATCATTGAGGAGGAAGAGGATAATTACTCAGCATAACAGGATAGTCACTCAGCATCAGCATAGGCAGTCTTTGAAGGGATCTGACATTTCAAAAAAAAATATTTGGTTACATCAGCATCAGGTGCTTGGTAGCCTGTGGTGATCCAAGACTGATTTATTTTTATGAAGGTCAGTCGATCGACTGAGTCGGTGGACAGACGCACCCTGTGATCGGTTACAAAGCCTCCAGCAGCACTGAATGTGCGTTCCGAAAGAACGCTGGACGCAGGACAGGCCAGTAGCTCAGTTGCATACTGTGCAAGCTCTGGCCAGTGATCCATCCTCAAGAACCAGTAACCCAGAGGACTTTGGGTGGGAAAGGTGTCCAAGTCTGATCTTGACCCTAGGTATTCCTGCACCATGTAAAACAGACGCTGGCGATGGTTGCTGGAACCGATCATACCTTGGGGCTGCGGACTAAAAAATTGTCTGAACGCATCGGTCAGACGGCCACCTTCTCCACCGCTCCTTCTTTGACTGACCAAAGCCTCAGCAACACGTTGTCCAGAAACAGGAGTTTGTAACCTCCCAGTCTCTGGGAACGCATTGCACAGACCTTTCTGCAAGGCCTCCAGAAGATGTTTCATCCTCTGCTCCCTCTGCAATGGCAAGAAAAGGTCCACAACCTTACCCTTGTAACGTGGATCAAGGAGGGTTGCCAGACAGTATTGTTCCTTCTCCTTGATACTGCGAATACGAGGATCCTTCCGCAGGCTTTGCAGGATCAGGGAGGCCATGCAGCGTAGGTTTGCTGAGGCATTCGGTCCGGAGTCCTCTGGGTCACTAAGGACAACATGATCCGCAGCCACCTCCTCCCAGCCACGTACAAGTCCATGTGTTTCTTGGGACTGTAAATGATCCCTTAAAGACTGCTGCTGATGCTGAGTGCCAGGCTCCAACTCCATACTGACACAATCCTCCTCCTCGTCCTCTTCCTGTGTGATCGGCGGGCACGCAGGAACACTGTCTGGATAAAGGGGGTCTTGAGAGCTAAGGAAGTCCTCCTCTTCCTGCCTCTGTTCTGCCTCAAGTGCCCTGTCCATTATTCCACGCAGCGTGTGCTCCAACAGGTGGACAAGGGGGACAGTATCACTGATGCATGCACTGTCACTGCTCACCATCCTTGTGGCCTCCTCAAATGGTGACAGGACAGTGCATGCATGCCTGATCATGTAAATAAATAATGTGATGCGCTCGTATTATCTCATTAATATCCTGCTACCTCACTGTGCTGACACAACACTTTCTAAAAATGAATAGATTGTTTTAAACTCATTGAAAAGCATAAGCAGTGAAAAACCACATCAAAAACATATAAAATAAATATCTGAATACAATGTGTTTGGAGTTTTCATGTGTGATTTCCTTAATAATGAGAGACCTCCCCAGGATTTTTGTTCCACAAAGGATTTTTCTTTTTAAAAAATATTTTTTAACCAGTGTTCTTGTGAAATAGTGAAAAATATAATGTAAAAAAATATATAAATGTGAATTAATATATAATCCAATACACCTCAAATGAGAATTGTGATTGGTTTACTAATTAGAAGCAAAAATGATACCTCCTCTTCGTTTTAATCAGGGCTTTGTGAGTCAGGATGAATCAGCGGTGGATAGGCTTAGTTCATTTCATCCGCCGGCTCAGATCAGTTACTCTCCGCTTCTAGTGCTCTCCCCCATATGGAATACAAGAATGGGAAAATACCATTGCGCACATATCAGCCAATATATTACATGAAGTAGAAACTCCAATAGATTCACTCACATGATCTCTAATTTTAAGGTCAGACTCAGCTCCGTGCTCCTCCGTGCTGCTGCTATAAGGATCACTTGCAGACTGCACACTGACAAGAGCGTTACAGGCTCCTACTCCCCACGCATATCGTCACTGGGCATGTGAAAAAGTCACGTGCCCAGTGACGATACGCGTGGGGAGTAGGAGCCTGCAACGCTCTTGTCAGTGTGCAGTCTGCAAGTGATCCTTATAGCAGCAGCACGGAGGAGCACGGAGCTGAGTCTGACCATAAAATTGGAGAATGCAATATATGATATAGAGATCATGTGAGTGAATCTATTGGAGTTTCTACTTCATGTAATATATTGGCTGATATGTGCGCAATGGTATTTTCCCATTCTTGTATTCCAAATGGAGGAGAGCACTAGAAGCGGAGAGTAACTGATCTGAGCTGGCGGATGAAATGAACTAAGCCTATCCACCGCTGATTCATCCTGACTCACAAAGCCCTGATTAAAACGAAGAAGAGGTATCATTTTTGCTTCTAATTAGTAAACCAATCACAATTCTCATTTGAGGTGTATTGGATTATATATTAACTCACATTTATATATTTTTTTACATTATATTTTTCACTATTTCACAAGAACAATGGTTAAAAAATATTTTTTAAAAAGAAAAATCCTTTGTGGAACAAAAATCCCCGGGAGGTCTTTCATTATTAAGGAAATCACACATGAAAACTCCAAACACATTGTATTCAGATATTTCTTTTTTATGTTTTTGATGTAGTTTTTCACTGCTTATGCTTTTCAATGAGTTTGAAACAATGTATTCGTTTTTAGAAAGTGTTATGTCAGCACAGTGAGGTAGCAGGATATTAATGAGATAATACAGCGCATCACATTATTTATTTACTTTTTCATTTGCAAGTGGGGTGTCACTGATTGATTGCAGCTGAATTATCTTGATATTTATTTATTTATGGAATTTACTTTATTCTCACATAATTTATAGATATATTTTCACTTCAGCGCTTTAGTAACTATACCACATCCCTGATCATGGCCCACTGGCATGGGGAAAAAAAAACAAGCTCCCCTGACCCTGTCCTGGTGCCATAGTCGCACAGGTACTCATTGATGGCCCTCTGCTGCATGTGCAGCTGCTGCAGCATGGCCAACGTTGAGTTCCACCTGGTGGGCATGTCACAGATTAGGCGGTTCTTGGGCAGGTTAAATTCCTTTTGGAGGTCTGCCAGCCGAGCACTGGCATTATATGACTGGCGGAAATGCACACAGACTTTTCTGGCCTGCCTCAGGACATCCTGTAAGCCCAGGTACCTGCCCAAGAACCGCTGCACCACCAAGTTAAGGACGTGAGCCAAACAGGGCACATGGGTCATTTGTCCCTGTCGGAGGGCGGAGAGGAGGTTGGTGCCATTGTCGCAAACCACCATTCCTGCCTTAGGTTGGCGTGGCGTCAACCACCTCTGAACCTGCCCCTGCAGAGCTGGCAGAACCTCTGCCCCAGCGTGGCTCCTGTCCCCCAAGCACACCAGCTCAAGCACCGCATGGCATCTTTTGGCCTGCGTACTTGCGTAGCCCCTTGAATGCCTACGAAGCACTGCTGGTTCCAAGGACAAAGCACAGGAAGAGGCCACGGAGGAAGAAGAAGAGGAGGGGGTAGAGGAGAGAGGTGTGTCAGAATCACTAGTAGTGGCATTTTGGAGGCATGGTGGCGGAACAACCTTCAACACTACTGCACCTTGTCCTGCATCCTTCCCAGCTGCCAGAAGAGTCACCCAATGCGCCATGAAACTTAGGTAACATCCCTGTCCATGCCTGCTGGACCATGAGTCAGTGGTAATATGCACCTTACCGCTGACCGCCCTGTCCAGCGAGGACAAGACATTGCCTTCCACATGCCGGTAGAAAGCCAGAATCGCCTTCCGTGAGAAAAAGTGGCGTTTGGGAACCTATCACTGAGGAACCACACATTCCACAAACTCATGCAGCAGCTGTTGCAGGAAAATTTGCCTGGTACAATCTGACGTCGGTGTACCGATAGCAGATTGCCCGCAAGTACTTGGCTGTGACACACCTAATTCTACTCCTTCATTCCTCTCAGTGCAGGTCTCAGAGAGGACTGAAGGTATAGTGGGGTTGGAGATCCCAGCTGATGAGGAGCAAGGAGAGGTCCTCTTTGTTTTTTGGTGTGGGTCTTTTAGGTACGCTTGCCAACGAACTGCATAGCAGGTCAACATATGTCTGGTCAAGCATGTGGTGCCATAGCGGGAGATGTTTTGGCCACGCGAGATACGCTTGAGACATATTTTGCAAATAGCAGTGGTGCCATCTGATGCACTCGTCTCAAAAAAGGCCCACACCAAAGAACTTTTGGAATAACAAGCAGAGACAGCAGCGCCCTGCACATGCTGAGCTCTGATGTGTGATGCAGTCAGTGTGCTGCCCTTAGACAGAATTCTATAATGAGGGAATTGGTGCTGTTCAACCACATCTGCACTGGATAATGATCATAAATATATAAGTGTAAAAATGATATATATAAAATATAGGTGTGAAAAGTTGTGGGAAAAAAGATATATATATACATATATATATATATATATATATATATATATATATATATATATATGTGTGGAATGCTCTTACAGCAATATATTATACATTAAAGTGCAGTGTGCTATAACATATGTACTCTAATGCCCCGTACACACGGTCGGACTTTGTTTGGACATTCCTACAACAAAATCCTAGGATTTGTTCTGACGGATGATGGCTCAAACTTGTCTTGCATACACACGGTCACACAAAGTTGTCGGAAAATCCGATCGTTCAGAACGCGGTGACGTAAAACACGTACGTCGAGACTATAAACGGGGCAGTGGCCAATAGCTTTCATCTCTTTATTTATTCTGAGCATGCGTGGCACTTTGTCCGTCGGATTTGTGTACACACGATCGGAATTTCCGACAACGGATTTTGTTGTCGGAAAATTTTATCTCCTGCTCTCCAACTTTGTGTGTCGGAAAATCCGATGGAAAATGTCCGATGGAGGCCACACACGGTCGGAATTTCCGACAACACGCTCCGATCAGACATTTTCCATCGGAAAATCCGACCGTGTGTACGGGGCATTATACATCAATAAAAATCTGTAAACAATCCAAACTGTGATAAAAAACAAGTGGTGAAAATCCAATCTAAACCACTCCGGTAAAGTGTCCAGCTTTAGTGTGTAAACTGTCCAATTCATAAACAAAGTGATGATAAAAAACAGTGTCCCAAAAATTTTTTTTTTAAAAAACTGTGATGTGTCCCTTCAATAAAATGACAATATTCTTGATGTGGCAAGTGCTCCCCGTCATCCAATGCACCCCCACTAGTGCCCTCACTCACCAGAGTGCCCAACCCCTGCAGGGGTAACAGGCATGTAGACAAAATCCAGCAGTGATGATCCTTGGTGACAGTCCTCAGTCCTCCTTCCCTTCTCTGATGTCACGATCACCTCTGATTAATCCCCAGCGTTAAGCATCCATATGTGGCAAAAAAGAAGTGAGCCTCATAGTGTGAATCCAAAAATGTATATTTTATTGTTAAAAACACTAATTAAAAAAGGAGCTGACAACGCTCCACCGACCTGCTCAAAGCCTCTGGCCGAGTAGGCAGCGTGGTGTAGCGTGCGTTCCACCGCCCGCCTGCCCAAAACCGGTTACACCGGATACACCTATATTTTATATATATATAATTTTGACACTTATATTTTTATGATCATTATCCAGTGCAGATGTGGTTGAACAGCGCCAATTCCCTCATTATAGAATTCTGTCTGATTAGAATTTCACTTAGGTGATATTCTGTGTCGGGGGGGCTGCAGTTCCTTTTTTTCTCCTCCTAAGCGCGGAACTATTGTCTTTCAGTGTGCTGCCCTTAGCCTGGCCCCTGGAGGGCATCCTGCCTCGTCGGTGATGTGCCTCCTTCTCCTCCTCTTCCTCCTCCTCTCTCCTATCAGACATCCACGTTGAGTCAGTGACCTCATCATCCCCTCCCTCCTCATCACTGGAGCAAACCTGGCAGTATTCTGCAGCAGGGGGAACATGACTGCCAGATTGCTGTCCTTCTTGGGCACCCCCTCTGTCCGTGCTCACGTTACTGCCTTCATCTAGCTCAGTATCATCATCAGAGCCTTCTAAACGCTGGGCATCCTCCCAGAGCATGTACCCAACACTGTGGTCAAACAGTTCGAGGGACTCCTCAGGAGGACATGGTGGGGCTAGGGAAGGAGTCACTGATGCCATTGAGCAGAGAGAAGACGCCGCATTGGCAGCTGCTTTGCCAGACAAAGTACCCTGAGTATGGGTGAGAGAGGATGAGGAGGATGATGACGGCTTGGTCATCCACTCGACCAAGTCTTCCGTATGTAGCGGCTCAACACGGTCAGCTGCCAAAAAAAAGGCCAAGCATGTCCCACGGCCACGTGCTGATGAGGGTGCACCGTGTCCATGACCAGCACTGTTGCCTCTAGACACAGAGCCTGCTTGCCCTCTTTTATTGGCTTGTGACTGTCTGCCTCTCCTTGTTGGCCTTCCAGACATACTAATGGCCTGCAGTGAGATGTAGCTGCACTAAGCTGGGATATATATATATATATATACTCTGATACTGCAGCTACCAAAATCAACTGCCTGCCTGTAGTATTATTAGTATGAGAACACCACCAATCTTCTACAGGCAGCTTTAGCTGAACACTGTGCAGAGGTCTCACTACACTAACTTGTAGCTTTAGCTGAACACTGTGCAGAGGTCGCACTACACTAACTTGTAGCTTTAGCTGAACACTGTGCAGAGGACACAGTACACTAACGTTTAAATAATGTAGCTGCCTGCGGTAGTGATAGGATCAGGAAAACACCACCAACCTTCTACAGGTAGCTTTAGCTGAACACTGTGCAGAGGTCGCACTACACTAATATGTAAATAATGTAGAGCTGCCTGCGGTAGTGATAGGATCAGGAAAACACCACCAACCTTCCACAAGTAGATTCAGTTGAACATTGTACAGGTGTTGCAAGACACTAACGTTTAAATAATGTAGCTGCCTGCGGTAATGATAGGATCAGGAAAACACCACCAACCTTCTACAGGTAGATTTAGTTGAACATTGTACAGGTGTCGCAATACACTAACGTTTAAATAATGTAGCTGCCTGCGGTAGTGATAGGATCAGGAAAACAACACCAACCTTCTACAGGTAGCTTTAGTTGAACACTGTACAGAGGTCGCACTACACTAACATGTAAATAATGTAGCTGCCTGCGGTAGTGATAGGATCAGGTAAACACCACCAACCTTCTACAGGTAGCTTTAGCTGAACACTGTGCAGAGGTCGCACTACACTAACTTGTAGCTTTAGCTGAACACTGTGCAGAGGTCGCACTACACTAACTTGTAGCTTTAGCTGAACACTGTGCAGAGGACGCACTACACTAACGTTTAAATAATGTAGCTGCTTGCGGTAGTGATAGGATCAGGAAAACACCACCAACCTTCTACAGGTAGCTTTAGTTGAACACTGTACAGAGGTCGCAATACACTAATGTGTAAATAATGTAGCTGCCTGCGGTAGTAATAGGATCAGGAAAACACCAACCTTCTACAGGTAGCTTTAGCTGAACACTGTGCAGAGGTCGCACTACACTAACGTGTAAATAATGTAGCTGCCTGCGGTAGTGATAGGATCAGGAAAACACCACCAACCTTCTACAGGTAGCTTTAGCTGAACACTGTGCAGAGGTCGCACTACACTAACTTGTAGCTTTAGCTGAACACTGTGCAGAGGTCGCACTACACTAACTTGTAGCTTTAGCTGAACACTGTGCAGAGGTCGCACTACACTAACGTTTAAATAATGTAGCTGCTTGCGGTAGTGATAGGATCAGGAAAACACCACCAACCTTCTACAGGTAGCTTTAGTTGAACACTGTACAGAGGTCGCAATACACTAATGTGTAAATAATGTAGCTGCCTGCGGTAGTAATAGGATCAGGAAAACAACACCAACCTTCTACAGGTAGCTTTAGCTGAACACTGTGCAGAGGTCGCACTACACTAACGTGTAAATAATGTAGCTGCCTGCGGTAGTGATAGGATCAGGAAAACACCACCAACCTTCTACAGGTAGCTTTAGCTGAACACTGTGCAGAGGTCGCACTACACTAACTTGGAGCTTTAGCTGAACACTGTGCAGAGGTCGCACTAGACTAACTTGTAGCTTTAGCTGAACACTGTGCAGAGGTCGCACTACACTAACTTGGAGCTTTAGCTGAACACTGTGCAGAGGTCGCACTACACTAACTTGTAGCTTTAGCTGAACACTGTGCAGAGGTCGCACTACACTAACTTGTAGCTTTAGCTAAATACTGTGCAGAGGTCACACTACACTAACTTGTAGCTTTAGCTGAACACTGTGCAGAGGTCGCACTACACTAACGTGTAAATAATGTATCTGCCTACGGTAGTGATAGGATCAGGAAAACACCACCAACCTTCTACAGGTAGCTTTAGCTGAACACTGTGCAGAGGTCGCACTACACTAACGTGTAAATAATGTAGCTGCCTACGGTAGTGATAGGATCAGGAAAACACCACCAACCTTCTACAGGTAGCTTTAGCTGAACACTGTGCAGAGGTCGCACTACACTAACGTGTAAATAATGTAGCTGCCTGCGGTAGTGATAGGATCAGGAAAACACCACCAACCTTCTACAGGTAGCTTTAGCTGAACACTGTGCAGAGGTCTCACTACACTAACTTGTAGCTTTACCTGAACACTGTGCAGAGGTCACACAACACTAACTTGTAGCTTTAGCTGAACACTGTGCAGAGGACGCACTACACTAACTTGGAGCTTTAGCTGAACACTGTGCAGAGGTCGCACTACACTAACTTGTAGATTTAGCTGAACACTGTGCAGAGGTCGCACTACACTAACTTGGAGCTTTAGCTGAACACTGTGCAGAGGTCACACTACACTAACTTGTAGATTTAGCTGAACACTGTGCAGAGGTCGCACTACACTAACTTGTAGATTTAGCTGAACACTGTGCAGAGGTCGCACTACACTAACTTGGAGCTTTAGCTGAACACTGTGCAGAGGTCGCACTACACTAACTTGAAGCTTTAGCTGAACACTGTGCAGAGGTCGCACTACACTAACGTGTAAATAATGTATCTGCCTACGGTAGTGATAGGATCAGGAAAACACCACCAACCTTCTACAGGTAGCTTTAGCTGAACACTGTGCAGAGGTCTCACTACACTAACTTGTAGCTTTACCTGAGCACTGTGCAGAGGTCACACAACACTAACTTGTAGCTTTAGCTGAACACTATGCAGAGGATTCACTACACTAACGTTTAAATAATGTAGCTGCCTGCGGTAATGATAGGCTCAGAAAAACACCACCAACCTTCTACAGGTAGCTTTAGCTGAACACTGCGCAGAAGTCGCACTACACTAACTTGTAGCTTTAGCTGAACACTGTGCAGAGGTCGCACTACACTAACTTGGAGCTTTAGCTGAACACTGTGCAGAGGTCACACTACACTAACTTGTAGCTTTAGCTGAACACTGTGCAGAGGTCGCACTACACTAACTTGTAGCTTTAGCTGAACACTGTGCAGAGGTCACACTACACCAACTTGGAGCTTTAGCTGAACACTGTGCAGAGGTCGCACTACACTAACTTGTAGCTTTAGCTGAACACTGTGCAGAGATCGCACTACACTAACTTGTAGATTTAGCTGAACACTGTGCAGAGGTCGCACTACACTAACGTGTAGCTTTAGCTAAACACTGTGCAGAGGTCACACTACACTAACTTGTAGCTTTAGCTGAACACTGTGCAGAGGTCGCACTACACTAACTTGTAGCTTTAGCTGAACACTGTGCAGAGGTCGCACTACACTAATGTGTAGCTTTAGCTAAACACTGTGCAGAGGTCACACTACACTAACTTGTAGCTTTAGCTGAACACTGTGCAGAGGTCGCACTACACTAACTTGTAGCTTTAGCTGAACACTGTGCAGAGGTCGCACTACACTAACTTGTAGCTTTAGCTGAACACTGTGCAGAGGCCGCACTACACTAAAAAATAATGTAGCTGCCTGCGGTAGTGATTGGATCAGA
This sequence comes from Lithobates septentrionalis, assembly GCA_037952835.1. Taxonomy (NCBI): domain Eukaryota; kingdom Metazoa; phylum Chordata; class Amphibia; order Anura; family Ranidae; genus Lithobates; species Lithobates septentrionalis. The sequence continues at coordinate 1,676,477 of JBBDGP010000151.1, forward strand.
GAAACACCATCAAACTTCTACAGGTAGCTTTAGGTGCACACTGTGCAGAGGACGCACTACACTAACTGTAAATACTGTAGCTAATAGGACTAATAGGATCAGAAGAACACCAGCAATTTTCTTCAAATACTGTAACAACACCTGCCTGCCTGTCAGTAGGAAGATAATAACAGGAACGGATCTAGCTAAACTGAATACAGTATATACACACATTTTATATATATATATATATATATATATATATATATATATATATATATATATATATACACACACACACACACACAACACCTGGGATGCATATATATACACAATACACTGTAAGTGCAGCTAACTGACTGACTGTCCTGCCTAATATATCTAACTTAAATCAAATGACGCTGTCTCTCTGTCTCTGTCTCTCAACGCCAGAACACACTACACAGGGCCGACGTGTAGGCGGCCTTATATAGTGTGGGGCGTGTACTAAACCCCCTGAGCCATAATTGGCCAATTACAGCTCTCTGTACAGACGGCGCTGTGATTGGCGGAGCATGCGGGTCATAGTGCATGCTTGGCCAATCATCAACCAGCAATGCACTGCGATGCCTCAGTGAATTATGGGCCGTGACGCGCCACTTGAATTTGGCGCGAACTGCCCATATCGTTCGCAATTCGGCGAACGATCGAACAGATGATGTTCGAGTCGAACATGGGTTCGACTCGAACACGAAGCTCATCCCTAGTCGCTAGTATGGTATTTATATATTGAAATCATATCCCCTCTCAAGCGTCTCTTCTCCAGAGAGAATAAGTTCAGTGCTCACAACCTTTCCTCATAACTAATATCCTGCAGACCCTTCATTAACATGCTTGCCCTTCTTTGTACTCGCTCCATTTCCAGTACATCCTTACTGTGGACTGGTGCCCAGAACTTGACAGCATACTCTAGGTGCCACGGGACCAGAGTCTTGTAGAGCGGGAGAATTATTATTTTATCTCTGGAATTAATCCCCTTTTTAATGCATGCCAATATTCTGTTTGCTTTGTTAGCAGCAGCTTGGCATTGCATGCCATTGCTGAGCCTATCATCTACTAGATTACCCCAAAGGTTTTCCCCCCAGTGTGTAGATTGCATTCATATTCTTGCCACCTAAATGCATTATTTTAAATTTTTCTACATTGAACCTCATTTGCCATGTGGTTGCCCACCCCATTAATTTGTTCAGATCTTTTTGCAAGGTTTCCACATCCTGCGGAGAAGTTATTGCCCTGCTTAGCTTAGTATTGTCCGCAAATACAGAGATTGAACTGTTTACCCCATCCTCCAGGTCATTTATGAAAAAATTAAACAGGATTGGTCCCAGCACAGAACCCCACTACCCACCCCTGACCATTCCGAGTACTCCCCATTTATCACCACCCTCTGAACTCGCCCTTGTAGCCAGTTTTCAATCCATGTACTCACCCTATCGTCCATGCCAACGGACCTTATTTTGTACAGTAAACGTTTATGGGGAACTGTGTCAAATGCTTTTGCAAAATCCAGATACACCACATCTATGGACCTTCCTTGATCTATATGGCAACTCACCTCCTCGTAGAAGGTTAATAGATTGGTTTGGCAGGAACGATTCTTCATGAATCCATGCTAATTACTGCTAATGATACCGTTCTCATTACTAAAATCTTGTATATAGTCCCTTATCATCCCCTCCAAGAGTTTACATACTAATGATGTTAGGCTAACTGGTCTGTAATTCCCAGGGATGTATTTTGCGCCCTTTTTAAATATTGGTGCTACATTGGCTTTTCTCCAATCAGCTGGGACAATTTCAGTTAGTAGACTGTCAGTAAAATTAGGAACAATGTTCTGGCAATTACGTGACTGAGTTCCCCAAGTACCCTCGGGTGCAAGCCATCTGGTCCCGGTGATTTATTAATGTTAAGTTTCCAAAGTATAATTTTAATTCTGTCTTCTGTTAACCATGGAGGTGCTTCCTGTGATGTGTCATGAGGATAAACACTGTCGTTTTGGTTACTGAAGCCCCTCGATTCCCTCGTGAAGACTGAGGAGAATAATAAATTCATAATAAATTCAATACCTTCGCCATCTCCAAATCCTTTGTAACCAGATGTCCTTCCTCATTCTTTACGGAGCCAATGTGGTCTGTCCTCCCTTTTTTTACTGTTTACATACTTAAAGAATTTACTGATTAAAGATTTTTTTGCTCTCCTCCGCTATGTGTCTTTCATGTTCTATCTGTCAGGTCACCTGAGACCAGGTGACAGATGCACTCCGCAGGAGTCGGAAGTGCACCGCTAAGATAGTGGACCCTAGGACTGACTGCTGCGGATAGTACACAGGGAGGTTCAGGAAGCAGGTCTACTGGATCACTAACACAGATCCCAGTGGGAGCTAGAGCATAGATTCCCCAGGGCGCGGAGTCTAAGAGCCAGCAAGTGTTCACCAGAGCCTCTAGTGGTGAGGATGGACTGCGCTGCAGTCTGGCTCCAGGTCGTGCCCCCTAGGGTCTCACAGCTCACGGTAGACTACAGGAGAAGGAAGCAGCAGGCTGGAACAACAAGGATAGTAAAGGGATAAGGCAGAGGTCAGGGCGACAAGCAGGCAGGAACAACAGAGTACACACCAAAGGTTCAGGGTCACAGGCAAACAGGGATAGTCGGGGACATGCCAAAAGGTCAGGGTCACGAGCAGACACGAATAGTCGGGAACACGCCAAGGTCGGTAACAGAGACAAACGAAGAGCACATGGCAAGCAGGAAATAGGAAGCCAAACACACAATGAATACACAATGGTTGATCAGCACCACTGGCTTGCAGTGCACAGGTTAATATAGGGTTCCCTGATAGGGCCTGGGGTGGAGCCATACTTAGAGGAGAGGTTATAAAAACAGCCATGTGAGAGTGGCTGGCCTCTTAGTCTGAACACATGAGGAGGGGTAAGCTGACTGAGAAAGATTACTGCATAACCATGACACTATCTTAGCTGTCCTTATTGCACCCTTACATTTCTTGTTGCAGTCTTTATAAAGTCTGAATGCTGATGATGATCCCTCGACCTTGTATTTTTTGAAGGCCTTCTCTTTTGCTTTTATATGCATTTTTACATTAAAGTTAAGCCTTCCAGGACTTTTGTTCGCTTTTTTAAATTTATTACCCAAAGAGATGTATTGGCTAATGCCCTTATTTAATATGCTCTTAAAGCAAATCCATCTCTCCTTCGTGTTCTTTGTTCCTAAATTTTTATCCCAATTTATCCCTTCTAGCAAGGTTTGTAGTTTAGGGAAGTTGGCTCTTTTGAAATTCGGTGTCTTTGTATTCCCCTTATGTTTCCTATTTATGTGATTTATACTGAAGCCAATTGACCTGTGATCGCTGTTACCTTAATTGCCCCGTATTTCCACATCCATGATCAGGTCTGTATTGTTGTTAATCAGTAGATCCAGTAACGCTTTATTTCTACTTAGTGCGTCTACCATCTGACCCATAAAATTGTCCTGCAAGACATTTAGGAACTAACGAGCCTTAGATGAATGCGTGCTTCCCTCCGCCCAGTCTATGTCTGGATAATTAAAATCCCCCATTATGATAATAATACATAGGTTGGACTTGATGGACTTGTGTCATGACATCTTTAGAAAAGGCTTCCTTCTGAGATGACAGCCATGCAGATAATACTTCCCACCCTTGCTGCTAATCCAAATTGTGATAGGAGATCTGTCTCCCCTTCCTCCCTCAGGTTAGGGGGCCTATAGCATACTCCCAGTTTTATTTTCCCCTTAGCTTCATCTCTTTGGAGCTCTACCCATAAGGATTCCTCCTTCTCCCTAGTTCCCTTAGTGACGTAATCTCTCACATTCACTTGTACATTATTCTTGATATATAGGCATACCCCTCCCCTGTAAAGTGAAACAATAAAAATTAAATATTCCTTTACATTTCATGCCGGGGGGGGGGGGGTGTCTATAGCATGCCTGTAAAGTGGCCCATTTTCCCCTTGTTTAGAACAGTACCACAGCAAAATGACATTTCTAAAGGAAAAATTGTCATTTAAAACTGATCGCGGATGTAATGAATTGTTGGGTCTCGGCAATATAGATAAAACTCATTGAAAAAAAGGGCATGGGTTCCACCCCAGTCCATTACCAGGCCCTTTGGGGTATGAATATTAGGGGGAACCCTGAACCAAAATTTTAAAAAAAATTGTGTGGGGATCCCCCTAAAATCCATACCAGGCTCTTCAGGTCTGGTATGGAAATGATGGGAAACCCTGCACCAAATAAAAAAAAAAGGTGTAGGGGTCCCCCCAAAATCCATACCAGACCCTTATCTGAGCATGCAACCTGCCAGGCCACAGGAAACGGGTGATCCGCCCCCTCTGACGCCATGGGGAAGCCACGGGGTAGCCCCCCTGGCATCAAGGGGGGGCGGTGTCACCCATTTACATCACCGGGTGGCCCCGCCCTCAGCTATATAATAGCTGTCACCCAGACCTCCCATGGAGGTGGAACTGTTGCGGCTTTTTTCTTCCGCTCCGTCGGGCAGTGTGAATTTACGCTGGACATTTTTATTTTTTTATTTCTTAATAAAGGACTTGTCCCAAGCTGTCTCTTGTCTTTTTTACCATTTTTGACACTTTTTTGTTAAATGGTAGGGGTACAATGTACCCCGTTACCAATTCACATGGGGGGACGGGATCTGGGGGTCCCCTTAAAGGGGGCTTCCAGAGTCCAATAAGCCCCCCGCCCGCATACCCCCACAACCAATAGGCAAGAGTTGAGGCCCTTTGTCCCCATCAACATGGGGACAAGGTGCTTTGGGGTCAGACCCCAAAGCACCCTCCCCATGTTGAGAGCATGTGGCTTGGTATGGTTCAGGAGGGGGGCTCTCTCTTTCCCCCTCTTTTCCTGTGGCCTGCCAGGATGCGTGCTTGGATAAGGGTCTGGTATGGATTTTGGGGGGACCCCTACGCCATTTTTTTATTTTGGCGCAGGGTTCCCCTTAAAATCCATACCAGACCTAAAAGGTCTGGTTGGATTTTGGGGGGGAACCCTACTCCATTTTTTTAAATTTGGCACAGGGTTCCCCTTAATTTGCATACCAGACCTGAAGGGCCTGGTATGGATTTTGGGGGGACCCCCACGCATTTTTATTTTTGGTTTGGGGTTCCCCTTAAAATTCATACCAGACCCAAAGGGCCTGGTAATGGACAGGGGGAATCCAAAGGAAGAGCAAGAGAGAAAAAAAAATGAAAAAAAGGAAGAGCAAAAAAGGAAGAGCGAAAAAGGAAGAGTGAGAGAGAAAAAATAAGAAGAACGAAAAAAAGAAAGAGCGAAAAAGGAAGAGCTAAAAAGGAAGAGTGAGAGAAAAAAAAAAGCTAAAAAAGGAGGAGCAAAAAAGGAAGAGCGAAAAAGGAAGAGCGAAAAAGGAAGAGCGAAAAAGGAAGAGCGAGAGAGAAAAAAAAAGAACGAAAGAAAGAAAGGAGCGAAAAAGGAAGAGCGAGCAAAAAAAAAAAAAAAGCAAAAAAAGAGGAGCAAATAAGAAAGAGCGAGAGAGAGAGAAAAGAAAGATCGAAAAAAGGAAGAGCAAAGAAGGAAGAGCAAAAAAGGAGGAGCGAGAGAGAAAAAAAAAAGCATATCAATAATCAGAAATAAAGCAATTTAAATCAAACTTGATGTTAAGACCTAGGGGGGGGGGGCAAAGGATTGCATTACAAATATCCATCGAGATTCGGATTTGCTAAGAGAAATAACTTTATTGCTTCCTCTCCAGTGGGGCTTAAATTTACCCCAAAAAGGGAGGGAACTGGGATCCTTACCATGAACTTCTGAAAAATGCCGAGAAACACTATGTTTAGGGTAACCTGACTTAATATTTTGAACATGTTCCCCAAGTCTTTTACAGAGGGGTCTCTTGGTTCTGCCCATGTACTGAGATTATGTGAACATTCCAGTACAGACTACACCCTGTTTTACATGAGATGAAATCTTTAATAGTGTACTTCTTTCCTGTTGTATTAGCACTAAACTCTTCCTTTTTCTTTTTGCTAAAGGTCGTATAACGACAAGCATAGCAATTTTTGCATGGATAAAAACCCTTATGCCCCGTACACACGATCGGACATTGATCGGACATTCCGACAACAAAATCCATGGATTTTTTCAGACGGATGTTGGCTCAAACTTGTTTTGCGTACTCACGGTCGCACAAAGTTGTCGGAATTTCCGATCGCCAAGAACGTGGTGATGTACACACGTACGACGAGACTAGAAAAGGCCAGTTCAGAACCAAGCGCGGCACCCTTTGGGCTCCTTTTGCTAATCTCGTGTTAGTAAAAGTTTGGTGAGAGACGATTCACGCTTTTTCAGACTCGTGGTTTTCAGATCGTTTTCTGCTGTTCAGTTTGTGCTTGTGGGTTTGTATCTGCTCTTCAGTGCGTGCAGCAAGTGACGCGTGACTCTTGTCATTCTGTTCTTGTTCATTCGTTACTGTTTTTTCAGGTCGCTCTTCACAGGCCTTGCTGTTCTTCAGTGCGTTCTGTTACTTCGTTCTGAGCAGCCGACCATTTTCTAACCATGTTGCGTATACATACTCCTCATAGAGTTCGTGCTGTGCAGGGGCTTGGTGTTGGGGTCCTTACCTTGACACAAGTCCAGTCCATGAACAGGGTGGGGAGGAGTTCATGGACCAAGAATTGGTTGCTTCAGCGTGACCAGTTCTGTCATATGCCTTTGCTCCGTGAGATCCGTGAGATCCGTGAGAATAATCCTGATGATTTCAGGAACTTTCTCAGGATGACGGACCACGTATTTCACCGTTTGTTGGCTTTGCTGACCCCCTATATCAGCAGGCAGGATACCTGCATGAGGCAAGCCATCACTCCAGAGCAGAGACTAGTCGCCACCCTGCGGTACTTGGCGACGGGGAGAAGTCTGCACGACTTGAAGTTCTTGACAGGCATCTCCCCCCAGGCTCTGGGGATCATTATCCCAGAGACCTGTTCTGCCATCATACAGGTCCTGCAGAAGGAGTATATTAAGGTAAGATTTTTATCCTTTAATATCACATTTTATTGTATTTAATGTTTGATAATATATTGTATTTCTTTCCTTATTCCCTAACTACCATGATTGGAATATGCTGTGAATGTACCCTTTGTCCTCATGCATGCTGGATTTTTCTTTAATTTTTTTTTGTCCTTCATACATATTTGCCTTCACTAACCTCCCCAGCATGCTCTCCTGGCCCTATATTCACCTCATGTAGTCACTTAACAATGTATTTTATAAGCTCCATAGTAGTGCTTTACCCCAAACACCCCCTAAAATGTTTTTAAATGTGATTTGTGCTTTAAATTCAGGCAGAGTGCCAGAGGCTTTTTTTGGGGGGTCCCCAAATCATTTGGAACCCTCCCTCCCCCCAACTGCTATGTCAGCTGATACCAATTCTCTATCTATCCTCAATCATCTATCTGCTGACTTTGCCAAACCCATGCACACTATCTCTTTTGTGGTCAGATTTATGGATAAATTCCCCAAAGCATGTAGTGCAAGGGCCTGCCTGTATACTTTCAAATGGTACTGTTAAAAGTTTTTGTATACTATTATTATCTTGATAGGTAATAGCAGAATCTCCAAATGTGCTCAAACGTGTACAATGTGTATTTATATCTTTGTATTATGACACTTCTTACCTGTCCAGTGGGCTGACAATAGTGTAACTAAGGAGGGGCTGGCCAAAGTAATACCCATTATTTAGTCATTCATCTCTCAATGAAGTGGAGAGGGTTACCTGTCCAAGAGTCCTGCCCCTATATTTTTAGAAATGGCCCATGAGAGGGGGTGGGAGGGGGAATCTGATAGGTGTACCTTATACTTCTTTAAAAACACCCTCAAATAAATGTTTTCTTGATGTTGGCCAAGAATGTTTGTGTCTAATCTGCTTTCCCTGTTTATGTGCAAAATGACTAATTTTTTTTTCTTGTTTGACTCCAGAGTTTCCTTCCACGCTACAGGAATGGCAGACTGTGGCCTCCCACTTTGCCCAGCGGTGGGACTTTCCTAACTGCGGAGGGGCAATTGATGGGAAACACGTCCACATCATCCCACCACCCAACTCGGGGTCATACTATTTCAACTATAAGGGGTTCAATAGTATTGTGATGTTGGCGGTGGTGTCGGCTACTTACGAGTTCCTGTATGTGGACGTGGGGAAGAATGGCTGGATGTCCGATGGTGGAGTCATCAGCCAGACGGAGTTCTACAGGCGTCTCCAGAATGACATATAAAGAAATATTGCGCTGTCAGAAATAAACGTATATAAGCAGCTAACACATACAAGTGACCTAGTCCTGTAATTAAAATCAAATAGAGAAAAGTGTAGCGCTAACAATTATAAGCATAATCAATAATCATGTTGATAGTTTAACCCAATATATAAAGCACATGAATGTGTATAATAATCCTTGAGACTGACACACATTAAGTCCATAGTAAAAAGAGAAGTGCTAGTGATACACTTATCATACAGTATCCGTGAAAAGTAAAAAGTCCTTAGAAAATATATAGCACCAAAAGAATGTGAAGAAACTTGTGTGTGTGTTGATAGGAGATCCACCACCACTTAGATTGGGGGCTTACCGGAAAGATTGGACTCAGATGGGTGTACACCCACTGAGTCAATCTAGCTTGTAACTGTGGGGATCCACAATGGTATCTGTACAGAGTAAGCATTAATCCAGGTGGCCCAGGTGCTTGCAAACATTATACCGTATATAGTATAGGGCATAAATCCACTCAGGCATCCAGAGTATATATAGAAAAAAAGGTAAAAGTACATAGCGTTATACTGTATAAAGGATTTAAAACTCGTTTATTGAAGGTAAGAACACTCACATTTCAGAAGAAAAACAGCGCTTTTTAAAATGCAAATATCTGGCAATGTTGGTGGTGTCAGCAGTTCGTGTCAGAACTGCTGACACCACCAACATTGCCAGATATCTGCATTTTAAAAAGCGCTGTTTTTCTTCTGAAATGTGAGTGTTCTTACCTTCAATAAACGGGTTTTAAATCCTTTATACAGTATCACGCTATGTACTTTTACATTTTTTCTATATATACTATGGATGCCTGAGTGGATTTATCACCTATACTATATATAACGTTTGCAAGCACCTGGGCCACCTGGATTAACGCTTACGCTGTACAGATACCATTGTGGATCCCCACAGTTACAAGCTAGATTGACTCAGTGGGTGTACACCCATCTGTGTCCACTCTTTCCGTTAAGCCCCCAATCTAAGTGGTGGTGGATCTCCTATCAACACACACACACACACAAGTTTCTTCACATTCTTTTGGTGCTATATATTTTCTAAGGACTTTTTACTTTTCACGGATACTGTATGATAAGTGTATCACTAGCACTTCTCTTTTTACTATGGACTTAATGTGTGTCAGTCTCAAGGATTATTATACACATTCATGTGCTTTATATATTGGGTTAAACTATCAACATGATTATTGATTATGCTTATAATTGTTAGCGCTACACTTTTCTCTATTTGGTCTCCAGAATGACAGCTTGGACTTGCCACCTCCAGAAGACAATGTGGAAGGACTCCCATTCGTCTTCGTTGCAGATGAAGCATTTGCGCTGGGGGACCATCTTATGCGGCCATTCCGATGAGGACCCTCACCCCGGACCAGAGGGTTTTTAATTACCGGCTGGCCAGAGCCAGAAGAGTGGTGGAGAACACATTTGGAATCATGGCCAGCCGGTTCCGCCTATTTCTTACACCCATACACATGGCGGAGTACAAACTGAATCATATCATCCTGGCGTGCTGTGTTCTACACAACTTTTTACGGCAACATTCTGCCAACTATGCTGGCTCAGTTGGGCCTGAGGCTGGAATTCAAAATGAACCAACCCTGACGGCGCTTAAAAGTGGCCATCCTGGCTTGCCCCCCTGAGTGACCGTGATGTCCGTCTAAGATACCTTAAATACTTTGCGGGTAGGGGCGCTATCAATATGCCAGACAATGTCTGAAACCTTTTTCAAATAAAAAAACTAATTTACCTACTAAAATTTTTGGTGACATTTACTGCTTGTGTTTCTGACCCTGACAGAAATGTGGTGAGTCCTGAAAATGGCGTGATTGTGTAACATTACAAAGCATTGTTGGGTGTTATTTACTAAAGGCAAAGACACTTTGCACCACAAGTGCACCTGAAACTGCACCTGTAGTGCAAAGTGGATTTGCTCTTAGGAAATAACCCCCATTGTCACTGAAAACACCAATTAGAGCACAACAAAAGTGTTGGAGCGTTGAAACAATAATCCACACATTCTTGATTAACAATCTTTTTAATACCATCACAATCACATGTGCATTTAAAAAAGGTTTTTAAAACAAACCAACATGTTTGTTGTATAACACTTTTTAGGGTCACATTAGAAAAAGTAGAAATGTCCATTTAAGATAAAACAAGCATGTTTAAAACCAACAAGAAAGACACAAATCTTAAACTTACCAAGTTCACATTTGGTAGAACTTGAAGGCAATATCAGACATGAGTATTTACAAACTGTGTTTGATATTGCATTTAGATGGGGGGAAGTCACCCCTTGAAAAGCCAAATTTTGAAGATGCACACCAATTGCTGAATGTCAACATGTGCTAGCTGCCATCATGGGGGATCAAGGGACGTGTTTTTGGGGTGCAACCCCTTCCTCACAGCTACTTTATTGTTGAGGAAGGGGTTGCACCCCCAAAACGCGTCCATTAATCTCCCGTGATGGCAGATAGCACGTGTTGACACACTGTGTGCCTATTCAAAATTTGGCTTTTCGCAAATATGTCAAAAAATGCTAAAAATTTTGAGCTCACAAAAAGTGCAAAAAAAAAAGGAATTTGGAGGGGTTTTAAACTCTCCCTAAAACATCAATGATGTTCTTCATTTTTTGTTGAACATCATTGATGTTTTTAAGGATGTTTTCCAAGTCCCTATTACACCCCATGATCTCCCCGATCAGGATCTGTGCACTTTCCGAGGTGAAATGCCCTGGATCCACAACATCATGATCACCTAAAAAGATAGAAACAAAAACACACCATGTATTATAAATATGCCGGCATCCATCTCTTACCTGAGCCTGTGGTCGCAGACACTCACCTGTTGTGGTGCCAATTTCCACCACGTCTTCCTCCTCCTGCTCTGCTTGGCTTGGGTGGATTTCCCCTTCTTCCAGAGGTGGGGGGTCTGTGGTCTCCTCAGATGAGGGGTGTCCTCCGAGTCTTTTATCCCCTATGTAAAAAAAAAAAAAATAAGTATACTTAGCACACAGATATTTGATGGCAGAAATAGGAATATGAAACATTGCTTGGAAGTGGGGTACAATTGTCTATTTTGGCAGAGTTCCAAGATGTTGAATTTTTAGTGTCCTTTGTCAAGCTTGAACACTTAACTGTTTTGTACAAGCTTCACAGATGTAGACACCCCTATAGTATACACTGGAGCACCTGTGTGGGCCCCCTAATAAAAAGGGTGTTCTGGTATCCCACACTAGTGCTCCAGAGTCCAGATGTGAAAACTGCTGCTGAGTGTCCTCTCCTTACACAGAATCTAGTTTGCATTTCATTCTAGTTACAAACCCATCTACCCAACCAAATTATTTGCAGACAAGTAGGCCATAAAAAATGTGGGCAAATGCATATGGCCAAAACAATGGTGTTTTCTAGGCCGAACGAACATTGTTTTATACGAACAAATAATGTGCCCATGAACATGAAAGTTGCCATTTTAAACTGGATAGTAGTTAAGAAAAGCACATGGAGCAGCACGAACGTAATAAACATTAAGAATAGGAACACGGCACAACTACAAACTTTTTTGCAGCACTCTCCGGATCTTTCTGTACTGCTCATGCTCTCTTAATTTGAGGTCCGGCCACCGCTTCCTGAGCTGATCTTTCAATCGTTGTACCCCGAAATTCCGGTGCAGACTCTTGACCACTTTCGCCATGATCTTGGCCTTTCTGACATTGGGGTTGGGGTAAGGTCCATACTTCCCGTCATAGTCGGCCTTCTTCAGGATGTCCACCATCTCCAACATCTCCCCAAAGGACATGTTTGATGCCTTAAATCGTCTCCTTCTGGATCGGGACGTTTCTGGCTCCGGGCTTTCCTCCCCATCCTCCTCGTTGCTGTAATTAGCACACACCTGCTGTGTCTCCGCCATGTGCTCTTCCCCCACTGCGCCGAACAAGAAGGTGCGGGGAATAGAATAGAAAGAACGTCTGGGGCGGGCGGAGTTTCACGCATGCGCAGTGTGTCTAAAGCGCAACACGCGTGCGTAGTACGTATGATCTGTGAGCGGAGGAAGGAGTATCGGAGGCGCCGATCGTGATAACGAAGGTAAGATCTAAACTTGGGCTTATACTGCTTCTACATTGAGGCCTATATTGTAACAAGATTAGGAGAGTTTTGCCTGACATTAGGGTTTGTCTTGTGTGGTGTCTTGCAGAGAAAATGGATGGCTTCAATGACCACAACTTCCTCCCCCTGTTCATAGACAAGTACAGGGAGCTGCCCTGTCTGTGGCAGGTGAAACATCCACATTATAATCATAAACAAAAGAGGCAGACAGCGCTGGAGAAACTGCTGGAGTTGGATAAGCCGGTGGTCCCTACAGCAACCATCCCTTATTTAAAAGCCAAAATTGGTGGCCTGAGGAGCACATATCTTAGGGAGCGCAAGAAGGTCACAGATTCCCAGAGATCCGGAGCGGCAGCAGATGACGTTTATGTCCCCAGGCTGTGGTACTATGAGAGACTGAGATTTCTGTCAGACTAGACTGGAGTCAGGGAATCTGTCACGTACCTGGTGGTGGAGCCCAGAATGCAAGGAGTAGCCTCTCGTGTGCCTCTGGTTCGAGAGCCCCTGATAGAGAAGACAGGGACTCAAGAGCGCAGGGGGCCACAAGTGCTTGGTAAGTGGCAGGTGTGGAGTTAATCCGGACCTCTGGTGCAGCGGCAGGAGGACTGTCAGGAACACTGGATCCACTAGCAGGAACTCAGGAACAACAGGCAACTGGGAGGTGTTCTGTAGCACAACTGAAGCACTGGAACAACTGGTAGATGAACCGGAACTCTTGGCAGGAACACTGGAACTGTTGACTGGATAGGGAAGCACTGAAGCTAGCAGACACCCACGAACCAGCAGGCAGCAGGGAGGTGTTCTGTAGTCCCACTGGATGCACTAGCAAAGTCAGACAGGCCGGGTCAAACACAGGTTAGCAGAGCAGGTACCAACGGAACCAGGAGAGTAGTCAGGGCACGGACCGGGTCGGCAACAGACAGGCAGGTAATAACTGAAGGATGAGGCAGGAGAATCGTCAGACAAGCCGAGGTCGGGGACTGGCAGCAAACAGGAGAAGTCAGAAACAAGCCGAGTACCGATCGTACGTGCCGGTTCGTCTCATCGTGTTAGCGTGCACCCGCATGCGTCCGTTCGCGTCAAAGCGTCTCCGAACACGTCCTCTGGCTCTACTGACAATAGTTCTGTTAACCGATCTTCCGCCGACGGCTGAACTAACAGGACGTCTTTCATGACAGAATCCCTCTCAACCCTTCCTTCCACTCTTCCTTCCACCCCAGCTGAGGCTTCCGATGTCCAACCTGGGACTTCCAGCCAGGAAGAAGTGGAGGAGCCCAGCTTGAGCCAGGTATAGCATTCTTCTACAGATTTCTGGTCAATAAAGAAATGATCTTTACTAGATGTTATTATTGATCACTAATTGCTGATTTAATAAAGTGTTTTACATATCAATAGACAGTAGTGGGCAAAAAAAATTGGGACAAGAATGAAAAATGCTGCGCTTAGAATGAAAGTCTTTTATATTTGTTAACATTCAATTTTTAACAGTCATGAGATGTAAATTGTGTGTGATTGATGAAGTAAAAACTAAAACTATGTCCCCTTTTCATACACAGGAAGACCTCAGCCAGGACAAGGCTCTGGAATGTGGCACACAGGATGAGGCTGTGGAATGTGGCAGCCAGGAGGAGGCGGGGGTTAGTGGCAGCCAGGAGGAGGCAGGGCTAAGTGGCAGCCAGGAGAAGCCTGGGACCAGTAGGAGCCTGACCGAATCGCAGGTTCCTCCCCTCCGTTTTCCAAACAAAAGTCCCAGGAAGGGGAGTCACGTGCAGGATTCAGCACTCGGGCTGATTCAGGAGGCTTTTGCGTCCCTCAGAGCCACCCCAACTCCTGAAGAGGCCTTTGCCTGCATGGCTACCACCAAACTGCAGGGCATGCAGGAGGGCCAACGCCAGCTGTGTGAGGACCTTCTTTATAAAGTCTTAACTAAGGGGGTGAGGGGCGAAATCACACCCAATACCCACGAGTTGGAACATCCTCCTCCTGCCACAACTACACCACCACAGCGTGAAAGGAAGCGTGGAAGGAAGACCAGAGAGTGATGACCTGGGTTCAGTCTGGTCTGGCAAAAGATGCAGTCTCTTGTATGACCACAGCCTGGGGTCATACATGTCATCTGCTGCTTTCATGATCTCTGGTACTTCTGGACCAGACTGCACTCCCTAAGATATGGACTCCTCAGGCCACCAATTTTGCAGTAAAATAATTGATGTGTGCACTGGGGGGCCAAAGGCCAACTGGGAGGTGTTCTGTAGCACAACTGAAGCACTGGAACAACTGGTAGATGAACCGGAACTCTTGGCAGGAACACTGGAACTGTTGACTGGATAGGGAAGCACTGAAGCTAGCAGACACCCACGAACCAGCAGGCAGCAGGGAGGTGTTCTGTAGTCCCACTGGATGCACTAGCAAAGTCAGACAGGCCGGGTCAAACACAGGTAAGCAGAGCAGGTACCAACGGAACCAGGAGAGTAGTCAGGGCACGGACCGGGTCGGCAACAGACAGGCAGGTAATAACTGAAGGATGAGGCAGGAGAATCGTCAGACAAGCCGAGGTCGGGGACTGGCAGCAAACAGGAGAAGTCAGGAACAAGCCGGGTAACAGGAATCAGGTAAACAGGTATACTGGAAGCTTAGGGTCACAGGGAACGCTGTAGACCAGACAGCAAGGAAGCATGCTGACAGATACGCTTAAATAGGCCTAATGGCGCCAAAAGCTGTCACACCGCACGTCTGCGCGCCGCCGCGTGCACACGTGCACGTTCGAGTACCGATCGTACGTGCCAGACCAGTAGGAGCCTGACCGAATCGCAGGTTCCTCCCCTCCGTTTTCCAAACAAAAGTCCCAGGAAGGGGAGTCACGTGCAGGATTCAGCACTCGGGCTGATTCAGGAGGCTTTTGCGTCCCTCAGAGCCACCCCAACTCCTGAAGAGGCCTTTGCCTGCATGGCTACCACCAAACTGCAGGGCATGCAGGAGGGCCAACGCCGGCTGTGTGAGGACCTTCTTTATAAAGTCTTAACTAAGGGGGTGAGGGGCGAAATCACACCCAATACCCACGAGTTGGAACATCCTCCTCCTGCCACAACTACACCACCACAGCGTGAAAGGAAGCGTGGAAGGAAGACCAGAGAGTGATGACCTGGGTTCAGTCTGGTCTGGCAAAAGATGCAGTCTCTTGTATGACCACAGCCTGGGGTCATACATGTCATCTGCTGCTTTCATGATCTCTGGTACTTCTGGACCAGACTGCACTCCCTAAGATATGGACTCCTCAGGCCACCAATTTTGCAGTAAAATAATTGATGTGTGCACTGGGGGCCAAAGGTTTCACCAATTTCTGCTGTTTCTCCAGCCTCCTTCTTTGTTTGGTTATGAGCCCTTAATAAAGGTTTTTTGGTTTCAATTATACTCGCCAATGTGTGTTTTCCTTCAAAAAAGGACAGTTTGTTTGTGAGGAGGCAGGTACATTTCAAAAATACAATGTGAAATTAACAAGAGACACCAAGCAACCTCCTTGAGATTAAATAATACAAGATAATAATGGTGTTGTGGTAACTTGACACACAAAACACACACAAAAATATTCTGTATGTTAAATAACTAAAAAAAAATAAATAAATAAAAAAAAAACAAGATCAGCCTTGAAAAAAATACAAACCAAAAAAAAAGGGGGTTTAAAAAAACAAAAAACAAAAAAAAATGATATCGATTTTTGGTCAGATGTGACAAATCATAATATATTGAGGGAATTACGATAAATAAGAAAGAAAGAAGTTTGTGAGAACTCTGTGTGAATATCAGCAGCAAAACTACTTTGTTCTTCCTGCATTATAAAGAAGAGAGTGCGCTGTATTAAACAATTTTAAAGATTGCAGCGTGACGAAAGTGCTCTATCCATTCAGAACGCTAATTTTACCAGAACAAGCTGTTTCGTCTCGGAATTTCTTC
This sequence comes from Lithobates septentrionalis, assembly GCA_037952835.1. Classification (NCBI taxonomy): domain Eukaryota; kingdom Metazoa; phylum Chordata; class Amphibia; order Anura; family Ranidae; genus Lithobates; species Lithobates septentrionalis. The sequence continues at coordinate 1,692,872 of JBBDGP010000151.1, forward strand.
TGAGCATGCGTGACACTTTGTGCGTCAGAATTGTCCACACACGGTCGGAATTGACGCGATCGGATTTTGTTGTCAGAAATATTTATAGCCTGCTCTCAAACTTTGTGTGTCAGAAAATCCGATGGAAAAAGTCCACACACGGTCGGAATTTCCGACAACACGCTCCAATCGCACATTTTCCTCCGGAAAATCTGACCGTGTGTATGGGGCATTACCCTCAAAGCAGGTAAAGGTTTTGTTGGACGGGGGATCCAGAACATTTTTTGCTAACAGGTCACTGTTCTATAGACGAATCTGGGAGTTGTAGGTAATACTTGACTTAAATGGCGATCAGCTGTTAAAATCTTCCAGTGTTTTCTAATGATCAACTGAAGTTTCTTGAATTGCACATTGTAATTGAGAATTAATGGGATTTCAGTATAGTTTTTTTAAACAAAAAGCTTTTATTAACGTTTGAAAGATTTCAGTATAGTTAGATTCTTCTTTTTCTTTATTCTTAAAAAGAATATGTCTTTCAATATTTTCACGTCTTCAATTTTTTGTTGTAAAAAGGATTTCTCATACCCTTTATCTAAGAATCGCTCTCCAATAAATTCTGCTTGTTGTTTATAATCAGATTCAGATGTACAATTCCTTCTTAGTCTGACCAGTTGTCCCTTTGGAATATTCAACAACCAGGATGAATGATGACAACTTTCCATAGAAAGGTAGCTGTTCTGGTTGACTGTTTTGAAGAAAGTCTTGGTCTTGTTTCTTCTCTCTTCCTGCCAGATCTCTAAATCTAGGAAATTGATTCTTGATTCATTTATTTCCCAGGTTAACTTGATGTTTTTCTCATTTCTTTCTAAACTTTGGCCAAATTGCATCAGACTCTCCCTATCTCCCTTCCAATTCATAAATATATTGTTGATATAACGTTGATATAAAATTAACTGATTGGGTCTGTTATTATATAAAAAAATCATCTTCCCTATGTGCCATATGGAGATTAGCAACACTTGGGGCGTACTTAGCCCCCATTGCTACCCCTCGTATTTGTCTATAGTAATTATGGTCATACCAAAAGTAATTGTGACTAAGGCTATATTCTAGACTCTCCAACAGGTATTTTCTTTGTTTACATTTCAAATTGCTATATTTCCTAAGGGCCCATCTAGCAGCTGATAATGCATCTTGATGGCTAATATTAGTGTACAGTGAAGTGACGTCAGCTGTAACTAAATAGATTGGCTCCTCATCAAGTGTAATTTCCTCAAGTATTTGGATCAGATGTTTCGTATCTTTCAAATAGGCTTTTGTCTCCTTTACTACTGGTTGTAGAAAATAATCGAGGTATTCTCCCAGTCTAGCTCCCACCGAGTTGATCCCATTTACGATAGGTCTCCTTGGGGGATTCTTTTTATGGACCTTTTGGAGTATATATATATATATATATATATATATATATATATATATATATATATATATATGACTGGTATTAGGTACTAGATATTGTGCTTCTTTTTCATTCAGAAATTTCTTTTCTTTTCCCTTCTCTATTAGTTTGCATAAATCCTGTTTATAATACAAGGTTGGGTTACTCAGAAGTTTTTGATATGTGAGTATATCTGTCGTCAGGAAAGGGTCCGTCCTGTGGTAAGATATATCATTTGGTGTGCAGTACTGGGGTCCACCAGCAGGTGTCTCCTGGCAGTTTGGAACTGTCAGGGGAATCTTTCCCTGCTGGTGTTATTTCATCTTTTGGCCGCAGTACTGACGTCCACCAGCGGATGGATCCTGGCAGTATGGAGCAGACAACACTCCCTGTGCTCAGGTGTTACATGAAGACAATTATTGTCAGTCCCATAAATACCCGGCAAGCCCTCATATGCTTGCCTTGGTATCTCTCTCCTTGAGCCCTGACCTTGTTTGCCTGTTAACCGATCCTGAGCCTGCATCCGACCTTGTTCCCTAGCTTATCCTGACCCGGTCCCTTCTGTGTTCCTGTACCCTTCAGCCCGATCCATCCCCTCTCTGTCCTGTTGGTTCCCTGTCCCTCATTTACTGATCTTCCTGTGTATGACCTTGGCTTGGCTAACGTTTACGCTTCTGGAATATCCCTTGTCCTGCTGACCTGCCATGTATGACACTGGCCTGGCTGACATCTGTGATTCTAGTACTGCCCCTTGCTGTATATATTATTGTTGTTGGTGGGTTTGTTGGGTTGGTTGGGCACTGTTTGTATTTTGTTATTTATCATCTATCTTAATAAATATCATTATTCACTTTACATGCATTTTGGGTTATCTCTGTACAATCCACACAGTCTGGTCTACTAATTCTCCTGACAATATCTTCAAGTTGTTTCTCCATTTCCTTCTAATATGATTCTTTAGAGAGTATTACAATAGCTCCCCCCTTATCCGCTGGTCTTATAACTATGTTCTTTTTCTCTTCAAGCCACTTTATTCATTTTCTTATTTCCATTGGGTCCCATGCCTTCTATCTGCATTTAATTAAATCCTTTGTAACCATTTTTTTAAACACATCAATATGTCCATCACTTCCGGGTGGTGGATTGAAAAGCGATCTATTCCTTAAAGTGCTATGTGCATAGCAGTCAGGGTTGGTCATTCTTCTTGTTGTTTCTCCAGGTTTTGAGAGCATATATTTTTTGATATTGAGTTTCCTTGTAAACTTTTGAATGTCCACATATGTTGTAAATGTATTAAAATTCTTCTTTGGGGCAAATTTAAGTACCCTATCTAAGGTATTAATTTCTTCTTGTATTAACTCAATACCACTAATATTGATGATTAAAAGTAAAAAAAAGTGTAGCGCTGTGAACTCAAAAAATTAATTAAATAGAGTAGTGTCTTAGACCTACATAAAGTGTGTGTATAATGTCATACAATACAGTCAAATATAAGTATGAAAATGTTATAATGCACTGTATATAGTGCATATACAGTGTACAAAACTATAAACCAATATGCAAAAGAACACAATACAATTCAATACTAATATAGAATTGATACAAAACACTTTGTATGGTGTAAATATAGTGTACAAAGCTATAAAAAAAAAAAAAAAAAAGAAGAACACCAATATGTGTGAACAGTGATTCAAAAATAAAAACCAATAAAGTCCACTAAGTCCTGAATAGAATTAGCACCACAGGAAACCGTGATGTCAAAGTCCACCAACGTAGTAGAAAATAATAAGAATAGTGAAAAGGCCACCACTCAGGGTCTTAGGGGGCTTACCAGAAGCAAATGACTTGGGGAGACTTATATCATCCTAGTCACAAAGGCTGTGAGACCAACTGGTCACAAGAGTACAACTCCTTAAATGGCCATGTTGGATCACAGATTGGAGTAGCAGATAAGTGGAGAAGCTGTGTAGAGGCTTTGAGGCAACCAAAGTAAGCAGGGAAGGTATTATTGGTGAAGGAGCCATCACCGAGGATATTAAGGGGCTTACCAGAAGTTGTTGACTTGGGGAGACTTATGTCGTCCAAGTCATAAAGGCTTAGAGACCAACTGGTCAAAAGGGTCCATGTGAGAAATGGATAAAAAAACTCACATAGCGTAATAACGTAAACATTGGTTTATTAAAATAACAAAAAATAAACTCACATATTAGTAGATCATCAAAAGTACAAAGATCAAGTAGCAGTAATTGTGAAGGGTCCACCCAACGCGTTTCTGCTAAAGAGCCATCATCTGGGGTGCGGACCCCCCACTTAATCGCTTAAAAAGAACTAATGACCCCTTGTGGAAGTGTCAGGATACCCGAAGTGTAACTAAGTTGCATCACTTCCGGTTAATTTAACCATAAAATTTGAGTTAGCAATTATGTATATAAAGGTCCAGAATAATGTGGAACCTACAGGGAAAATAATACACTTGAATTGGATTAAAATGAGAGTAAGAAGAGACTGCCCACAAAAACGGAACAAAGCCTTATCGTCATATTGTCCCCTAAGATGCTGCCTGTACCGAACAGAGCCAAACCTCATTTTCCCCACGCGCTGTGACATCACTACGCATTGGTGCAGCGGAGTCACAGCATCCCATAGGAAGTGGACCAAGCCTCAATCTGAGGGTGGTCACATGACTTCATACTTAAACAATAAGTGTCATCCGCAGCGTAATAATAGGCAGAGCCGAAGATCATTACCGCTGTACGTTGTGACGTCACTATGCATAAGCACAGCGGTGTCACTGCGCCTCGTAGGGAGTAAAGCAAGCCTCCTTCTGAGGATGGTCACATGACTCACTGCTTAGATAAGCAATAGGAATGTCATCCACGGCGTAATTATGTCTCAGAAGACACAAGTCGGCATCCACAATACCCCGGGGTTCATCCCAGAGAACAAAAAGAATAAAATTAATTGTAGTTGGATTGCATCAATTTAATGCGATCACCAGCCTACCCACAAGCAAACCATATATTTTATACAATTTGCTTATGGACCAAAAATCAGTATAAAAAAAAAAATGAAACAAAAATAGACATAAATATACGTAGAAAAAATGATATATAAATTAAAAAATAAATCCGCATCCGGACCTAAAATGACCGAAGGTTATAAGCCTAAACAGCTAGATGGCAACTGCCAATAGGGGTCATTATTACATAAACAAATATAATAAAAATTAATAATGACATAATAATATAGTCGACTACCATAATAATCTTAACATTATTTAAATGTTAAAATAAATAAGTAAAATCGTGTAAAAAAGAAATGAAATATATAAGAAAAAAGTGAAATATATAAAGAAAAGTGAAATATATAAAAAAGAAAGAAAAAACAAAAAAAAAACAAAAGCAAAAAAAAACATTCCAATTAAGCTTGATTGATAAACGAATTAATGTCCCACTCCACATTCATTCCTTGTGGAAAATGGGTCTGCAATTCGTATATCCAAAAAGTCTCCAGGCGAGAGACACCCTTCAGGATAGCTCCTCCCCTCCATGGGGCAACATATTTATCGATAATTAAAAATTGTGTGCCTACGGGGTTCCGATTATGAAACTCCCTATAATGCCGGGGGACTGTATGTTTAGCACTACCGGCCTTAATCAAATGGATATGTTCTGACACCCTCGTTGTAAATGACCTAATAGTCCGGCCCACATATTGTTTGCCGCACGGACAAGTTAACAAGTACACCACCGTAGTGGTGGCACAAGTACAGAAATGTTTGATTTGATACGTACGGCCAGTTACAGTAGATTGAAAATTATGGCTAGTTCTCCTACCACACGTATTGAATTGGCATACTATACATCTTTTACAGGGTTGGAAGCCAGTCCAGTTATGGAAAAAAGATGGCTTACTGGGAGGATTGATAATATTTGGTGCCAACTTATTTCGAAGTGAAGGCACCCCTCTGAAGATCACTTTGGGTGCTTCAGGCAATAGGGGGCCCAAGATCACAATGATGTTCAAAAATATATTTGATCTGCTTATGTTGGATAGAGAATGATGTTAGAAAGGACCACTTAAAGTCATCACTGTCAGAGGAATAACAGAAACTTTGTTTGCCAATACCAGCATTTCCCTGTACGCCTGCGTGGCAGAATGGCGATTCTGCGCATGCGGGTACACGATTCAGCGGACCGCATCACGGCGCAACGGCACACATAGATGTGCGAGTTAGCGGGCCGCAAAATGGCAAAACGGCGTAAGCACATACACATCTTAGCCACACACGTGAGTTCCCCTGGCGGCCCTATAAAAGGCAGCCCAGCACTCTGGCTTATTGCTGGTTTGTCATTTCAGCTCCTGTGTTCCTGTTCCTTAGTTCTGCTATTGATTCCTGCCTATTGTGACCCGGATTGCCTTGACCACCCTTGAACTTCTCCTGCACCTTGACCTCGGCTTGCTTAACGGATTCCTCTTTGTCTACTCCAGTGTTCGACCCTCGGCTTCTCCTTAAGGACTTCGCTACTACCTGCTCCAGTGTTTGACCCCGGCCTGTCTTGGACTCTCCCATTGATTGATTCCTGTGTATGACCTTGGCTTGTTTAAACGGACTTCCTTCCTACCAGCTTGCTGTGTTTGACCCCCTGGCTTCTCTACATACTTTGTTCCAGTTGTCTATTTCAGGACCAAGGTGTTGGTGCCCCCAGTCTGATTCCTCTGCTGATCACCATCCGGGTGTACCCTGCACAGACTTACTACCAGACGGAAGTTCAACACGCAAGCTCCTACTAGTGCCTGGCGACCCGTGCCCCTCTGTGCCCCTCTGTGCCCAATACCCTCTGTGCCACCTCCAGGGGTATAGCGCACTCAGCAGCAAGGGGAGCTGCTCTCAGCATCTCGGCCCTGGTGAGTACCCTGCCAATCACTCTCTCGTCGAGGTTTATCTTCCAACAGCAGAGATCGATCGATATCGCAGATATTAGTGATATCCCTATCAACATCTAAAGGGTCATAGCCTTTTTCTAGAAATCTTTCTCTAAGACATTAGCATGAGTTTTAAAGGTATTTAAGTCTGTGCAATTCCTGCGCAACCGCAGGCTCTTCGGAACTGATCTAAGCCACGATCTATGATGACAACTATCTGTGGGTATATATCCGTTCCTAGCCGTTGGTTTGAAATAGGTGCTAAATATAAACTTTTGGTCGTTCCTTTCAATAACAAGAACAAGATCAAGAAATGGATTGTTGACCTACTAGATTCATAGGTAAGGGCTATACCCCTATCATTGTTATTAAGAGCCCGAAAAAAATCTTCCAAACCTTCTTGGGTGCCTGTCCACAGGAGGAGGATGTCGTCTATGTACCGGGCCCACAACAAAAGCTGTGGGTTATCCATGACATAGACGACATCCTCATCCCACTTGGTCATAAATAAATTGGCCAAGCTAGGAGCGAACTTAGCTCCCATTGCCACCCCTTTGTGTTGCCGATAGAACCGTCCATCAAACCAAAAATAGTTGTGTTGTGTAGCAAACTCAATTAAATCGACAATACATTTAACCTGAGGGGCGGCAAGAGAGGCATCCCTGTTAAGAAATTCATGAACTGCGTCTATACCTTTTTGATGGGCTGTAAAAAGAAATCAATATATTTGCCTATTCTTGAGGTAAGAGTCGATCCCGCTAATTATAGGTCGACCAGGAGGATGGAGGGGATCCTTGTGGACTTTGGGCAAATAATAAATAACGGGAATGCGTGGAGCTATAGGAACAAGGAATGATTTTTCTTTCTTATTTAAATTAAAAGTTTCAAAACCTTTAGAGACCAGGTTTTGCAATTCTTTCTTAAATTTGGACATTGGGTTGCTAGGTAGTTCCATGTAAGTTTCATGGTCACCCAAAATATGTTGAAAATCATGTTCATTTCGTTAATATAGTCTAATTTATGCAACAAAACTATGCCTCCGCCTTTATCGGCGGGGCGAATTACCAAATCTTTGTTGTCACACAAAGACCTTAAACCAGCTTGGGGTAAAGAGTTTGGGCAGAATTTTAGCCAGATCTTTTAACACCAAATCCCTAAACATGTGAATAGTAGGGGGGAGTTGCGTGGGAGGATTGAAAAGAGAAGGGTTAGATAACCTCGAGTGCACTGTTCCGGACGTTGCTGCCCTCACAACGTTTCTAGTTAGATTCAAAATAATATAACATTGGATATAAATTTTTCTGATATACTTATGTATGTCAATAAATGTGTTAAATTTACTGAGATTACATGGAGGGGCAAATTTTAGGCCCTTATTCAAAATTATTTTTTCATCCAGTTTTAAAACAGTAATGCCCCGTACACACGGTCGGACATTGATCGGACATTCCGATAACAAAATCCATGGATTTTTTCCGACGGATGTTGGCTTAAACTTGTCTTGCATACACACGGTCACACAAAGTTGTCGGAAAATCCGATCGTTCTGAACGCGGTGTCGTAAAACACGTACGTCAGGACTATAAACGGGGCAGTAGCCAATAGCTTTAGTTTCTTAATTTATTCTGAGCATGCGTGGCACTTTGTGCGTCGGATTTGTGTACACACGATCGTAATTTCCAACAACGGATTTTGTTGTCGGAAAATTTCATAGCAAGCTCTCAAACTTTGTGTGTCGGAAATTCCTATGGAAAATGTGTGATGGAGCCTACACAAGGTTGGAATTTCCAACAACAAGGTCCTATCACACATTTTCCATCGGAAAATCCTATCGTGTGTACGGGGCATATTGCTCAGTTTGAACACTCCCTTGCAGGTTAAGTTCGCTTTCTCCTTTCTTCTCTGATTCCTCCTCTGGTCCCTCTCTTGTTCCTGCATTAGGGAAGGGATAGACACCTTCATTTTGTATGATTTATTTCTTTATATCGTTTTGAATAGACACGCGTATCTCAGTTTTTACATCTTATAATATGGATGTTTTTGACTACCGTGCGTCGAGGGTGGTGAACACAGAAGGTGTGTTTGTTGCTGCCAGCAACAACACAGAAATTGGAGGGCTGTTCTTAAGACTGAAAAACATTATGGTCTCTGAACTTCACCTCCAATGGGATTTAGCCTTCCTAGAACAATATGTGTCAGAGAGTATGATTCCACATAGTCTTAGGTGGGAGATTCACCCACAACAAGGTAAAACTGACCTTGACTCTTGGTTCAAATATTTTAATGATGCCGGTATTGACTTCCTTGGCTTTCTTATTAACAGAAAACGTAACCGTCTTTGTATCTTGGACTGAGAGATTAAGGAGTTAAAATATAAATTGCTGGTATATAAAAATTCAGCTGAATACAATTCCCTGTCCTCTAACCTACAGACACACCTTATTAAAGAGAACAAGGATCAAAAAAAAAACATTCGAGACATAGGGGATTAAAAGGCAGGGAGAGTGTTTGGTTGGCAGAAACCAACCACTCTGCCTGTTTCTGATTCGGCTATGGAATCTAATATCCAGAGTTCGGATAATATGATTCCCTCTACAGATCGCTCTGTACGTCCGAAACCCTCTATGAATAAAGATCAGTCACAGGGAGAAGGCCTTCCATCACATAGGGGCCGACTCCCGAGTGCACATACCCCAAAAACACACAAAGGGGGAGGGGTCAACATTCCAACAGAAGAGGTAGAGGTGGAAATAGGGGCAATTATTACAATCATGGTGATTACCATCACCAGGACAGAGAGAATTCATATTATCTGGGATCTCCTGTACGTTACCAAGAACCCCCTCATTATTCTAACTATCCTAATCCACCTTATTATAGACACCCACCTATATCTACTTATAATAGATATTCTCCCTTACGGGATCAGCACAATGAAGGTGTCTATCCCTTCCCTAATGCAGGATATGACCCATCCCTTTATAGACACTCACAGCCCAATTTAAATTCTCGGGCTGCTCTGGGTTTTCACGAGGACCCTCAAGGCAGAAAAAGGGGTCTAGAAACAAGAGAGGGTCCCGAGGAGGGAGGAGGAATCAGAGAAGAAAAGAGAAAGTGAACTTAACCTGCCAGGGAGTGTTCAATCTGAGTAATACTGTTTTAACTCAGGATGAAAAAATAATTTTGAATAAGGGCCTAAAATTTGCCCTCCATGCAAGCTCAGTAAATTTAACACATTTATTGACATACATAAGTATATCAGAAAAATTAATATCCAACATTATATTATTTCGAATCCAACTAAAAACGTTGTGAGGGCGGCAACGTCCGGAACAGGGCACTCGGGGTTATCTAACCCTTCTCTTTTTCAATCCTCCCACGCAACTCCCCCTACTATTCACATGTTTAGGGATTTGGTGTTAAAAGATCTGGCTAAAATTCCGCCCAAACGAAAATTCTATAACTCTTTGCACCAAGCTGGTTTAAGGTCTTTGTGTGACAGCAAAGATTTGGTCATTTTCCACGCTGATAAAGGCGGAGGCATAGTTTTGTTGAATAAATTAGACTATATGAACGAAATGAACCATATTTTGGGTGACCATGAAACTTACATGGAACTACCTAGCAACCCAACGTCCAAATATAAGAAAGAATTGCAAAACCTGGTCTCTAAAGGTTTTGAAACGTTTATTTTAAATAAGAAAGAAAAATAATTCCTTGTTCGTCCAGAATAGGCAAATATATTGATTTCTTTTTACAGCCCTAAGTGCGTAAAATGCCATCTTACCTTAAGAAAAAAAAAGATGTGATAAGATTATTATCCAACGTTTCCTATTCGGGTGACCTAATTATGGCCACTGCAGATGTGGCATCTTTTTATACCTGTATCCCAGATCAAAAAGGTATAGACGCAGTTCATAAATTTCTTAACAGAGACGCCTCTCTTGCCGCCCCCTGGTTTAAATTTATTGACGATTTAATCGAGTTTGCTACACAACACAACTATTTTTGGTTTGACGGAAAGGTTTTATCTGCAACACAAAGTGGTGGCAATGGGAGCTAAGTTCGCTCCTAGCTTGGCCAATTTATTTATGGCCAAGTGGGAGAAGGATGTCGTCTATGCCATGGATAACCCACAGCTTTTGTTGTGGGGCCGGTACATAGACGTCATCCTCCTTCTGTGGAAAGGCACCCAAGAAGGTTTGGAAGATTTTTTTTGGGCTCTTAATAACAATGATAGGGGTATAGCCCTTACCTTTGAATCTAGTAGGTCAACAATCCATTTTCTTGATCTTGTTATTAAAAGGAATGACCAAAAGTTTATATTTAGCACCTATTTCAAACCAAAGGATAGGAACGGATATATACCCACAAATAGTTGTCATCATGGATCGTGGCTTAGATCAGTTCCAAAGAGCCAATTTCTGCGGTTGCGCAGGAATTGCACAGACTTAAATACCTTTAAAACTCAGGCTAATGTCTTGAGAGAAAGATTTCTAGAAAAAGGCTATGACCCTTTAGATGTCGATAGGGATATCGCTAACATCTGCAATATCGATCGCTCTCTGCTGTTGGAAGATAAACCTTGACGAGAGAGTGATGACTTTAAGTGGTCCTTCCTAACATCATTCTCTTTCCAATATAAGCAGATTAAACGTATTTTTGAACATTTTCTAAAAACTGATAAGATCTTGGGCCCCCTATTGCCTGAAGCACCCAAAGTGATCTTCAAAGGGTTTGTCTTCACTTCGAAATAAGTTGGCACCAAATATTATCAATCCTCCCAGTAAGCCATCTTTTTTCCATAAATGGACTGGCTTCCATCCCTGTAAAAGATGTATAGTATGCCAATTCAATACATGTGGTAGGAGAACTAGCCATAATTTTCAATCTACTGTAACTGACCGTACGTATCAAATCAAACATTTCTGTACTTGTGCCACCACTACGGTGGTGTACTTGTTAACTTGTCCGTGCGGCAAACAATATGTGGGCCGGACTATTAGGTCATGTACAACAAGGGTGTCAGAACATATCAATTTGATTAAGGCCGGTAGTACTAAACATACAGTTTCATAATCGGAACCCCGTAGGCACACAATTTTTAATTATCGATAAATATGTTGCCCCATGGAGGGGAGGAGCTATCCTAAGGGGTGTCTCTCGCCTGGAGACTTTTTGGATATACGAATTGCAGACCCATTTTCCACAAGGAATGAATGTGGAGTGAGACATTAATTTGTTTATCAATCAAGCTTAATTGCAATATTTTTTTTTTTCTTTCCTTTTTATTTATTTAACTTTTTTTATATATTTCACTTTTTTCTTACATATTTCATTTCTTTTTTACACAATTTTACTTATTTATTTTAAATAATGTTAAGATTATTATGATAGTCGACTATATTATTATGTCATTATTAATTTTTATTATATTTTTTATGTAATAATGACCCCTATTGGCAGTTGCCATCTAGCTGTTTAGGCTTATAACCTTCGGTCATTTTAGGTCCGGATGCGGATTTATTTTTTAATTTATATATCATTTTTTCTACGTATATTTATGTCTATTTTGTTTTCATATTTTTTTTTATACAGATTTTTGGTCCATATGCAAATTGTATAAAATATATGGTTTGCTTGATGCAATCCAACCACAATTAATTTTATTCTTTTTGTTCTCTGGGATGAACCCCGGGGTATTGTGGATGCCGACTTGTGTCTTCTGAGACATAATTACGCCGTGGATGACATTCCTATTGCTTATCTAAGCAGTGAGTCATGTGACCATCCTCAGAAGGAGGCTTGGTTTACTCCCTACGAGTCGCCGTAAGGCCGCTGTACTTATGCATAGTGACGTCACGACGTACAGCGGTAATGACGTTCGGCTCCGCCTATTATTACGCTGCGGATGACACTTTTATTGTTTATTTAAGTATGAAGTCATGTGACCACCCTCAGATTGAGGCTTGGTCCACTTCCTATGGGACGCCGCTGCGCCAGGTCACGTCACGTGGTGAAAACAAGGCTTGGCTCTGTTCGGTACAGGCAGCCTCTTAGGGGACAGTATGACGATGAGGCTTGGTTCTGTTTTTGTGGCCAGTCTCTTCTTACTCTCATTTTAATCCAATTTAAGTGTATTATTTTCCCTGTAGGTTCCAAATTATTCTGGACCTTTATGTACATAATTGCTAAATCAAATTTTATGGTTAATTTAACCGAAAGTGATGCAACTTAGTTACACTTCCGGTATCATGACACTTCCACAAGGGGTCATTAGTTCTTTTTAAGCGCACCCCAGATGACGACTCTTTAGCAGAAACGCATTGGGTGGACCCTTCACAATTACCGCTACTTGATCTTTGTACTTTTGATGACCTACTAATATGCGAGTTTATTTTTAGTTATTTTAATAAACCAGTGTTTACGTTATTACGCTATGTGAGTTTTTTCATCCATTTCTCACATGGTATATGAATATTCGTTTGTGGCCTTCTATTGCGATATTACTTTCTATGTTGATGCGGATGACTGTGGATGCTGAACTGCCGCCTTGGTTTGGAATCTATTGAGGATATCTGAGGAGATGCACCCTTTTAACCAGTTGGTCTCTAAGCCTTTATGACTTGGATGACATAAGTCTCCCCAAGTCAACAACTTCTGGTAAGCCCCTTAATATCCTCGGTGACTGCTCCTTCACCAATAATACCTTCCCCGCTTACTTTGGTTGCCTCTAAGCCTCTACACAGCTTCTCCACTTATCTGCTACACCAATCTGCGATCCAACATGGCCGTTTAAGGAGTTGCACTCTTGTGACCAGTTGGTCTCACAGCCTTTGTGACTTGGATGACATAAGTCTCCCAAGTCATTTGCTTCTGGTAAGCCCCCTAAGACCCTGGGTGGTAGCCTTTTCACTATTCTTATTATTTTCTACTATGTTGGTGGACTTTGACATCGCGGTTTCCTGTGGTGCTAATTCCATTCATGACTTTGTAGACTTTATTGGTTTTTATATTTGAATCACTGTTCACACATTTTGGTGTTCCTTTTCTTTTTTTTGTTATAGCTTTGTACACTATATTTACACCATACAAAGTGTTTTGTATCAATTCTATATCAGTATTGAATTGTATTGTGTTCTTTTGCATATTGGTTTATAGTTTTGTACACTGTATATGCACTATATACAGTGCATTATAACATTTTCATACTTATATTTGACTGTATTGTATGACATTATATACACACTTTATGTAGGTCTAAGACACTACTCTATTTAATTAATTTTTTGAGTTCACAGCGCTACACTTTTTTTTACTTTTATTTATTAATTGGGTCTATAGGTGTGTTGGCCGCTGTTTACTTACATTTCACGCAGCGCTGTATTATTTATTTCTTAATATTGATGATTTCATTCCCTCTTACTCTCTTTTTCTTTTGCTTTTTGAGCCCTGCTCTGCATCCTCTCTTCTTTCTACGCTTCCCTTCCTTCTTGTTTCTGGTCTGGGGGATCTCCTTGTCTACGGTCTTGGGGATCTCCTGCCTCCGTTTCCTCCATCTGGATTTCTTGGGGGTCTCCGCTAGGGATGAGCCGTACACCCCTCGGTTCATTTCGCACCAGAACCTGCGAATGGACCGAAAATTTGCACGAACATTAGAACCCCATTGAAGTCTATGGGACTCGAACGTTCCAAATCAAAAGTGCTAATTTTAAAGGATAATTTGCATGGTATTGTCCTAAAAAGGGTTTGGGGACCCGGGTCCTGCCTCAGGGGACATGTACCAATGCAAAAAAGTGTTTTAAAAATGGACGTTTTTTCGGGAGCAGTGATTTTAATGATGCTTAAAGTGAAAAAATATCGTACCTGGGGGGTGACAGTCCCTGCACAAAATGACATTTTTAAAGTAATAAAAGTCATTTAAAACTGCTTACGGCTTTAATGTAATGTCCGGTCCCCATAATATGGATGAAAATCAGTGAGACAAACGGCATGGGTACCCCCCCAGTCCATTACCAGGCCCTTTGGGTCTTGTATGGATATTAAGGGGAGCCCCGCACCCAAATTAAAAAAAGGAAAGGCGTGGGGCCCCAGGCCCTCTGAACAGTACACAGGCGGTGCAAACAAGACAGGGACTGTAGGTTTGTTGTTCAGTAGAATCTGTTTGTAATTTTGAACTGGTACATTTTTAAAGTGTAGCTCCAGCCAAAAAATCTATTTTTAAGCTTTTTGGAAAACATAGGGAAGGGTTATCACCCCTGTGACATTTGTTTTGCTGTCTGTGCACCTCTTCAGAAGATTTTACCTCACTTTCTGTCCCAATGACAAATGTTTTTTGACAATTTGGGGTTTTTAGTGAAACAAGGATTGGTGATAAAAGCATCAGTGGAGAGGAGACATGTTTTTCCCACATTAACTCTTACAGGGGTGAATTTCCCTTCCTAGGGGTAGATTTCATCACACTTCCTGTTGTCTCCTTCCGTTTGCAAGTAGGAGTCGTTTGTAAGTTGGATGTTTGAAAGTAGGGGCCTGCCCTATATACTCTGCAGAAATTGGGGCCTTAGGTGTTGGCGTTGCTACAACACTGTAAGCCCTCACAGTTACACTTGGTGGGCGCAGGAACGGGCTCTGCTGTGAAATATTAGATCGAGAATTGTAATTATATGCTCCTGTTGAACAGGGTCAGAAAAATTGGGCCTTTGGTGGTGGTGGTGCTGGTGCCACAACACTGTAAGTCCTCACAGTTACTCTTGGTGGGTGCAGAAACGGGCCCTGCTGTGAAATATTGGATCAAGAATTGTAATTACATGCACCTGTTGAACAGGGACAGAAAAATTGGGCCTTAGGCACTGCTGCCACAACACTGCAACCCCTCACAGATACTCTAGTTGGAGCACAGGAATGAGCCCTGCTGCAAAGTATTGCACCAAATATTGTAATTACATGCCCCTGTTAAACAGGGGCTAAAACATTGGGCCTTAGGCACTGGTCCTGGTGCCACAACACTGCAACCCCTCACAAATACTCTAGTTAAGTGCAGCAACAAACCCTCCTTGCAAAATATTGTATCAAAAATTGTAATTACACACCCCTGTTAAACAGTGGCTGAAAAATTGGGCATTAGCCACTGGTGGCGGCGCCCAGAACCAAAAATATTCTTACAAGCCATCAGCATGATCATTGAGGAGGAAGAGGATAGTCACTCAGCATAACAGGATAGTCACTCAGCATCAGCATAGTCTTGAAGGCATCTGACATTTCAAAAAAAATTATTCGGTTACATCAGCATCAGGTGCTTGGTAGCTGGTGGTGATCCAAGACTGATTCATTTTTATGAAGGTCAGTCAATCGACCAAGTCGGTGGACAGGCGCACCCTGTGATCAGTTACAAAACCTCCAGCAGCACTGAATGTGCTTTCCGAAAGAACGCTGGATGCAGGACAGGCCAGTAGCTCAATTGCATACTGTGCAAGCTCTGGCCAGTGATCCATCCTCAAGACCCAGTAACCCAGAGGATTTTCGGTGGGAAAGGTGTCCAAGTCAGATCTTGCCCCTAGGTATTCCTGCACCATGTAAAACAGACGCTGGCGATGGTTGCTGGAACCAATCATACCTTGGGGCTGCAGACAAAAAAATTGTTTGAACGCATCGGTCAGACAGCCACCTTGTCCACCGCTCCTTCTTTGACTGACCGAAGCCTCAGCAACACGTTGTCCAGGAACAGGAGTTTGTAACCTCCCAGTCTCTGGGAATGCGTTGCACAGACCATTCTGCAAGGCCTCCCGAAGATGTTTCATCCTCTGCTCCCTCTGTGACGGCAAGATAAGGTGTGCAACCTTACCCTTGTAACGTGGATCAAGGAGGGTTGCCAGCCAGTACTGATCCCTCTCCTTGATACCACGAATACGAGGATCCTTCCGCAGGCTTTGCAGGATCAGGGAGGCCATGCAGCATAGGTTTGCTGAGGCATTCTGTCCGGAGTCCTCTGGGTCACTGAGGACGACATGATCCGCAGCCACCTCCTCCCAGCCACGTACAAGTCCATGGGTTTCTTGGGACTGTAAATGATCCCTTAAAGACTGCTGCTGCTGCTGAGTGCCAGGCTCCACCTCCATGCTGACACAATCCTCCTCTTCCTCCTCCTTCTCCTCCTTGTCCTCTTCCTGTGTGATTGGCGGGCACGCAGGAACACTGTCTGGATAAAGGGGGCCTTGAGAGCTAAGGAAGTCCTCCTCTTCCTGCCTAAAATGCCCTGTCCATTATTCCACGCAGCATGTGCTCCAACAGGTGGACAAGGGGGACAGTTTCACTGATGCATGCACTGTCACTGCTCACCATCCTCGTGGCCTCCTCAAATTGTGACAGGACAGTGCATGCATCCCTGATCATGGCCCACTGGCGTGGGGAAAAAAACCAAGCTCCCCTGACCCTGTCCTGGTGCCATAGTCGTACGGGTACTCATTGATGGCCCTCTGCTGTGTGTGCAGCCACTGCAGCATGGCCAACGTTGAGTTCCACCTGGTGGGCATGTCACAGATTAGGCGGTTCTTGGGCAGGTTAATTTCCTTTTGGAGGTCAGCCAGCCGAGCACTGGCATTATATGACCTGCGGAAATGCACACAAACTTTAGTGGCCTGCCTCAGGACATCCTGTAAGCCCAGCTACCTGCCCAAGAACCGCTGCACCACCAAGTTAGGGACGTGAGCCAAACAGGGCACATGGGTTAGTTGTCCCTGTCGGAGGGCAGAGAGGAGGTTGGTGCCATTGTCGCAAACCACCATACCTGCCTTAAGCTGGCGTGGCGTCAACCACCTCTGAACATGCCCCTGCAGAGCTGACAGAATATCTGCCCCAGTGTGGCTCCTGTCCCCCAAGCACACCAGCTCAAGCACCGCATGGCATCTTTTGGCCTTTGTACTTGCGTAGCCCCTTGAATGCCTACGGACCACCGCTGGTTCCGAAGACAAATCAGCACAGGAAGAGGACATGGAGGAAGAAGAAGAGGGGGTGAAGGAGAGAGGTGTGGCAGAATCATCTCTAGTAGTATTTTGGAGGCGTGGTGGCGGAACAACCTCCAACACTACTGCACCCTGTCCTGCATCCTTCCCAGCTGCCAGAAGAGTCACCCAGTGCGCGGTCAAAGATAGGTAACATCCCTGTCCATGCCTGCTGTACCATGAGTCAGTGGTAATATGCACCTTACCACTGACCGCCCTGTCCAGCGAGGCCAAGACATTGCCTTCCACATGCCAGTAGAGAGCCGAAATCGCCTTCCGTGAGAAAAAGTGGCGTTTGGGAACCTGGCACTGAGGAACCGCACATTCCACAAACTCACAGAAGGGGCAGAGTCTACCAACTGAAAAGGCAGCAGTTGAAGTGCTAGCAATTTAGCAAAGCTAGCATTAAACCGCTGGGCATGTAGATGGCTGGGAGCGAACTTCTTTCGGCGGTGCAGCAGCTGGGGCAGAGAAATTTGCCTGGTACAATCTGACGTCTGTGTACCGATAGCAGATTGCCCCTAAGTACTTGGCTGTGACGCACCTAATTCTACACCTTCATTCCTCTCAGTGCAGGTCTCAGAGAGGACTGAAGGTATAGTGGGGTTGGAGATCCCAGCTGATGAGGAGCAAGGAGAGGTCCTCTTTGTTCTTTGGTGTGGGTCTTTCAGGTACGCTTGCCAACGAACTGCATGGCAGGTCAACATATGTCTGGTCAAGCATGTGGTGCCCAAGCGGGAGATGTTTTGGCCACGCGAGATACGCTTGAGACATATGTTGCAAATAGCAGTGGTGGGATCTGATGCTTTCGTCTCAAAAAGGGCCCACAACAAAGAACTTTTGGAATAACACGCAGAGACAGCAGTGCCCTGCACATGCAGAGCTCTGCAGTGTGATGCAGTCGGTGTGCTGCCCTTAAACTGGCCCCTGGAGGGCACGTGGAGTCAGTGACCTCATAATCCCCTCCCTCCTCATCACTGGAGCAAAGATGGCAATATGCTGCAGCTGGGGGAACATGACTGCCAGATTGCTGTCCTTCTTGGGCACCCCCTCTCTCTGGGCTCACGTTACTGCCTTCCTCTAGCTGGGTATCATCATCGGAGCCTTCAAAACGCTGGGCATCCTCCTGGAGCATGTACCCAACACTGTGGTCAAACAGTTCGGGGGACTCCTCAGGAGGACATGGTGGGGCTAGGGAAGGAGTGACTGATGCCATTGAGCCGAGGGAAGAGGCCGCGTTGGCAGCTGCTTTGCCAGACAAAGTACCCTGAGCCTGGGTGAGAGAGGATGAGGAGGATGATGAGGATGGCTTGGTCATCCACTCTACCAAGTCTTCCGCATGTTGCAGCTCAACACGGCCAGCTGCAGAAAAAAAGGACAAGCGTGTCCCACGGCCACGTGCTGATGAGGATGCACTGTCTCCACGACCAGCACTGTTGCCTCTAGACACAGAGCCTGCTTGCCCTCTTTTATTGGCTTGTGACTGTCTGCCTCTCCTTGTTGGCCTTCCAGACATACTAATGGCCTGCAGTGAGATGTAGCTGCACAAAGCTGGGATGTATATATATATATACTGATATTGCAGCTAGCAGAATCAACTGCCTGCCTGTAGTATTATTAATATGAGAACACCAGCAATTGTCTTCAGGTAGCTTTAGGTGCACACTGTGCAGAGGACACAGTACACTAACTGTAAATACTGTAGCTGCCTGCCTGTGGTATTAATATAGGATCAGAAGAACACCAACAATTTTATTCAGGTAGCTTTAGGTGCACACTGTGCAGAGGACACACTACACTAACTTGTAAATACTGCAGCTGCCTGCGGTACTGTACTAATAGGATCAGAAGAACACCACTAATTTTCTTCAGGTAGCTTTAGGTGCACACTGTGCAGAGGATGCACTACACTAACTGTAAATACTGTAGCTAATAGGACTAATAGGTCTCAGAAGAACACCAGCAATGTTCTGGTGTAAAACACCTGCCTGCCTGTCAGTAGTAGGAAGAGAATAATAGGAATGGATCTAGCTAAACTAAATACAGTGTATATATGTGTAGCGCTGGTAGATTTCTAATCTACCGCTTATAGGTAAATTTAATGGATCATCTGTGCTATAAATTTTTCAGGTTTAATCTAAGGTTAGTTTAGCCTCTGTTCCAGCTTGGCTGTGTTGCGTGCAGTTCCACATTGTGCCTGTGGGTGTCGTTATCATTGTGGGTCAATGTTGGAAAAGCAACAAGCTGAAGTGTATGAGTGCTCTTCTGTCCCGGAGATAACTCAGCGGAGGTGGTCCTCCGAGTTGCATTCTGGGAGAGGGTATTTATGGGGCAGATGCCATTTTTCAGGGGGCTTTTTGCCTCGTGGCCCTCCTGGCCTAGAGGTATGTGTCAGTGAGTGCTATCTCGTAGCCCTCTGGCTTGGAGGGTTACGCCACTGCAGTCAGGCGGGTAGGCCCAGAAGTCTGTCTGGGGCCTGCTACTGCTGGGATGGTCCTGTGCTGTTTGTCCTGCGGAAAGAAGCCAGACAATTGAGAAGAATCCAGGGGAGGACCCATCTTGGAAGGGACCATGTGGAGCGCTGGTCTGGAGAGGAGCCTGGTGACTCAATTGGAGGACGCATCCTAGATTGCCCTACCACACAAGTACTGCCAGGTCGGCTTAAAGGTTCTGGTACTGTGTTTGCTGTTCATCGAAAACTGCTACATCCTGTGGCAGAGGATCGTATGAGTTTGTCCCACCAAAGTCTGTGGCAGAGACTTTTTGTTCATGCTGCGTTCCGGCTGCTAGGTCAGTGAGAGAAACCTATCCGGGTGGGCAAAGATTTAATCCTAAGCTGAGGATACATTCATCCTAAAGATTTAAATTCCTTGACGCTACGCCAAGAAAAGGTATTTGAACACCCCTGCAACTCTCCTTCTACCTCTTTCCTGCTACTTTTTCCAGTTATCCCCATTAAAGCATTGAAAAAGTACTTAAGTGACTGGTGCCTACATTACCTCGCAGTAAGCTCAATGGAGACCCCTAGACCCGGTGTTGGTGAAATTACAGGTAACAAGGTGACGGTAACAACCCGCTTTAAATCAGCAGCTCCACCGTGAGTTAGTGCTACATTTTATATATATATATATATATATATATATATATATACACTACCGTTCAAAAGTTTGGGGTCACCCAAACAATTTTGTGTTTTCCATGAAAAGTCACACTTATTCACCACCATACGTTGTGAAATGAATAGAAAATAGAGTCAAGACATTGACAAGGTTAGAAATAATGATTTGTATTTGAAATAACATTGTTTTTACATCAAACTTTGCTTTCATCAAAGAATCCTCCTTTTGCAGCAATTACAGCATTGCACACCTTTGGCATTCTAGCTGTTAATTTATTGAGGTAAGCTGGAGAAATTGCACCCCACGCTTCTAGAAGCAGCTCCCACAAGTTGGATTGGTTGGATGGGCACTTCTGGCGTACCATACGGTCAAGCTGCTCCCACAACAGCTCAATGGGGTTCAGATCTGGTGACTGTGCTGGCCACTCCATTACCGATAGAATACCAGCTGCCTGCTTCTGCTGTAAATAGTTCTTGCACAATTTGGAGGTGTGTTTAGGGTCATTGTCCTGTTGTAGGATGAAATTGGCTCCAATCAAGCGCTGTCCACTGGGTATGGTATGGCGTTGCAAAATGGAGTGATAGCCTTCCTTATTCAGAATCCCTTTTACCCTGTACAAAGCTCCCACCTTACCAGCACCAAAGCAACCCCAGACCATCACATTACCTCCACCATGCTTAACAGATGGCGTCAGGCATTCTTCCAGCATCTTTTCATTTGTTCTGCGTCTCACAAACGTTCTTCTTTGTGATCCAAACCCCTCAAACTTGGATTCATCCGTCCACAACACTTTTTTCCAGTCTTCCTCTGTCCAATGTCTGTGTTCTTTTGCCCATCTTAATCTTTTTCTTTTATTGGCCAGTCTCAGATATGGCTTTTTCTTTGCCACTCTGCCCTGAAGCCCAAAATCCCGCAGCCGCCTCTTCACTGTAGATGTTGACACTGGTGTTTTGCGGGTACTATTTAATGAAGATGCCAGTTGGGGACCTGTGAGGCGTCTGTTTCTCAAACTAGAGACTCTAATGTGCTTATCTTCTTGCTTAGTTGTGCAACGCGGCCTCCCACTTCTTTTTCTACTCTGGTTAGAGCCTGTTTGTGCTGTCCTCTGAAGGGAGTAGTACACACCGTTGTAGGAAATCTTCAATTTCTTTGCAATTTCTCGCATGGAATAGCCTTCATTTCTAAGAACAAGAATAGACTGTCGAGTTTCAGATGAAAGTTCTCTTTTTCTGGCCATTTTGAGCGTTTAATTGACCCCACAAATGTGATGCTCCAGAAACTCAATCTGCTCACAGGAAGGTCAGTTTTGTAGCTTCTGGAAGGAGCTAGACTGTTTTTAGATGTGTGAACATGATTGCACAAGGGTTTGCTAATCATCAATTAGCCTTCTGAGCCAATGAGCAAACACATTGTACCATTAGAACACTGGAGTGATAGTTGCTGGAAATGGGCCTCTATACACCTATGTAGATATTGCACCAAAAACTAGACATTTGCAGTTAGAATAGTCATTTACCACATTAGCAATGTATAGAGTATATTTGTTTAAAGTTAGGACTAGTTTAAAGTTAGCTTCATTTAAAAGTACAGTGCTTTTCCTTCAAAAATAAGGACATTTCAATGTGACCCCAAACTTTTGAACGGTAGTGTATATATATATATATATATATACACACACACACCTAGGATGTATATATATATATACACACAATACACTGTAAGTGCAGCTAACTCGCCTGCCTACTCTATCTAACTTAAATCAAATGACACTGTCTCTCTGTCTATCTATCTCTCTCTCAATAGGCTTGAAGTGAGAAGATTTGGATGCCGCACACCGGATGTAATCAAAACTTCACTTTATTGAAAAGATGGGATCATCAAAATAACAAGACCATCATGCAGAAAGTACAGGTTGGCTGACGCGTTTCGCACTCAGAGCTGAGTGCTTACTCATAGCTCGCAAATATTAAAAAAGACTAACTCTTATATAGTTGAATAGGATATCACATGATCGCCCAATTAGGTGATCATTGAGTCTCAGCTGGAAGCCAATTTTATGAAGTCTCGGCATCTGCTGACTAATCAGTGTGTTAACTAGTTAAAAAATGTGTTTCAGAACCATAACATATGAATTGATGACAAAAATGTGAACAAGAATGTGTGTACATGCGTGTATTGACAAAAAATGAATAAAGGATAATGTGTATCCTATCTTAATAAATGTGTGTATATTGATAAATGCACTTCTGTAAATGTACATAAGTATAAGGTGGTGAGTGTAGGAAAAAAGTTTTTCTTTAGAGAAAAATATTTTAATTTAGAGAAAAAAATGAAAAGATGTAATGTAATGCAAACAAAGTGCAGCAAAAGTGAAAACAAAGAAAAACATGTGCATATATATATGTGTATGTGAAAAATAAGTAAAATGAATCTATGCATCAACAGATGGTGATGCGATTCGTGTGTGTGAATGGGCAAAGTATATAATCATAATAATATGTGTATATCGCTTTGGAAAAAAGGAACATTCCAATGAGTGTTTACTAATGAAAGTAAATGTGACACGAACAAAAACTACAAAAGTCATTGGTATTGTGAAGTGTAAAAAGACTGGATTAAAATGAGCCAAATTGAAAAGACTTGTAATATAAGAAAAAGTATGTATATCCAAGGAATATGTAAACCTGAATGAACCACTGAAATTAAAAAATAATAAATAAAAAAGTAAAAATAGAATCAACTCAGCTAAAATAATGTCCTGGTGCTTGTATTTGCCGACCGCGATGATAGATGATAAGACGAGGTCGGTCTGTGTATGTGGGTATCAAAAGAGGTGGAATAAAGGAAACTGTTTATGGTGTGCCGGACTAGTGAAGGTGAAATATTCAACAATGTGACGTGGAATATTATATAATGAACCCGCGGCTATTAACAAGGTGTGTGAGACCCTAAACTGTTAAAAATGAACTGTGGGATTCAAAGCCATAGAATCCCGCTGAACAAGGTTGCCCCGATCTGGTCAAATGGTGGTGATATGTGCAGGGTCCCAGTAGACAAGCCAGGATAATGAACCTAGCCGCAAGCAGGGTGTGAATAGCACTTTAGAAATGAAGCCGCGGTGTTCAAAGCAATAGAATTCCGCCAATCAGTGTCACACTAAATGATTAGATGTAATTGTAATGGTATTAATCAAGGTTGGAATGGAGTCCCAGTCAGTCACCCGAGAACAAAGTGTCACAAAAGAGCACAAGTGGAATCCCGCAGACCAGACAAGAATGTTGCTAGACTGGGATGATAGACCCTATCTGGTAAAACAATTAAGCTGGGAATATGTTAATCTGTGATCAATCTCGGGTGCCTTATGTAAAGACTTGCCTTAGTATATGCGTGTCAGCAAATGCCAAGACCTCCAAACAATATACATATTGAGTAATACATGTTGTAAATCCACTATTACAATGCTGATATGTTGGCACCGGCAAATGAAACAGCTGAAAATAAGCACATAATAGTCGACGTGGATCCAATCTATAAAGACAATGAGAAAAATGTCTAATTGCTGAGTTCTAAAAAGAAACAAATATATATTCGTGTTGTAACATTGAACCTGCAAAACAAGCACTAAACACTAACGATACAATGTATGCAAGCTTGTGTGCATGAAGATAAGCTCCGTATGTCTAAATAGTGATCCCAATGTGTCTATGGAAATATAGACAACAGGGTGTACAAAATGGAAATAAATGAAAATAAAAAAGTGTGCATACATTTGCATAAAAACCCGATGTATATATTAGGTGGTACCTACACAATTAAAGAGATATATAGAAAAAAGGAGATTCCTATATCTCCATATAATAAGAGTGAGCAAAGAATGAAAGCAATAGTTATAAGTAAAAAGCTCATGATGCAATCATGAATTATTGTCAAGAAAAGGAATGAAAGATAAAAGTAAAAATAATGACACAAAAATGTGTAAAAAAATATACAATAATAAAATAAAACTTTTCATCTCAATATTGTTGTGGTGTAAATCCAAAGGTGAAGCAAGCTTATTTTTTGGTCAAATGTATAAAACACCTGAGCAAAATGGATGTTCCGAAACAATATAGAAGATGTTTCATATTTACGTAATTTATTTAAACCTTTACATATATCTA
The DNA here is from genome assembly GCA_037952835.1 of Lithobates septentrionalis. Classification (NCBI taxonomy): domain Eukaryota; kingdom Metazoa; phylum Chordata; class Amphibia; order Anura; family Ranidae; genus Lithobates; species Lithobates septentrionalis. Next base: position 1,717,488 of record JBBDGP010000151.1, read on the forward strand.
TTACTGGCCATGATTCTTTGGGAATTCCTGCTCTACCGTAATTGGTATAATAGGTATGTAGAGCAGGGGTCCGTGTCAAACGTATAAACCAATCAAGGTAATGGATATACTATATTCGTATATAAGATTGGATGTGTTTGTGCGTGGACCACAATGGTCAGTAGAAGAAAAAACTCTTATCGTGGCACTGTCTGACTGAGATATGGAAAAAGAGAATTGGAAAATGGCTAACAGAACGTGAAGAATAAAAAGTATGAAATGTAAAAAATAAAATAAAAAATTCTTTACGGGCACTTATGATGGTGTAAGTGTTATAGCTGTGTTCAGATGGTTTGGAAAATTACTCATAAAAATAGGAAACATCCCATTCAAAATTGAGGCCCAGGGGAATTCTCGTATTTAAAGAGAATATCCAATATACTTCACGTTTGCAAAGCAATTGGAACTTGTCTCCTCCTCTAATGGGGGTGACGACTTTTTCTATACCCTGGATAAAAAGACTTGATACGTCTTTGTGGTGTACAAAAATCCAATGTTTTGCCACGTTGGTTAATCTATCCTTTTCAATGTCATATAGATGGTCATATAGACGGTCCCTGAGGCGGCGTGTTGTCCGCCCGACATACTGAATCTGGCAAATTTCACAAGTGATCACATATATTATAAACTGGGTGTTACAGTTTATAAATGAAGTGATATTGAAAACTTTACCGTTTGTGCAAGATTGGACTTGTTTGCCCTTTTTTATGTGACTACAGTAATTGCATCCCTTTTTGCCACATTTGTAGTTGCCCTTAAAGTTTAACCAATTGGCTTTCGTTTGTTCAGAGACTACTAGACTGGGTGAAAGGGAATTCCCCAGGGTGGGAGCCCTGCGGGAGACCACTTTGATTCCCTTGGACAGTATATTCTTATATGCAGCGTCATTATACAAGATGGGAAGATATTTGGTAACTATCCTCCTTATTTGATTGAATTCTGCACTGTATGGTGTAGAAAAAACTGGGGTGGTAATAGAAGGGGAACTGGTATGGGGTTTGTCTTGTAATAATGTATGTCTAGGGATGACACTCGCTCTGTCAAGTGCTTTATTGACTAGGACTGTACCATACCCCCGGTCCCTAAAACGCTGGGCCATATTGTGTGCTTCCCTATGAAAGTTTTCAGGGGTGCTACACAAGCGTTTGAGCCTCAAAAATTGTCCATACGGAACACCTCGTATGGTATGTTTGGGATGTGCTGAGTCTGCTCTAAGGAGGGCATTCCCAGCAGTGGGTTTCCTGTATAGGGTGGTATGGATGGAATTGCCTATGCCAGTAAGCTTAACATCTAAGAATTCGATGCTGTGGGGTTGTAAAGTACCTGTAAATTTCAAATTAAGATTATTATTGTTGAAATATGAAAGCCAGGTTTCTAAATCGGCATCTGCATCTGATGTGATAAACAGGAGGTCATCAATGAAACGGCAGTAGAAAACCGTATCTAGTCTGCGGGGGCTATCATGTCCAAAGATGCGTGACCTCTCCCACCAACCCATAAAGATGTTGGCGAGGGAGGGCGAAAATTTAGCGCCCATGGAGGCCCCGCACCTTTGGAGATAATAGCCCCCATCAAACATGAAAAAATTGTGTGTAAGTAAATAATCTAACGCCTGTAAAATGAAATCTTGTAGAATGAGTGAAAATCTGCCTGATTCTCTGAGAGCCTAGGCAACTGCCTGAATACCTAAATTGTGTGGGATACTAGAATAAAGGCTGGTGACATCACAACTGATCCACCTATACCCACTCTCCCATCGTAAATGTTGTAATTTATTAAGCAACTGCTTAGTATCTCTCAAGTAGCCAGGCAGGCTAGTAGCCAAGGGCTGTAGCTGGGAGTCCACCCATTCACCCAGGCGTTCATTAAGTGAACCGATTCCTGCTACAATAGGCCGGCCTGTTAAGGGCTGAAGTCCTTTATGGACCTTAGGTAAATGGTGGAATACAGGCATGACTGGATGTTCAGGGATAAGTTTCTCTTTATCTGAATGTGAAAAGATACCTGCCGATACCGCTCTGTCTAAAATAGCAGAAAGTTTGTGTTTGAAGGGGAGTGTAGGATTGGATGAAAGTGATTGGTAAGTCTGTGTATCAGATAACTGACGTAAAGCTTCCTGTGTGTACATGTCAGTGTCCAAAACAACTACTACTCCCCCTTTGTCTGCATTCCTAATGACTATGCTGGTATCTGCTGTTAATGTTTTCAAAGCTAATCTCTCATTTTGTGTCAAATTATCTTTAATGGGTTTTCTATGGCAGCTGTGAGCCAAGCGAGTTAATTCCCCCTCCACCAACCTCTGAAATAAGTCAAGATCCTTGCCCCTGGATGCCACTGGGTAAAAGTCAGATTTAGATCTGATTATTAATTTTTTCTGTGAATCAGTGGGATCAACGGGGGGTGGATCTGATTCATCTGCCAGTGCTATTAAATCATGCAGTGCACAAACTTCATTGAAAGAGATGGGTGAAGGGGGAGACTCACCTGATTCGCCAGAGGTCCCTGGGATATCCTCTTCTCTAGAACAACCAAAGTGTTTCTTAAGTGTTAATAAACGAGAAAACCTGTTAACGTCCAGAATTGTGTGAAATAAATCAAAATGTCTATTTGGACTAAAATTTAAGCCTTTTGATAGAAGTCTAATCTCCTCTTCTTTTAGGGGTCTTCTTGAGATATTAAGTACGGTGGAACTCGTTTCTTCATTTTGCCTCTCAAGCTGTAATGTGAATTGTTTGGAGTTCTTGTATCTCCTGCCGCCCCTTCTTGTTTTTTTATGGACGATTTCTTTCTCTTGGTGTGACCTGACCTGCGAGGGTTTCCAGTGTTAGAATGGTTATTGCTTCTATTTGTTTCCACAGAGCCTGTTGATCTGTCAAGAGAGGAATCTGACATGGTGCGTGCCAGGGTATTGTCGGCTAAGTCACTTTCTTGGTCAGAGAAACTGACCTGTTTGCCGCGGTTTCTCCGTGAGCGATTGTGAGAAAACAATGGTTTTTTCAAAGTGTAGACTTTATTGTTCTCATAATCATTTTTATCCCGGGCCATTTTGCCTCTCTTGCTGGCGATCACTGATTTTTCCATTTTGTCTAATTTATTGCTCAAGCGGCTATCCAGGTCTATGAAGGCTGTCAGGTTTTGTAAGGAGGCAAGTTCAGTCTGAATAGAGGATATATCAGACTGCAGTACCTCCATTTCTTTGGTTTTAGAGGCAATGAGAATATTTATTAGTTTGAATGAACAAGTGTCCAAGGTGTCAGTCCATTCTTTTTTGAGGTCATCATTGAACAGCTCTGAGGTAGGACATTTTTTGATCCGTAAGCCTCGTGGTATATGAGCTATGGACAAATATTCCTTCAAGAAATAGATGTCCCAAAAAGCTCTAATTTCTCTCGCCATAATATGTTCCAGTTTTCTGAAATGTCGTATTAACAGTACTCCGTCGTCATCCGACACTCCTGGTGTTTGTGTCTGTGACGTTTGTCTTAATGGATTGTCAGAGGGTGCCTTTAGAGTTCTGCTGCACACCATAAACAGTTTCCTTTATTCCACCTCTTTTGATACCCACATACACAGACCGACCTCGTCTTATCATCTATCATCGCGGTCGGCAGATACAAGCACCAGGACATTATTTTAGCTGAGTTGATTCTATTTTTACTTTATTTTTTTATTTATTATTTTTTAATTTCAGTGGTTCATTCAGGTTTACATATTCCTTGGATATACATACTTTTTCTTATATTTTTTCTTATATATTCCATATCTATATATACAAGTCTTTTCAATTTGGCTCATTTGAATCCAGTCTTTTTACACTTCACAATACCAATGACTTTTGTAGTTTTTGTTCGTGTCACATTTACTTTCATTAGTAAACACTCATTGGAATGTTCCTTTTTTCCAAAGCGATATACACATATTATTATGATTATATACTTTGCCCATTCACACACACGAATCGCATCACCATCTGTTGATGCATAGATTCATTTTACTTATTTTTCACATACACATATATATATATGCACATGTTTTTCTTCGTTTTCACTTTTTCTGCACTTTGTTTGCATTACATTACATCTTTTCATTTTTTTCTCTAAATTAAAATATTTTTCTCTAAAGAAAAACTTTTTTCCTACACTCACCACCATATACTTATGTACATTTACAGAAGTGCATTTATCAATATACACACATTTATTAAGATAGGATACACATTATCCTTTATTCATTTTTTGTCAATACACGCATGTACACACATTCTTGTTCACATTTTTGTCATCAATTCATATGTTATGGTTCTGAAACACATTTTTTAACTAGTTAACACACTGATTAGTCAGCAGATGCCGAGACTTCATAAAATTGGCTTCCAGCTGAGACTCAATGATCACCTAATTGGGCGATCATGTGATATCCTATTCAACTATATAAGAGTTAGTCTTTTTTTAATATTTGCGAGCTATGAGTAAGCACTCAGCTCCGAGTGCAAAACGCGTCAGCCAACCTGTACTTTCTGCATGATGGTCTTGTTATTTTGATGATCCCATCTTTTCAATAAAGTGAAGTTTTGATTACATCCGGTGTGCGGCATCCAAATCTTCTCACTTCAAGCCTGTTCTGCCTAGCATTCAGCCAGCACCTGGAGCTCTTCTGCTCTGAAAATTCTACTTCAATCTCACACCTGGGTCTGTGTCTGCCTGAGCGGTGAAACACCCTCTTTGCTTGTCTGCATCTAAGGATATATCTCTCTCTCAATGCCGGAACTCACTACACAGGGCCGCCGTGCAGGTGGCCTTATATAGTGTGGGGTGTGCACTAAACCCCGTGAGCCATAATTGGCCAAAGCCACCCTGGCTTTGGCCAATTACAGCTTTCTGTACAGACAGCGCTGTGATTGGCCAAGCATGCGGGTCATAGTGCATGCTTGACCAATCATCAACCAGCAATGCACTGCGATGTCGCCGTGAATTATTGCCCATGACACGCCACTCGAATTTGGCACGAACAGGTCCATATCGTTCGTAATTCGGCGAACGACCGAACACACAATGTTCAAGTCAAACATGCGTTTGATTCTAAGCTCATCCCTAGTCTCCACTGACGTTCCTCTAAAAAATGCTGTGAGCTATAATCATGGTTATCTTGTTATCTCACATCCTGATCATGACGCATGTATGGAGCTCTATGGGGATCTATATCCCCTCTCAGAGCGTCATATCTGTTAGAGGTTGATATTGGACTTCACCTGTTTTCATAGCCATGGGGGTTACCTCCCTCCCGGTATTGGGGGTAACGTTGGCGATCCTGCCAATAAGTTGGGCTTCTTCTTTCCCAATAGTGATTCCGGTCTGGAGTTCTTCTTTCCCAACGTTGTTCATATTGAGATTGAGATTATACAATGGTTTTTTCCAGTTGTTTTTCCACTGAGGTTTTTTCCAGTGGTTATTTTGTCCTTGTCCATTCGGTGTTCTATAGGTCTGTGGGTTATTTCTAGGTGGATTCCGTGGGGTCCTTGGGTGATCTTCCCATTGATTGGGGTTCATAGGGTGTTCTACAGTAATAAATAAAGGTGCGATTTTTACTTCTCTCTCTGGGGTGGAGAAAGTAGATGGAATAGTTACAACATTACTTTGCCATTTATAGGCAGTTTCTTCCTGGTAATCTTTTGTGTCCCTAAGAAATTTCCTCTTTTTCCTTGCTGCGGTGTCCTTATCTTTTTGTATCATATCTTTATTTAATTGGTTTGATAGAGTGGTGAATTCTGGTGATTCCTTCAATGGGTCTAGTTTTTCTTTTAATTCAGATATCTGTTCATCTATTTTCTTAATTTTATGATGTTTCCTTTTAATTAAGAACTGTAAGACCTCAAGACCTTTTCCATTAAAGAATGATAACCATTCATTTATCGAATACTCATCCAACAGTCCATCATTAATAGGAACATCCCAACAGAGCCTCCTAGGTACTATTTTGTCTTCAATATATTTCTCATGTGTGACTATGTCCCACCATGAGTTCATTATTTTCTTCATGAGATGTCGCATTTTTCTAAATAAACATTCTATGTCAACATTCATTTTAGTGTCTTGTTTGATAAAAACATCATTTAAGTTAATAGTTCTACTCTCTAAATAATCAAACACCTGCATGGTTGCAGCACAAGTGGTAAGTGGTAAAGTGCAAACTGGTATGGCAAAGTACTAATGCGCTACCAACAGTGTATCAATACCAATAAAGTGCTAATTAATAAAGTGCATACATATAAAGTGCTAAATGAAAAAAGCAGCTAAACTTCTATGGTGTAACCAACACCTCTAAAAATGTATATAGTGTAGTGAAGTAGCGCTAATATAGCACATCAAAAAAAAAAAAAAAGTATTTCTCAGATTCTCAGATGCTTATGGCAAATATAAACTCATATAAAAGTGTTCAAAGTCCTAAAAGGTGAATCCCATAATATATATCTGAGCAATAATGCAATGAAATCCAGTAAAGTGTATCACATAAAACTAAACTAAAAGTAAATTGTTTCCCAGGAGTAATCAGCATCCAAAAAAATCAGGTGACACAGAGAGATGATCAGTTCCAAAGTGAAAAATATAAATCAGAGTAGATAAGGGGGATAAGGACAGGTGAAAGAGTCCAAATTAAAGATGTAACATGGTAAACATATCTTTCTGCAATCCTCCCCCAGTAGTGCTAGCCTCTCACCTTATAGATAGACCCCAACGGGTCTAATGGGGCTACAATGAACGACCAGCCTGTTGTTGAAGCTTTCCTCACAGCTTTCAAAGGATCACTGCAGCTTTTGTCCGGTCTCCCCGGTCTTTTCCTAGAAGAAAGTTTTATACCAATTCTATAGGTGGGGCAACAATAAACAACCAGCCTGTTGTTCAAGCTTTCCTCACAAGGTCCAAGGGATCGCTGTAACCTTTTCTCCGATCTCCACGGTCCTTTCCTAGAAAAAAGTTTCTCCCAATAGAGATAGAAGATAAAAAGAAGGCTCTCCGTAGTGTAGTAGGTTTAAAGGTTCAAAAGTAATTTATTAAAAAAATCTAAAAACTCCTTTACAATGAAAATGGCAACAGCAGGCCAGACAGCAAAAAAACATGTCAAACAAATGAAAAGACTTCCGGTCACTTGCATATAAGCCTTTAAAATGAGCACTTTTGATTTTTCATGTTAGTGTCCCATAGTCTTTAACGGTGTTCCGGCGGCTTTCAAATTTGCCCCAAACACCGCATAATGTTCGGTGTTCGCCGAACATCCGAACAACCAAGGTTCAACCCGAACTTATGCTAAGACCGAACCATTCGCCTATTCCTAATTATGAATAAGCACCTTTGAAATCTTTCCAGCAAGAAGTTAATTTATTATAAGTGTTGTTCCTATACCAAAACCTATTATCATTTGTGTTTAATTCTACAATTTAAGTGTACTCTTATTAACTTAACTTTAATTAATACATTAAAAGATGGTAAAGTGGCAGAAGACAAGACATTGAGGCATCTAAAGTTACATGCACACACTTTTCATTTTCCTGTCAAGCAACATAGAAGCTTTAAGACCCAAGACCTTTAACATGCAAATTTCAGTATGGAGATTAAATCAGTTTGTGATAGATATTTTTGTACAAATCAGCAGAAGCATCTCTGAAATTGTCAGTATTGAACTTTACTGATCTAAATTTTAAAATGACAATGTTAGATTAGGGAACAGCGAATACTGGGACTCACTCCTACTATCACATAGACACATCTATGGTTAGTAAAAACCCAAACTGTTCTACTGGTTTGTAATACCCAGGTGTTGTGAGCAGAGATAACCTCCTTCACCTACTGCCTTAGGCTCGATTCACACCTATACATGTTGCTTTTAAGCGTTTTTGGAGTTTTTTTTTTTCATGCATGCCACGTTTTTGAGCAGTGTTTGCGGCGTTTTTGCGGCGTTTTGCGTTTTTTTTTTTTACAGTTTTTTTTTGACTGTATACAGTCAAAAAAAAAATTGAAAAAAAAACAAAAAACAAAAAAACGGCAAAAACGCATCAAAAACGCACCAAAAACGCTGCAAAAACGGTGCACTTGCGTTTTTGATGCTTGTCCATTGAATTCTATTACAAGCAAAACGCTGCATTTTGCATGGAAAAAAGTCCCTGACCCTTTCCAAAAATGCAGAGATACAAAATGGCATTGATGTGAACATGTTCCATAGGAACCCATGTTAAAAAATTCCCATGCATTTCTGCAAAATGCAAAATGCATCAAAAAACGCGCTATTGTGAATGGAGCCTAAGGCTCGATTCACATGTATGCATGTTGCTTTTGAGTGTTTCTGCAGTGCTTTTTGCCGTGCTTATCGCGTTTTTAGACACATGTTTTTGCAGCAATTTTACCACGATTTTGCCGCGATTTGCGTTTTGCGTTTTTTTTACACTGTATATAGCTAAATGCTAAGGAGGGGAAGCCGGCTGCCACGTCCTTAACAACTGATGATTCACCAGCTGTCAGTGGGCTTTCCTGCTGAATGTAAAAAAAAATTGTGTAAAATAAAAACAGCATGAGGTCCCCCCAGGTCCTTGGGTCTAGTATGGATTTGGAGGGGACCCCCCACGCCAATTTTTTTTTTTTAATGGCGTGAGTCCCCCCCAAAATCCATACCAGACCCTTATCCGAGCTTGCAGCACGGCAGACCAGGAAAGGGAGGGGACGAGCGAGAGCCCCCTGAAACATACCAGGCCGCATGCCCTCAACGTGAGTGAATGGGTGCTTTGGGGAAGGGGGGGCACTTTGCCCTCATGTTGATAAAGACAAGATCCTCTTCCCGACAACCCTTGCCCGGTGGTTGTTGGGGGGCTTATTGAATTCTGGAAGCCCCCTTTAACAAGGGGGCCCCCCAGATCCCAGCCTCCTCCTCCTATGTGAATGAGTATGGGATACATTTTACCCCTACCCATTCACCAAAAAAATCGCTATCTAAGAAATGCTTGACATCGGTGCAGACAGATCAGCTGGACTTAGCATCAGAGGAGGGTCGTCGGCAGGAGTGGCGGCAGAAGAAGAAGAACAGACAAAGAAGACAGAAGAAAGAAGAAGAGCAGAAGAAGAAGCAGCAAGAGAAGGAGAAGCCCGGAGGATGAAGATGTGAGAGAATATGGAGGGAGACTGAAGGAAGAAGCGGGGAAGAAGAAGATATTTTTAATAAAAGACTTGTCAAAAACTGTCTACTGTATTTTTTAACACTACACTACTTTTTTTTTCGGTGAATGCATCGGGGCATAATGTACCCCACACTCATTCACATGGGGGGAGGCCGGGATCTGGGGCCCCCTTGTTGAAGGGGGCTTCCAGATTCCGATAAGCCCTCCGCCCGCAGACTCCGACAACCACCGGGCAAGAGTTGTCGGGGTCTGCGGGCGGGGGGTCTTATCGGAGGCCCTTGTCCCCATCAACATGGGTATAACATGAGTAGAGCCCCCTGACAGCTGATGAGCCATCAGTTGTTTAGGACGCAGCGGCCGGCTTCCCAACCCCTCCTTAGCAACCAGCTATACGAAGTGTAAATAAACGCAAATCGCGTCAAAATCGCAGTAAAAACGTTGAACTTTAGTTTTGGATGCATGTCCATTGAAGTCGTCTATTACATGCAGAACGCTGCATTTTGTGGGAAAAAAGGTCCCCAATCCTTTACAAAAACGCAGATGCACAAAAATGCATGAATGTGAACATGTACCATAGGAACCCATGTTAAAAAATTGCATCAAAAAACGCATTAGTGTGAATAGAGCCTAATTGTTGCTTAGACAATCAGAATGCTTTTTCCATTCCCTTTTGATGCTTTTTGGCCAAGACATGAAAAGGACATTCACTGGATAACCCCAAATCGGGGCATATGAGAGCGCTCAAGACATCACGTGTCGTCATGAGCAGGCAATGACAGGTTTGCTTTAAAGGGGACCTTTTTTTAGAACAAAATCCTTTCCTGCCATGGTGTCAGCTGTATTAAGAAAAAAAGTTTGATTGGGAGTCCTACTGACACCAATGCAAAAGGGGACATTTTTTCATGCCCCACTGTGGGACTATAGATACAGCACAGTGTTTAAAATGGAGCATATAGTGTACAGCACAGCATACAGAATGAGGCTGTGTGGAATAGGGAGTATACATCAACCTTTAAAAATTAGAGCAGTGATAAATATAATATGGAACAATGTATTATAAAATACCAGCGCCAGAGGTATGTGTACACAGAAACTAATGAACCGCTGCTGCTCTGATTATTGTAAATTAAATAAACACATAGTTGCATAGTAGGGATGAGCTTCACGTTCGAGTCAAACTCATGTTCGACTCGAACATTGGCTGTTCGCAAGTTCGCCGAACAGCGAACAATTTGGGGTGTTCGCGGCAAATTCGAATGCTGCGGAACACCCTTTAAAAGTCTATGGGAGAAATCAAAAGTGCTAATTTTAAAGGCTTATGTGCAAGTTATTGTCATAAAAAGTGTTTGGGGACCCGGGTCCTGCCCCAGGGGACATGTACCAATGCAAAAAAAAGTTTTAAAAAGGGCAGTTTTTTCAGGAGCAGTGATTTTAATAATGCTTAAAGTCAAACAATAAAAGTGTAATATCCCTTTAAATTTCATAGCTGGGGGGTGTCTACAGTATGCCTGTAAAGGGGCGCATGTTTCCCGTGTTTAGAACAGTCTGACAGCAAAATGACATTTCGAAGGAAAAAACCCATTTAAAACTACTCGCGGCTATTGCATTGCCGACAATACACATAGAAGTTCATTGATAAAAACGGCATGGGAATTTCCCACAGGGGAACCCCGAACCATAATTAAAAAAAAAATGATGTGGGAGTCCCCCTAAATTCCATACCAGGCCCTTCAGGTCTGGTATGGATATAAAGGGGAACCCCGGCCAAAATTTAAAAAAAAAAATGACGTGGGGTTCCCCCTAAATTCCATACCAGACCCTTCAGGTCTGGTATGGATTTTAAGGGGAACCCCACGCCAAAAAAAAAAAATGGCGTGGGGTCCCCCCAAAAATCCATACCAGACCCTTATCCGAGCACGCAACCTGGCAGGCCGCAGGAAAAGAGGGGGGGATGAGAGTGCGGCCCCCCCCTCCTGAACCCTACCAGGCCACATACCCTCAACATTGGGAGGGTGCTTTGGGGTAGCCCCCCAAAACACCTTGTCCCCATGTTGATGAGGACAAGGGCCTCCTCCCCACAACCCTGGCCAGTGGTTGTGGGGGTCTGCGGGCGGGGGGCTTATCGGAATCTGAAAGCCCCCTTTAACAAGGGGACCCCCAGATCCTGGCCCCCCCCCTGTGTGAAATGGTAAGGGGGTACTTACCCCTACCATTTCACTAAAAAACTGTCAAAAATGTTAAAAATGACAAGAGACAGTTTTTGACAATTCCTTTATTTAAATGCTTTTTCTTTCTTCTATCTTCCTTCATCTTCTTCTTCTGGTTCTTCTGGCTCTTCTGGTTCTTCCTCCGGCATTCTCGTCCAGCATCTCCTCCGCGGCGTCATCTATCTTCTTCTCCTCGGGCTGCTCCGCACAAATGGCATGGGGGGAGGCTCCCGCTCTTCTCTTCATCTTCTTCATCTTCTTCTCTTCTTCTTCTCTTCTCTTCTTCTCTTCTTCATTTTCTTCTCCGAGCCGCTCCGCACCCATGCTGGCATGGAGGGAGGCTCCCGCTGTGTGACGGCGTCTCCTCGTCTGACGGTTCTTAAATAACAGGGGGCGGGGCCACCCGATGACCCCGCCCCCTCTGACGCACGGGACGTGACGGGACTTCCCTGTGGCATTCCCCGTGACGTCACAGGGAAGTCCCGTCAACTTACCGTGCGTCAGAGGGGGCGGGGTCACCGGGTGGCCCGCCCCCCGTTATTTAAGAACCGTCAGACGAGGAGACGCCGTCACACAGAGGGAGCCTCCCTCCATGCCCGAGGAGCGGCCCGAGGAGAAGAAGATAGAAGACGCCGCGGAGGAGATGCTGGACGAGAACGCCGGAGGAAGAACCAGAAGAGCCAGAAGAACGAGAAGAAGAAGATGAAGGAAGATAGAAGAAAGAAGAAGCATTTAAATAAAGGAATTGTCAAAAACTGTCTCTTGTCATTTTTAACATTTTTAACAGTTTTTTAGTGAAATGGTAGGGGTAAGTACCCCCTTACCATTTCACACAGGGGGGGGGCAGGATCTGGGGGTCCCCTTGTTAAAGGGGGCTTCCAGATTCCGATAAGCCCCCCGCCCGCATGACCCCCACAACCACCGGCCAGGGTTGTGGGGATGAGGCCCTTGTCCTCATCAAGATGGGGACAAGGTGTTTTGGGGGGCTACCCCAAAGCACCCTCCCAATGTTGAGGGTATGTGGCCTGGTAGGGTTCAGGAGGGGGGGGCCGCACTCTCATCCCCCCCTCTTTTCCTGCGGCCTGCCAGGTTGCGTGCTCGGATAAGGGTCTGGTATGGATTTTTGGGGGGACCCCACGCCATTTTTTTTTTTTGGCGTGGGGTTCCCCTTAAAATCCATACCAGACCTGAAGGGTCTGGTATAGAATTTAGGGGGAACCCCGCGTAATATTTTTTTTTTTTTTTGGCCGGGGTTCCCCGTAGCCTCCCTGGCGGTTTTCCCGAGTGTGGCTCGGGGTTAAAATTCAGCACCATTAGCGGTAACCCCGAGCCACACTCGGGATTGCATCGCAGGATCCTGGTGCCTCCTTACTTACCTTGTCCCCGGGATCCTGCAATGTCCCCCGCAGTATCCGCAGGCTCCGTCCTCTGCCCGAAGCCTCTCTGTGCCAGGCTCCGTTCCCTGCGAGCGTCGCGACGCACGGGGGCAGAGCCTGGCGGCAAATTCAAAAAAATGTAAAAAGCATAACACATACAGTACTGTAATCTTACAGATTACAGTACTGTATGAAATCATTTCACATCCCATTTGTCCCCAGTGCTCTGGCCCATGCCCTGCATGCAGTTTTATATTGCATATACTGTTCTTTCTGCCTGGAAACTGGAGATTGTCCATAGCAACCAAAAAGTGTACCTTTACGTCAAAAATGGCTTTAGACCAGCTAGAAAACAGCGATAGTAAATTAGAACACTTGCAGAATTGAGCGATAGTGAATCGTGTGGAAATGTATTTTATTACTATTTATTTTTATTTTTTTTAATTATTATTATTTTTTTATTATATTATAATTTATGTTTTTGTGTTTCAAACTTTATCATACCCGGGATATCTACTAGACTCTTGCTTGGACAGATTTAAGTGTGTTATTGTTAATAATTACAGACCTACAATATAAAACGCCAAATTTCCATGCAAAATAATTGTACCGCTTTCAGCACCTAAAATCAGAAAGAATCATACCGCCAGGGAGGTTAATATCCATACCAGACCTGAAGGGCCTGGTATGGAATTTAGGGGGACTCCCACGTCATTTTTTTTTTTTAAATTTTGATTCGGGGTTCCCCTGTGGGGAATTCCCTTGCCGTTTTTATCAATGAACTTCTATGTGTATTGTCGGCAATGCAATAGCCGCGAGTAGTTTTAAATGGGTTTTTGCCTTCAAAATGTCATTTTGCTGTCAGACTGTTCTAAACACGGGAAACATGCGCCCCTTTACAGGCATACTATAGACACCCCCCAGCTACAAAATTTAAAGGGATATTACACTTTTATTGTTTGACTTTAAGCATTATTAAAATCACTGCTCCTGAAAAAACGGCCGTTTTTAAAACTTTTTTTGCATTGATCCATGTCCCCTGGGGCAGGACCCAGGTCCCCAAACACTTTTTATGACAATAACTTGCATATAAGCCTTTAAAATTAGCACTTTTGATTATTCATGTTCGTGTCCCATAGACTTTAACGTGTTCGCGTGTTCGAACAAACTTTTTTCCTGTTCGCATGTTCTGGTGCGAACCGAACAGGGGGGTGTTCGGCTCATCCCTATTGCATAGTTAGTCAGGTTGAAAAAAGACACAAGTCCATCTGGTTCAACCATAAAAAAATAAATAAAAAAAATAAATAAAAAATATCATACAATCCCATATCCCTAATCCTATACCCACAGTTGATCCAGAGGAAGGCGAACCCCCCCCCCCCCCCCCCCAGAAAAGCATGATCCAATTTGCTACAGCAGCGGAAAAAAATCCTTATCCCAGAGAGGCAATTAGATTTTCTCTGGATCAAATTTACCTATAAATGTTAGTACCCAGTTATATTATGTACATTTAGGAAAGAATCCAGGCCTTTCTTAAAGCAATCTACTGAGCTGGTCAGAACCACCTCTGGAGGGAGTCTATCCCACATTTTTACAGATCTTTCTGTGAAGAAACCTTTCTGTATTTGGAGATGAAATCTCTTTTCCTCTAGACTTAAAGAATGACCCCTTGTCCTCAGTGTTGACCGTAAAATTAATAATTCAACACCAAGTTCACTATGTGGGCCCCTAATATATTTATACATGGTGATCATATCCCTCCTTAATCTCCTCTTCTCAAGAGAGAATAAATTCAGTTCATCTAATCTTTCCTCATAGCTGAGCTCCTCCATGCCTCTTATCAGTTTGGATGCCCTTCTCAAACAATGTGATATTTTAAGCGTAGAGTGGGTCCAGCAATCTCTAAAATCCTCAATATTATTTTGTAAAATATATACGCATATAACAAAATATATCTAAACAATTCTGCTTATTAAATTATGTGCAAAAATATGAATCCAATATAAATAAAGTGAGTGAGTGCAAGGTTGGTGCAAAACAAACAATAGTGCAAAAATACATCATTAAAGTGCTTGTATGACAATCCAATCCATGTTTTTAAAAAACACATGAAATGTAAACAGTGACAGCAAAATAGAAAATTAGTTTGATCAAGTTCTATTTGGAATTGCGATGCGAAGCACAAAAAATGCTCAAGTGCTCCATTGCAGTGTGAATCTTTCACCACTAAAATGAACTAACTGCATAATTATGCTGATAAGATTATAAACCAGCAGACATGCCAGAATTATCTTCCAACAATCGGCGACTGCAACTCACTCTCCTCATAGGTATATGGTCACTATCCCATCTCAAAGATTACCGTAATCCTGTACTCCGAACTAAACTTTCAGCCCCACATCCTATCGCTATCCAAAATTTGAAGCCTCAACCTCCACAACATCTCCAAGATATGCCACTTCCTAACCAATGTCACCACAAAGCTTCTAATCCAGTGGTCATCAACCCTATCCTCAGGGCCCACTAACAGGCCAGGTTTTATGTATTACCTTGGGGAGATGCAGATTAGAATACTGAAATCACTGAGCAGCAAATTATATCACCTGTGATGTATTTCAGTTATCTTGCAAACTTGGCCTGTTAGTGGGCCCTGAAGACAGAGTTGATGACCACTGTTCGAATCCACTCCATGGTCATATCTCGCCTCGACTACTGGAACCCTCTTCTCATTGGCTTACCTCTAAATAGGCTATCCCCACTTCAGTTCATCATGAACGCTGCAAGGCTCATCCACCTCACAAACCTCTCAGTGTCTGCTATACCCCTCTGCCAACCCCTCTATTGGCTGCCACTCAACCAACTAATTAAATTAAAGATACTAACAATAACTTACCAAGCCATCCACAACCTGGCCCCCAGCTACATCACTAACCTAGTCTTAAAATTCCAACCTAATCGTTCTCTTTGCTCCTCCCAAGACCTGTCCCCTCTTCTCATGCTCACCTTCAGGACTTCTCCAGAGCCTCTCCAATCCTCTGGAATGCTCTACCCCAATCTGTGCAACTTTCTCCTACTTTGTCCACTTTCAAACGATCCCTGAAAACTCATCTCTTCCGAGAAGCCTATCTGGTCCCCCTAACAACTGTACACTTATTTTCTCCATCAGCACATCCCCCACAGTTATTACCGCTTGTATCTCTTGACTGTCCCTCTTAGATTGTAAGCTCTAAGGAGCAGGGCCCTTTGATTCCTATTGTATTAAAGTGTATTGTATTTGTACTGTCTACCCTCAAGTTGTAAAGTGCTGTGAAAACTATTAGCTCTATATAACAAAATGGGGGTTGGTGCTGCACTAGTCCTGAGGTCAAGTCAAGTAGCTGGGTGTGCTGGATATGAATTCCAGCCTGCACTGCAGTAAGGGGTGGTAATTCAATCCTAAACGACAAAAATAGTGCTTGATAAATGGGCAAGTGAAAGGTGCCAAAACGAGTGGTCCAAATGAAAGAAATCTAAATAGTATACATATATACCATTGGGACCCACCCCAAGGGATTATGTGTTGCAATGTGTAGCATGAAATGATAAACCAATAGAATAATGTAAAAATATATAAAATCCAGTGGTCGAGCAATATCAGAATAAATATTCTCCAAAAAAACACAGTATTTGCCTCTAACACATTTGAAACTGGTATAAAGTGCTGTGCATATATATCCAGAATTTGATGCAGTATATTAAACCGTGATTAGTAACTAAAATATGTGACTAAAACAATCAATGCCAAAAAAAACCCAGAAAAAATAGAAAAAATTTTTTTTCAATACAATGTTATAATGGATAGCCATAGTGATCTAAGCAATAGTGCATCATGCAATAAAGTGTCCGGCAACCAGCAGGGGGTGCTTGAAATTCAAGTAATACAGTTCAAATGAAAGTGCCTTAGTGCAGCAAAAATCAGCTTCAATGTTTCCTTGGTGGTGTCAAATTATCATGGCATGCAGATGAGATTAAATAGCATAACTTCAGAGGAATGGTGACTGTGCAGTTTAAAGCAAGATTATATCCATGCAGGAATCCTCAAACGGTGGGTAGTGGCCTCTTACCTCACTATACTGAGGTTACAGCATAGAACAGCAGACGCTATTGGTGTCTCCTATGCAGGGGGGGTCCTAGGTGATGTGCTGTCAATTAGTCAGACCTCGAGCCCATAGGGGACATCATGTTGGAATGAAGAGATAAAATCCCGTATAGTGTAGTATTTTGTAAAACAGTTAGGCTTTATTCAGTTTTAAAACGTCATACAGTGTACTCACACGGTGAACAGTGGACAGTACAATGTATCCGGACGAGCGGCGAACTCGTACACTGCTACTAGTGGGCGGTGCCTGTCCCTACGCGTGGCGTCACGGGTCACGTGGCTTCATCAGGGGATGAATATTAGCTCTATATAAATCCTGTATAATAATAATAATCGATGTGGAAAACAAAAAAGAAGGAAGGAGGCTACCATAGCCTAAAACGGCACCACAGGCTTTATTAAAGCAGTATAGATTCCACTCACATGTAGAAAGCGCCAACCCGGAACTAAGGAACACACTCAGCTTTGTTTGCTGTTCAACTCTGAGCTTCCCAAAGACCGGGTATATGAACCGACACATGCAATATCATCAGCATCCTTGCCCTGCCCTACGTACGTTTCGACATGTGACGTCATCAAGGAGCAAATGTCGGCGAATGTTGGGAGATAATTCTGGCAATTCCAGCATAATTATCTGGTGAGCTCATTTTAGTAGGAGTGGTGAAGGATTCACACTGTGGTGGAGTATTTGGATATAGAGCATATTTTGGACTCTTACTCTTACTATACTACAAAAATATAATATGAACAGCACAGCCTTCAGAATGAGAGGATGTGGAATGGGAAATGTTCGGCACATTGTACAGAATGGAGTGATGCTGAACTGTGCACTCTGTATGCAGCAAACCCTCAAACTCTGCACTCTGTATGTAATGCACTCCTGGTATTTAATGCCTTACACAGCTGCCTACCTCTGCATCCCCCATCCACATCTCACTTTCAACTTTCTTCGACTCTGACCTTTGCATGAAACCCTCCCTCCACTGCCACCCCCCCTTCACCATCTTCCACATGTCTTAATTTTGTCTTAATTTTGTTGCTGTATTAAGCTGAAGCACCCAGCTGGCTCTAGTACCTATATGCACACGGTAGGTGGCCCCGCTTCTCTCACTTGCAGGGTGAAGAATATTATTAATATCTAAATATTCTTGTATCTCTGAGGCGCTTCTGGATGAATAGCATTGATAGTCAAACTGACTTAAAACAAAGTGTGAGTTTATTGTCACACAATTGCCATCATAAATACAATGTAAAGAATATAATAGTTCAGTTCAGTGTGGGTAAAAATATATGAAATAGAATAAAAAGTTATAAAGCTGTAATAAGCTTATGAAAGCATGTGTGCTTCATGGCTGCTGTGCTGTCTTGTGTGTCGTCCAAGAAGAAACAGGAAATGACGTTCTCAGTCTTCTGGCAGAATTGACAGCTGTCCCAACTTATCAAAGTGTCTTGTGAACATGTCAGTATCATCTATCCTAGTGACTGTGTGTGTGTCTGTGTGTATGTCTGTCTGTGTGTCTGTATGTCTGTGTGAAAGCATTGGCTTTATATGTTACATGTGAACGTGTGAACGTCATAACCTCACACCAACTTAGAACCTTGTATGGCACATATTCATTTCTGCTAGCTTCAGCAATATGCTATCCAAATGAAGATTCTAACTCAGAGTCATATATGGCATACGATTGACAAGCCCACATGTAACACTCCATACTTGAAGTAATGGGCTGATCATGTAATGTCATATAACCAAACATCTATATAATATGAACACATATTATCAACTTTACATTAAGTTACTATATACTAGTACTTATTAATATGACTGGAACTACAAACTAACTTAACTTAACAGTATATAATCCACAATGTATATTCCTTTAGCTACATGGACACGTGTCTATTTTTGTCTTCTCATGACATTCTACACCAAGATACCTTATATGTCATACTCAAATTGGCTACACCAGAAAAATACAGCAATGCTCAGCTTTAGATGAAGAATCATGTCAAATCTATTGATCAAGGTCATTCACACATACTCTATTTATTATGATTAATCATAAAACCAAATATGTTTTGCAAGCTTGCCATGAATATAATATTACACCTATAAGTGCCGAATTATGAATTTGGAATAATATTCTAACAATCCCCCCTGAATTATGATTAATCATATCAAAATATTTTAATACATTCAAAACATCATTCATGTCACGTTTACACATCCTTGTATCAAATGATTGAACACAATATTCCTCAGAACTGAAGCAGCTAGAAATAACTCTCCTTCTAATCACTTTTCTTTTTACTTTAACTTCTCTTAGATCTATCTATTCAAAATCTTAAAATAATGATATAGAATTTAAAAATGTATAACATAATGATGACTCATATCTATAATTACTATTAATAATAATAATAATAATTATTATTATTATTATTATTATTATTATCATTAAAATAAATGATGTAATAATATATTTCCATATTTGTGCTCAAATAATATTTTAGCTCTTTGGAAATATACTTTACACTCTAAAACTTGTCATAACTTTCCATATTTCTATTAAGAGTGATATGTTTCTTAAGTTATGAACAAAATATGTTCTATAAACTAGAATGAGTGTGCAGTTGTTACCTAAAAATATTCAATATATGAATAAGGAAAAATAAATAAAAATAATAATGATGATCCTAACTTAATATGAACATTAATATCAGAATAATCGGATTATCAAAAAATGTATATGTGGACAAATGTTTGAGTCCCAAATTGTTTATCTATAGTAGATAAAGTTTCTTCTGATTAATTTTTTCTTCATGAAATGTCTTTAAAATTTCTTCTTCAAGTTCTGTTAGATTAGAAAAATCTTGTTGAATAAGATAAAACAGTCATAAATCTGAAGTATAAATCTTTTGTCCAACATTCTTCCCTAGAGGATTCCTTCTTTAACTTTGAATTTTCCTGATATTCTCTTTGCTCTTCATATGAGCTTGTTATCTTCCATATTTATTTGGTTTTAGATGCCATTTCTGTAAAAGAAATGCAGTATCATTAATTAGGCAAAAAATATTTACATTAAATTCTTGTAACTTTTTTCCAACAAATGTTAAAACATTATGAGACAATAACGTTTTGAATTTGTTAAACTATATGTAAAATAACACTATCTTATATTTTCCTTCAAAGAGAACTTCTGTATGACAATGTACTGTCCTTATCCTGTCTAAGATGGCCTAAACTATAAATCATATGTACTGTGAAGTTTAGGTATGACAGGACGCAACACCTCCTTTGGTCATGATACAAATCTCTGTTTTCATAAACAAAAGAAAAGTTTTGTACCGCCCAGAGATGACAATGGACTATGCCTTTGTTCTCATCTCTAAAAGATTAGAAATGTGCGTAACTGTATTCTGTGTTGAAGCTCTTATTCTAGTGTTAGACTGTTCTGCAGTAACAAATACTGGCTCTATGTCCTTCTCTGTTCTTATGCTGGAAACCTGAGATAAAGACTTCTCAGATACAGCTGTATAAACATGTGCTGGTGTACATTCCTGAAGATGTCTTCCTTTTACATCTATCTGAATGTGTTTGGATGATAAAGCTCTAAACCATTGAGGATATGTTTTACGACATTCTTTAAAACTATCTTCCTCAAAAATACCTTTTAGTGAGCAGTCAGGTGTCTGTACAATGATTTTGTTTGATTTCACTATGCTCTCTGTAGCTTTAATTGCATAGTAAACACTTAGCAGTTGCTTTACACCTGACTCAAAAGTTTTTTCCAAAAATGATAAAACTCTGGAGAAATAGGCAATTATTTTCTCCTTACCTTCTTGTAATTGAGACAACGTTACTGAGATGGCATTCTCAGATACATGAGTTTTCAAAACAAAAGATGCTTCAGAACAAACCTCTATTGTACTTAATCCTGGAGCATTCTGCAAATCTTTTTTCAACATTTCAAAGGCATTTTTCTCATTTGAACCCCATTGGTCCACTATATTACCTTTATTTCTCAAAAGATTATATAGTGGATTAACTTTTTCTGCGAAACAGTGTACAAACTCTTTGCAATGATTTATTTTATGCAAAAATTGACGCAATGCCTTATGAGTTGTTGGAGTTGGGATTGCAGTGATCTCTCTTACTGTTTCTTGCAACAATTGTCTCTTTCCTTGACTAATTTGCATGTGAAGGTATTTCACTTGACTTTTCATCAGCTGAACTTTTGTTGTGTTTAATTTTAAACCTTCAGCTTGTAACATCATAAACAACTCAGACAAAAGAGCCATATGTTCATCGATATCCTGAGTACTCAGCAAAATCGTATCCACATGCTGACAAATGCAGTCTGGCCTAGAAAATTTTGAAAGTATTTTTGCTATAGTTTCATGAACTATACCATCACCAATACCTAGGCCAGGTATTAATCGAGTGAACGTATAAGTCTCTTTTCTGAATGTGAATGCGAGTTTGTACTGGCTGCTAGTAGTTAAAGGAAGGGAAAAATGACTATTCATAATTTTTAATACAGAGAACACTTTGTCCTCAGCATTCAAATTTAACTTTAAGTTAGATTTATCAGGAAGAACTGGGTTATTTGTGATATGTTTATTCAATGTCCTTAAATCAACTGATAAAGAATATGAATTATCAGTATTTTTTATAGGCCAAATACAGTTATTTACCACTGATTTAGCTTTCTTTACAATTCCAAGTTGTACAAACTCTTGAATAATGGCAGAAAGTGGACCAATTGATTCTAGTGGTAACTCATACTGATTAAGGGGTTCTGGATCTTTTCCCTCCATATTCAATTCAGTATTTTTCAAAGTTCCAATGTCATTTTTGAACTTTGACCACAAACTTGGAAAACGTTGTACCACTTCCTTTAAAGCACAATTGCCATCAACATCAGGCCACTTTTGTTCTGTAGACATATTGGTACATTGATTACATCAATAATCAGTATATTCTCTGCTTTGGGACATACCCAAATGTTAATGTTAGTTTTCACTAATCCAGGTACTTCAAATGTTACATTAGATACCTGTCTAGCAGTGGAATTACCTGTATTATTAAAACCCACTATATTACACATAGGAGAATTTGGTTTCACAGGTATGTTTTCTTTGGTAAGGCTAATCTCAGATCCACTGTCAATGAGACAATTAATATTTTTACCATTCAGCAAACATTGTATATATGGCCTACCATTCTCGTTCAAAATAATTGGTGCTACATATTGTAATGGCAGAGAAAATGAATCCCGATGTGATTCTATTTTTGGCAATGGCAATAAACCCTCTCTTTCAGTGACAGTGTTGTCTGAACTGCTGTTAACAGTCAAATTACTGATCTGTTTGACTACAGTGGCATAAGGCAATTCAGTCAAAATTTTATCTTGACATGCAAAAACAGGTTGTACAAAAGCTGATTTTTCATTCTCTATATCTTTAGTTTTTATTTGTGAGTCTCTCTTAAATTTACAGCAATGTTTTCTCATATGGCCAGATCTATGACAGTAAAGACACGTGATAGGGTCTCCTCGTCTCACTTGTCTGCAGCTGTCCTTGTCATTCCTGCCAAGACCTGTCGTTTCTGACATGTCTGCAGCCTGACTATTTTTGTCACATTGAATTATAGCTATCTCATGTGTGAGATTGCTTTGATTCAATTGTCTCCTAATTTTATCAATGAAGCTTACTACATCATTTAAATTTTGACGTTCCTGCGCTATGGCTACTGAAGTTGGGTCAAGGTATTTAAATTTTTTTATGAAAGCTGTTTTTAAACCTGGGTCATTGTCATCATCTACTCCAAATATCATTTCATAAACCTTGCAAAATTTAATTTTAAAGTCAATTGGATTTTCTTCTGCAGTAGTCTGTAAAAGATCTAACATTTCTATGGTCGGTATTTGCTCACCGGTCATACATAGCAATAATTGTCGCAGTCTATCTGTCGCGTCATTTTGTTTTTCCTGACCTTCGTCATCAATAACAGGTGTGTTAATTCGTTTAGCGAAATTAACAGGAACCCACAACTGAAATATGTAATTGCGTTGATCATTTGACAGATT
Organism: Lithobates septentrionalis; assembly: GCA_037952835.1. Lineage (NCBI taxonomy): Eukaryota > Metazoa > Chordata > Amphibia > Anura > Ranidae > Lithobates > Lithobates septentrionalis. Next base: position 1,740,500 of record JBBDGP010000151.1, read on the forward strand.
AAAACGATCCGCAAACATTTCAAATAAATCCCAATTGGAAATTACAGTTGCCTTAGTGTCATAAATAGGAAAATCTTTTAAAACTTTCATAAGTTGGTCATGTATTTGCAACTTTAGTTTTGCAGTTCTACATAATAAGTTTTTATGTTTCATTTCTTTTTCATCAGTAGCATCAACATTCTCCATATCCGAATTTTCCGGAATATAAGAGGATTGTTGCTTACATTTAGATTCAGTCTTTTTGTCATCTGTAGTTATTACAGCAATCTGTGTCAATCTACTGTCATTCTGAAGTTTTTCCAAAAGATTTGTTTTGGAGTCAATTTGTTCCTCAAGATTCTCTATATAATTACAAAAAATCTCACAGTTTGGACAATTAAGAGAATCTTGAGACAAATTTTCATGTTTCCCTGTGTTCTGTACAGTGTTACATTCTGTCTGCTGTAATGTACACACATTTTTAGCAGGTAAATCAACATTAATAATCATTTTGTTAAATATTCTCATAAAAGCTTAATACATTATTTATTTTCTTACGTAATTTATGTACAGTGAACCTGGATTTATCAATCTGTGTATTGGCATTTAAGCATTCATTGTACATATATCTCCACAAGTGACTGTCATTTGGATATAAAGACACATCTTTAAACTCTAGTTTGCTTTCTCTCACTATTTCATCAATAAATTCCATAACTTTTACTCACCGTATTTAGAAGAATTTCTCGTCTTCAACCGTCTGTTGCTGGACTGTTGTCCACATCTGATGCAACACAAACGCCTCTTGGTTGATAGGTTCTGAACCGTCTCCGTCAGGGAGATCATATAGTGGGGTGTCAGCATGCACACTCCACCCTAGGCACCTGCATCTCCCATGTCCACATCCTGAACTCAAAGATATAGTGATAGTGGTGAGCAGGTAGCAGAGGGTGAGTTCCACCAAGTTACAGCTTATAAAAAGCCCTGGGAATAGGGATTGTGATGCCTGGCATACAAAAGGAGACCCCATAGTGGAATGGGGAAGGTGCAGCTTGTCACACAGAAGGAAGCATTGTAGAATAGGGAATGTGAAGCATGGCATATGGTGTGATGCACTGTGCAATAGAGAATGTGAAGCATGACATACAGAAGAAGACATTGTGGAATAGGGAATGTGAAGCATGGCATACAGAAGGAGACATTGTGGAATAGGGAATGTGCAGCATGGCATACAAAAGGAGACATTGTGGAATGGGGAATGTGCCGCATAGCATACAGAAGGAGGCATTGTGGAATAGGGAATATGCAGCATGCATGCAGAAGGAGGCATTGAGGAATAGGGAATGTGCAGCATGGCATACAGGAGGAGACATTGTGGAATAGGAAATGTGCAGCATGGCATACAGAAGGAGACATCGTGGAATAGGGAATGTGCAGCATGGCATACAAAAAGGAGACATTGTAGAATAGGGAATGCACAGCATGGCAGACAGAAGGAGGCATTGTGGAATAGAGAATGTGCAGCATGGCATAAAGAAGGAGACATTTTGGAATAGGGAATGTGCAGCATGGCATACAGAAGGAGGCATTGTGGAATAGAGACTGTGCCGCATGGCATTCAGAAAGAGACATTGTAGAATAGGGAGTGTGCAGCATGGCATACAGAAGGAGGCATTGTGGAATAAGGAATGTGCAGCATGGCAAAAACATACCTCCCAACTTTTGATCTTCCAAATGAGGGACACTTAGGGCAAGGGACAACCTGCAGCACACGCCGTGGAAAAATATGGGTGTGGCCAAACTCTTACCACTGGGAGTGGCTTACAGGGCGTGGTTAAACAAAACCCAGGCTTCTTTGTATAAAGTATGCTTTCATTGCTTTATCTCTACCTTAAAGTAGAACTTCATTAAAATAGCCAGGGACTGCATAGCAACCAGCAACTGTTGAGACAATGAACACTTTGGTGAGAAGTATATAATGTACAGTATTGTATATATGGTGCAGGAGTGTGTAAGGCAGAGCATAGGGGTTGGGGAAGTTTAATGCATACTGTGTGCTGCAGTGAGTGTTGGCTTTAGGATACATAATGCAGACTGCAGGGGTCCAGGGTGTGTAATACAACTCTGTCAAGGATCAGGAGTATGTAACATACAAAGTGCTGTAGCTGGGTTTAGGAGCAAATGACACACAGAGAGCATGATCCAGGAGTACATAATGCACAGATTGCAGGGGTTAGCAGTATGTAATGCGCAGAATTCAGGGGTCAGGAGTGTGTAATGCACAGAATACAGGTTCAGAAGGGTGTACTGTACAAAGTGCAGGGGTCAGGAGGGTGTAATGTACAGTGCGCAGGGGTCAGGAGTGTATAATGCACAGAATGCAGGGTTTAGTAGTGTGGGCAGAGCAGGGGGAGAGGAAAGTAGGAGAGATCCAGCCCTGTCTGCACTCCCTCCTGTTCCCCCATGTCCCAGTCTACAGTTCCTGTCTGTGGGAAGGTGTGTGTAACAGTACAGTACCTTACATGCAGTAGGCAGAGCCCGTTCTCATATCTGGATGGTTACAGGAGGTCACGGAGCTGCTCCATGCAGAGGATCTGTTTAATACTGTCCCTGGCTGCCTGAACCTCCTGCCACCCTCGCTGCTCTTTGTCCCCGCCGCCTCCTGGAGCTGGGTACTGTGCCGCTTCCCACACTTGCTGCCATCTGACTCAGTCTCCATGTTTTCCCAGGGCAGCACCCGATTGGTTAAACTGCTCCTGGGCCACAGAGAGACAGTGGGGGGAGATGGAGTCACCAGCGCTGACAAGGAGTTGCAAGGAGGCAGGTAGAAGTGTGGGGAAAAACCAGCGTGCCCCTGCTAGAAATTTTAATGGAACCATGTGCTGGAATTTGTTCCAGCACTTGGCTCTGCTCCGGGACAATGCTTTGATTTGCCAGGACACCGGGACTTAGATGAAATTCCGGGCTGGTCCCGGTGAATCCGAAGCGATTGGGAGGTATCCATAAAGAATTAGGCATTTTGCAATAGGGAATGTGCAGCATAGCATACAGAATGAGGCATTACATAATGGGGAATGTGAAGCATGACACATAAAAAGTACTGTAAGCACAAAATATTAAAGTGGTTCTAAAGGCTGAAGATTTTTTACATTAATGCATTCTCTGCTTTTAAGTAAAAAACCTTCTGCGTGCAGCCAGCCCTTATACTTACCTGAACCCAATCTTTATCCAGCATTGTGCATGAGAGCTCTCTCCATCATCATCAGCAGGAGCCAATTACAGCCAGCAAGGGGGAACTGTGGAGGCAAGGCCAAGACACGCTTTCTGTTGGACACACAGAGCTAGCTCAGGAGAGAGTTTGCACCAGCGCCCTGATAGCAAGTGGCTTGCTATGGTGGACACATGGTGGGGGGAGGAGCCAGAAACACCAGCCGGGGACCTGAGAAGAGGAAGATTGGGGCTGCTCTGTGAAAAACCGTTGCAAATAAGTGTGAAGTGTTTGGTATTTAAGATAAATAAAGGTTTACAATCACGTTAATGCACTAACAGAATTGTTTTATTACCTCATTGGAAATGGTTTGTTGCTGCTGCTCAGTACCCTGTCAAACTCTCTGGTAATACTTGCAGATATGATCCCTAACCCCATGCATGCATCCATCAGTGCAGAACCTGCACATGCTGATTGCACCTCTGCAAGTAATATATAACAAATGATGAAACATACTTCATCCATGGTGAAGCAGTAGACCAAAGTGACAACAGCAAATACGACAAATATAAATATACTGTAAGGTTTTACAGCAGAATGTCTGTGCTCCTTTTCCCTCTTTTGCTTCTATACTGTACTGCCAACATATTCTGCAGCTTCCCAAGTGCATCGAGACAAATCAGTCTCCAGACAGTTCATCCATCCATATCTATGCACTTTAACTGAGTACACAAATTATTGTAAATGGTTCTAAAAGTAGCTCTCTTTAACCACTTCAGCCCCGGAAGGATTTACCCCCTTCCTGACCAGAGCACTTTTTCCAATTCGGCACTGCGCTTTAACTGCTAATTGCGCGGTCATGCAATGCTCTACCCAAACGAAATTTGCGTCCTTTTCTTCCCACAAATAGAGCTTTCTTTTGATGGTATTTGATCACCTCTGCCGTTTTTATTTTTTGCGCTATAAACGGAAAAAGACTGAAAATTTTGAAAAAAAATGATATTTTCTACTTTTTGTTATAAAAAAAATCCAATAAACTAAATTTTAGTCATACATTTAGGCCAAAATGTATTCGGCCACATGTCTTTGGTAAAAAAAATGTCAATAAGCGTATATTTATTGGTTTGCGCAAAAGTTATAGCGTCTACAAACTAGGGTACATTTTCTGGAATTTACACAGCTTTTAGTTTATGACTGCCTATGTCATTTCTTGAGGTGCTAAAATGGCAGGGCAGTACAAAACCCCCCCAAATGACCCCATTTTGGAAAGTAGACACCCCAAGGAAATTGCTGAGAGGCATGTTGAACCCATTGAATATTTTTTTTTTTGTCCCAAGTGATTGAATAATGACAAAAAAAAAAAAAAAAAATTTACAAAAAGTTGTCACTAAATGATATATTGCTCACACAGGCCATGGGCATATGTGGAATTGCACCCCAAAATACATTCAGCTGCTTCTCCTGAGTACGGGGATACCACATGTGTGGCACTTTTTGGGAGCCTAGCCGCGTACGGGGCCCCGAAAACCCAGCACCACCTTCAGGATTTCTAAGGGCATACATTTTTGATTTTACTCCTCACTACCTATCACAGTTTTGAAGGCCATAAAATGCCAAGATGGCACAAACCCCCCCCCCAAATGACCCCATTTTGGAAAGTAGACACCCCAAGCTATTTGCTGAGAGGCATGGTGAGTATTTTGCAGCTCTCATTTGTTTTTGAAAATGAAGAAAGACCAGAAAAAAAATTTTTTTTTTTCTTTTTTCAATTTTCAAAACTTTGTGACAAAAAGTGAGGTCTGCAAAATACTCACTATACCTCTCAGCAAATAGCTTGGGGTGTCTACTTTCCAAAATGGGGTAATTTGGGGGGGGGGTTTGTGCCACCTGGGCATTCCATGGCCTCCGAAACTGTGATAGGCAGTGAAGAGTGAAATCAAAAATTTACGGCCTTAGAAAGCCTGAAGGCGGTGCTTGGTTTTCGGGGTCCCGTGCGCGGCTAGGCTCCCAAAAAGTCCCACACATGTGGTATCCCCGTACTCAGGAGAAGCAACAGAATTTATTTTGGGGTGTAATTTCACATATTCCCATGGCATGTTTGAGCAATATAACATTTAGTGACAACTTTGTGCAAAAAAAAAAAAAATAAATAAAAATTTGTCTCTTTCCCGCTACTTGTGTCACAATATAAAATATTCCATGGACTCGACATGCCTCTCAGCAAATAGCTTGGGGTGTCTACTTTCCAAAATGGGGTCATTTGGGGGGGGGTTTGAACTGTCCTGGCATTTTATGCACAACATTTAGAAGCTTATGTCACACATCACCCACTCTTCTAACCACTTGAAGACAAAGCCCTTTCTGACACTTTTTGATTACATGAAAAAATTATTTTTTTTTGCAAGAAAATTACTTTGAACCCCCAAACATTATATATTATTTTAAAGCAAATGCCCTACAGATTAAAATGGTGGGTGTTTCATTTTTTTTTTTTCACACAGTATTTGCGCAGCGATTTTCAAACGCATTTTTTGGGGAAAAAACACACTTTTTTAAATTTTAATGCACTAAAACACACTATATTGCCCAAATGTTTGATGAAATAAAAAAGATGATCTTAGGCCGAGTACATGGATACCAAACATGACATGCTTTAAAATTGCGCACAAGCGTGCAGTGGCAACAAAATGAATACATTTTTAAAAGCCTTTAAAAGCCTTTACAGGTTACCACTTTAGATTTACAGAGGAGGTCTACTGCTAAAATTACTGCCCTCGATCTGACCTTCGCGGTGATACCTCACATGCATGGTGCAATTGCTGTTTACATTTGACGCCAGACCGCCGCTTGCGTTCGCCTTAGCGCGAGAGCAGGGGGGACAGGGGTGCTTTTTATTTATTTATTTTTTTTCTTTATTATTTTTTTGCTTTTTTATCTTATTTTTAAACTGTTCCTTTCATTTTTTTTTTTTAAATCATTTTTATTGTTATCTCAGGGAATGTAAATATCCCCTATGATAGCAATAAGTAGTGACAGGTACTCTTTTTTGAAAAAATTGGGGTCTATTAGACCCTAGATCTCTCCTATGCCCTCAAAGCATCTGACCACACCAAGATCGGTGTGATAAAATGCTCCCCCAATTTCCCGATGGCGCTATTTACATCCGGCGAAATCTAAGTCATAAAATGCTCGTAGCTTCCGGTTTCTTAGGCCATAGAGATGTTTGGAGCCACTCTGGTCTCTGATCAGCTCTATGGTCAGCTGGCTGAATCACCGGCTGCATTCTCAGGTTCCCTGTTGAGACAGGAGAGCCAGAGAAAAACACGGAAGACGGTGGGGGGGGGGGCATTCCCTCCCACTGCTTGTAAAAGCAGTCTAGAGGCTAATTAGCCGCTAGGATTGCTTTTACATGAAAGCCGACCGCTGGCTAAAAAGAATGATACCAAGATGATACCTAAACCTGCAGGCATCATTCTGATATAACCACTCAAAGTCGTGAATGGCGTACCTGAAGACAAAAAAATGGTTAACAATAAAGCACAGTAAACGGTAAAGTATAAAAAATTGCATACCTGAAAAGCAAACATGATAAAACATAATAACAATAAAACATTGCAGAATAGAATACAGTAAAAAAGAGCAGAACAATAGAGAGAGAGAATAGAGAGAGAGAACAATAAAACGACAACTATTTTTTTTTATTTTTGTTTGTGTTTTTTTTTTTTTTACACTTTTTTTTTGTAACTGTAACTTTTATAACTGTAACCGGTTCCAGGTTCGGGTCTCTCAAAATGCGATGGCATCTTGGGAGACCCTGTGAAAGTGTGCCTAGTCTGTGCAATGCTGTACCCTACGCTAATACTCAACTAGTGAATGGTAGCGTTCAAAACATTCACCAATGCAAAGACCAGGATTGTCAGGACAGGAGGGACAATAATAGTGGGTGTCACGCCTATATCCGCGCTTGCTGCAGACACAACATCTTTTTTGGGGGGGTTCGTTGGGTAGGGGTACTTGGGAGGATATATAAATGCCTCTCATGCAGCCGACTGCATTTGGTTGGGGATGTGAATGGGGGAAGTACGGGCGCTGCAGAAGCGGTGGGTTCCCAATTAGGATTGGCGAATGCAGCAGGAAGGGCACGACGGGCCTGTGTTTGTCTTTTTGGTGGCAGCGGGACACTACTTGTGCTTGCCACCTCACCAGCTTGAACTGCACTTATGGGACTCGCCACGTCACCAAGTGTTACTGCAGTGCTGGTTTGACTACGACCGGGGTGTACTAGGCCGCTGGTGCTTGCCAGTTCACCAAAACGCTACAAAAAAAAGTGACAGTGATCGATCGATACTGCACTTGGGTGGGCTGGACTGGGCTGGGCCGGGCGGAGGGGCAAAACGCAGGTGCTAGCAGGTATCTGGGCTGATCCCGCTAACACTGCGTTTTTGGGAACCCTAAACTGCTGGGGACGCCAGTATAGATCTGATCGGATCAGATATTGATGCGTTCAGATACTATACCACTAAGGGAGGTGTACGGTGCGTGTACGGTGCGTGCATGGGTGTTCGCGGTACTGGCGCTAATCTGACGCTGCCTAGGGCGGCGCATATCACCGCCGGGCGATCAGGGGGCTAAACCTTTTTTCGGTAATAAACGGCGGGTGCCCTGACACTATAAAAAATAAACGAACTAACCAGCGTCACCCGTAACGGTTATACGGTGATCAGTGGTAAAAGGGTTAACTAGGGGGCCATCAAGGGGTTAAAACATTTATTAGATAGTATATGGGGGTCCCTGTCGCTATAAAACACTGACGGCGAACCTAAATATTTACGTCCCTAACTAGCGTCACCAGCGACACTAATACAGCGATCAGAAAAATGATCGCTTAGCGACACTGGCGACAGGGGGTGATCAAGGGGTTAAAACTTTATTAGGGGGGGGTAAGGGGGGTACCCTAGACCTACAGGGGGCTAAACTTTTATTTGGTAATAAACGGCGGGTGCCCTGACACTATAAAAAATAAACGAACTAACCAGCGTCACCCGTAACGGTTATATGGTGATCAGTGGTGAAAGGGTTAACTAGGGGGCAATCAAGGGGTTAAAACATTTATTAGGTAGTATATGGGGGTCCCTGTCGCTATAAAACACTGACGGCGAACCTAAATATTTACGTCCCTAACTAGCGTCACCAGCGACACTAATACAGCGATCAGAAAAATGATCGCTTAGCGACACTGGTGACAGGGGGTGATCAAGGGGTTAAAACTTTATTAGGGGGGGTAAGGGGGGTACCCTAGACCTACAGGGGGGTAACAGTCACTACCCTAACACTGCTAACTGTCACAAACTGACACTATGCAGTAATCAGGAAAAAAAAAAAAAAAAAAAAAAAAAAACCTGCTTGGTGTCAGTTTGTGACAGGGGGGGGGGTGATTGGGGGGGGATCGGGGGGCGATCGGGGGGGGATCGGGGGTGTAATGTATGCCTGGCATGTTCTACTGTGTGTGTGTGAGTGTTGGTGCACTTACATGTCATCTCCCCTCGGCGCTGGAACGGAAACTCCCGAGCCGAGGAGAGATGACATCACATCCTCTGCCTCTGTGTACTATACAGAGGCAGGGGATGTTTCTCATTGGCTGGGAGCGATCGCGAGAGGGGGGCCACGATCGGATGGCCTCCCCCTCGTCTCCCATCGCTTCCAACCAAATGCCGACCGCAGCTGGCACCGGGGGGGGTCCGATCGGACCCCCCACCCGCGGGAAGGCAATCACGTTTCAGGTACGTGATTTTGCCTGCCCGTGCCGCTCTGCTCACGTATATAGGCGTGAGGCGGTCGGCAAGTGGTTAAAGTCTGCAATATTAACCACTTAAAGGCTAAGTTCACCTTTTTTTTTCCATTAAATTCCAGCTCCCCTATGTACCAATATAGCATTCATGTACTTTTTTTCAAAAATATCAAAGCTTTCCATAAAATATATTTTTTTTAATTTCTTACTTCTTTATTGTAAATTTGTCATCATTACAATCCAAAATACATTATTATTGGATATAGTATTTGTCACTTATACAGTTTGTACATAAATTCCTTATTTCTAATACCTTACATATGGTCAATCCACAGCAAATTCTGAGTTTTTCTTTCTTTTTTTTACATATATTCTCTAAACCTCATAACAAATATTTAACCACAAATAATAACAACATATTTATAAACATACAACAACAAAAAAAACCACCACAAGCAAATCAGATGACTGTTCCATATCCTGCCCACTATAGAATTCTGTGTATCTGTACCTATGTAAAAAGTTACCTCTGCCGGCTGCTTAAGTCAGTAGTTTCTACTCTACTCACTGATTTAACCCTCTACCTCCATTTTCTGTCTGGTACCTTATTTACTATACATAACTACGCTTGCCCACCCTTCTAAAGATCAGCGAAAGCCCGTGAGGATGGGGCTAACCGTGGAACTGAAATCCATTGTTTCCACAGTTTGTACAGGTAATTGGGTATGCCTCTGTTACAATAGATCTGTTGTTCCTTCAAAATAATGTCGTTTACGTGAAGGCACCATTCCTCAAAAGAAGGTGCACTCAGAGATATCCATATTGCCCCAAGCTCCGCTCTAAAAAAAGTTCTGAAGCTTCTTTGGGGCAATTGCTGCGTGTAGGGCAGCTCATTCAGGTGGATGAGCTGCCCTATGTGTGATGAGTGAAAATTCTCCAAAACTCCTCCCTATCCTCGCTAAAAAAAAAAAAAGCATATGGGAATGCGAGTTCCCGCTATGCAGAGATGTGATAGGGGCTTGACATCTGAGTGTTTCTGTCCACTTCCTCCTATGGCGAGCACGAGGGGGAGGCGATGATGTCCCTTGGGTCTGGTCTGGATTTTAAGGGGAACCCCTTACGCCGAAAGAACGGCGTGGGGTCCCCCCAAAATCTATACCAGACCCCTATCTGAGCACGCAACACGGCCGGTCAGGAAAGGGGGCGGGGACGAGCAAGCGGCCCTCCTCTCCTGAATCGTACCAGGCCGCATGCCATCAACATGGGGGGTGGGTGCTTTGGGGGAGGGGTGGGCCCCCTGCGGGCCCCACCCCAAAGCACCTTGTCCCCATGTTGATGAGGACAAGGGCCTCTTCCCGACAATCCTGGCCATCGGTTGTCGGGGTCTGCGGGCAGGGGGCTTATCAGAATCCGGGAGCCCCCTTTAATAAGGGGGCCCCCAGATCCCGGCCCCCCACCATATGTGAATGAGTATGGGGTACATCGTACCCCTACCCATTCACCTAGGAAAAAAGTGTCAATAAAAAAAACACACTAGACAGGTTTTTAAAGTAATTAGACAGCTCCGGGGGGTCTTCTTCCGACTTCGGTGGCCTCTCCGGCCTCTTTTCCCGATGTCCGGTTCTTCTCCGCTGTCTCCCGGCCTCTTCTCCCGCTCTCTGGTTCTTCTGCCGGGCTCCTCCGCTATCTTCTGCTCTTTTGCCTCTCCTGCTAGCGGTGGCCCGGACTTCCGCGTTGTCTTCTTCCCTCTTCTCTTCTTCCGATGTTAACACGACGCTCTCTCCCGCTGTAATGGCGTGTGGAGCGCTCCGCAATGACTTATATAGGTGGTGACCCCCCCTTATAACGTCACATGGGCATGCTGGGACTGTGACGTCATAAGGGCGCGTGGTCAACATCACCCGGTGACCACATCCCCCTTATGACCTCACAGTCCCAGCATGCCCTGGGACTCTGACGTCATAAGGGAGCGGGGTCACCGCCTATATAAGTCATTGCGGAGCGCTCCACACAGCATTACAGCGGGAGAGAGCGTCGTGTCAACATCGGAAGAAGACAAGAGGGGAGAAGAAAACAAAGAAGACCGGGCCACCACTAGCAAAAGAGCAGCAAAAGAGCAGAAGATAGCGGAGGAGCCCGGCAGAAGAACCGGAGAGCAGGAGAAGAGGCCGAACACTGGGAGAAGAACCGAACATCGGGAGAAGACGCTGGAGAGAGCGGACAAGTACCGGACATCGGGAGAAGAGGCCAGAGAGACTCCCGAAGTCAGCTGGGGGGCCGGGATCTGGGGGCCCCCTTATTAAAGGGGGCTCCCGGATTCCGATAAGCCCCCAGCCCGCAGACCCTGACAACCAACGGCCAGGGTTGTCGGGAAGAGGCCCTTGTCCTCATCAACATGGGGACGAGGTGCTTTGGTGTGAGGGAGCCTGCAAGGCGCCCCCCTCCCCCAAAGCACCCACCCCCCCATGTTGAGGGCATTCGGCCTGGTATGGTTCAGGAGGGGGGGCGCTTGCTTGTCCCCACCCCCTTTCCTGACTGGCCGGGCTGCATGCTTGGATAGGGGTCTGGTATGGATTTTGGGGGGCCCACACCGTTTTTTCAGTGTAGGGGGTTCCCCTATAAAATCCAGACCAGACCTAGGGGCCTGGTATGCCCCACGATGGGGCTCGCAAGGTGTCAATCTCGCCTAAAAGCGGCGAGATTGACTACCTTTTTTAGTCCCGTCGTACCCGAGTCACGTTTAAATTAACGGACTTGTTCGTTGGAAAGTCCGCCGTAACTCCGTCGGGAAATAGATCCGCTGGAAAGTCTGGTCGTGTGTAGGCAAGGCCGTCCGTAGTCCGGTCGTGTATAGGCAAGTCCGCTCGTAAAAAAAGTCTGGCGGAAGTCTGTCAAAAGTCCGTCAGACCAGTCCGGTCGAAAAGTCCGACCGTGTGTACTTTGCATAAATGTTAAAGGCTTAAATTTGCCAGAAAAGAGATCACAAGTTCTCTCTGCCTTGACGAAACACAAAGCACATTAACTACTACTAGAAGAAACACATTTTAGATCGAATGCCATTCCTAAACCCAGACTCCAAAACGAAAGGGGTCTCTATACTCATCTCCAAACATGCTGACTTTCAGATGACGGACACAATAATTGATCCTCTAGGCAGATACGTCTTAATTAACCACTTGAGCCCCGGACCATTATGCTGCCTAAGGACCAGAGGTCTTTTTCCAATTTGGCACTGCGTCACTTTAACTGCTAATTGCGCAGTCATGCAATGCTGTACCCAAACGAAATTTGCGTCCTTTTCTTCCCACAAATAGAGCTTTCTTTTGATGGTATTTGATCACCTCTGCGGTTTTTATTTTTTGCGCTATAAATGGAAAAAGACCGAAAATTTTGAAAAAAAATGATATTTTCTACTTTTTGTTATAAAAAAAATCCAATAAACTCAATTTTAGTCATACATTTAGGCCAAAATGTATTCGGCCACATGTTTTTGGTAAAAAAAATGTCAATAAGCGTATATTTATTGGTTTGCGCAAAAGTTATAGCGTCTACAAACTAGGGTACATTTTCTGGAATTTACACAGCTTTTAGTTTATGACTGCCTATGTCATTTCTTGAGGTGCTAAAATGGCAGGGCAGTACAAAACCCTCCCAAATGACCCCATTGTGGAAAGTAGACACCCCAAGGAAATTGCTGAGAGGCATGTTGAACCCATTGAATATTTATTTTTTTTGTCCCAAGTGATTGAATAATGACAAAAAAAAAAAAATATTTACAAAAAGTTGTCACTAAATGATATATTGCTCACACAGGCCATGGGCCTATGTGGAATTGCACCCCAAAATACATTCTGCTGCTTCTCCTGAATATGGGGATACCACATGTGTGGGACTTTTTGGGAGCCTAGCCGCGTACGGGGCCCCGAAATCCAATCACCGCCTTCAGGATTTCTAAGGGCGTAAATTTATGATTTCACTCTTTACTGCCTATCACAGTTTCGGAGGCCATGGAATGCCCAGGTGGCACAAAACCCCCCCAAATGACCCCATTTTGGAAAGTAGACACCCCAAGCTATTTCCAGAGAGGCATATTGAGTCCATGGAATATTTTATATTTTGACACAAGTTGCGGGAAAGTGACACATTTTTTTTTTTTTTTTTTGCACAAAGTTGTCACTAAATGATATATTGCTCACACAGGCCATGGGCATATGTGGAATTGCACCCCAAAATACATTTAGCTACTTCTCCTGAGTACGGGGATACCACATGTGTGGGGCTTTTTGGGAGCCTAGCCGTGTACGGGACCCCGAAAACCAATCATCGCCTTCAGGATTTCTAAGGGTCAAAATTTTTGATTTCACTCTTCACTGCCTATCACAGTTTCGGAGGCCATGGAATGCCCAGGTGGCACAAAACCCCCCCAAATGACCCCATTTTGGAAAGTAGACACCCAAAGCTATTTGCTGAGAGGCATGGTGAGTATTTTGCAGCTCTCATTTGTTTTTGAAAATGAAGAAAGACAAGAAAAAACTTTTTTTTTTTTTTTTTCAATTTTCAAAACTTTGTGACAAAAAGTGAGGTCTGCAAAATACTCACTATACCTCTCATCAAATAGCTTGGGGTGTCTACTTTCCAAAATGGGGTCATTTGGGGGGGGGTTTGTGCCACCTGGGCATTCCATGGTCTCCGAAACTGTGATAAGCAGTCAAGAGAGAAATCAAAAATTCACGCCCTTAGAAAGCCTGAAGGCGGTGCTTGGTTTTCGGGGTTCCGTACGCGGCTAGGCTCCCAAAAAGTCTCACACATGTGGTATCCCCGTACTCAGGAGAAGCAGCAGAATGTATTTTGGGGTATAATTTCACATATTCCCATAGCATGTTTGAGCAATATATCATTTAGTGACAATTTTGTGCAAAAAAAAAAAAAATTGTCTCTTTCCCGCAACTTGTGTCGCAATATAAAATATTCCATGGACTCGACATGCCTCTCAGCAAATAGCTTGGGGTGTCTACTTTCCAAAATGGGGTCATTTGGGGGGGTTTTGAACTGTCCTGGCATTTTATGCACAACATTTAGAAGCTTATGTCACACATCACCCACTCTTCTAACCACTTGAAGACAAAGCCCTTTCTGACACTTATTGTTTACATGAAAAAGTTTTTTTTTTTTTGCAAGAAAATTACTTTGAACCCCCAAACATTATATATTTTTTTAAAGCAAATGCCCTACAGATTAAAATGGTGGGTGTTTCATTTTTTTTTTTCACACAGTATTTGCGCAGCGATTTTTCAAACGCATTTTTTGGGGAAAAAACACACTTTTTTAAATCTTAATGCACTAAAACACACTATATTGCCCAAATGTTTGATGAAATAAAAAAGATGATCTTAGGCCGAGTACATGGATACCAAACATGACATGCTTTACAATTGCGCACAAACGTGCAGTGGCAACAAAATAAATACATTTTTAAAAGCCTTTAAAAACCTTTACAGGTTACCACTTTAGATTTACAGAGGAGGTCTACTGCAAAAATTACTGCCCTCGATCTAACCTTCGCGGTGATACCTCACATGCATGGTGCAATTGCTGTTTACATTTGACGCCAGACCGCCGCTTGCGTTCGCCTTAGTGCGAGAGCAGGGGGCGACAGGGGTGCTTTTTTTTTTTTTTTTCTTTATTATTTTTTTGCTTTTTTATCTTATTTTTAAACTGTTCCTTTCATTTTTATTTTTTTTTAATCATTTTTATTGTTATCTCGGGGAATGTAAATATCCCCTATGATAGCAATAGGTAGTGACAGGTACTCTTTTTTGAAAAAATTGGGGTCTATTAGACCCTAGATCTCTCCTCTGCCCTCAAAGCATCTGACCACACCAAGATCGGTGTGATAAAATGCTTCCCCAATTTCCCAATGGCGCTATTTACATCCAGCGAAATCTAAGTCATAAAATGCTCGTAGCTTCCGGTTTCTTAGGCCATAGAGATGTTTGGAGCCACTCTGGTCTCTGATCAGCTCTATGGTCAGCTGGCTGAATCACCGGCTGCATTCTCAGGTTCCCTGTTGAGACAGGAGAGCCAGAGAAAAACACGGAAGACGGTGGGGGGGGGGGGGCATTCCCTCCCACGGCTTGTAAAAGCAGTCTAGAGGCTAATTAGCCGCTAGGATTGCTTTTACATGAAAGCCGACCGCTGGCTGAAAAGAATGATACCAAGATGATACCTAAACCTGCAGGCATCATTCTCGTATAACCACTCAAAGTTGTGAATGGCGTACCTGAAGACAAAAAAATGGTTAACAATAAAGCACAGTAAACGGTAAAGTATAAAAAATTGCATACCTGAAAAGCAAACATGATAAAGCATAATAACAATAAAACATTGCAGAATAGAATACAGTAAAAAAGAGCAGAACAATAGAGAGAATAGAGAGAGAGAGAACAATAAAACGACAACTATTTTTTTTTATTTTATATATATATATATATATTTTTTTTACACTTTTTTTGTAACTAACTTTTATAACTGTAACCGGTTCCAGGTTCGGGTCTCTCAAAATGCGATGGCATCTTGGGAGACCCTGTGAAAGTGTGCCTAGTCTGTGCAATGCTGTACCCTACGCTAATACTCAACTAGTGTATGGTAGCGTTCAAAACATTCACCAATGCAAAGACCAGGATTGTCAGGACAGGAGGGACAATAATAGCGGGTGTCACGCCTATATCCGCGCTAGCTGCAGACACAATATCTTTTTTGGGGGCGTTCGCTGGGTAGGGGTACTCGGGAGGACATAAAGAAAATGCCTCTCATGCAGCCGACTGCATTTGGTTGGGGATGTGAATGGGGGAAGTACGGGCGCTGCAGAAGCGGTGGGTTCCCAATTAGGATTGGCGAATGCAGTAGGAAGGGCACTATGGGCACGACGGGCCTGTGTTTGTCTTTTTGGTGGCAGCGGGACACTACTTGTGCTTGCCACCTCACCAGCTTGAACTGCACTTATGGGACTCGCCACGTCACCAAGTGTTACTGCAGTGCTGGTTTGACTACGACCGGGGTGTACTAGGCCGCTGGCGCTTGCCAGTTCACCAAAACGCTACCAAAAAATCTGTTAGCGATCGCAGGGATCAGGCCTGACTCTGCGAACGCTGCAGTTATGCGTTTTAGTCTTTTGTAAGTGACAGTGATCGATCGATACTGCACTTGGGTGGGCTGGGCTGGGCCGGGCGGAGGGGCAAAACGCAGGTGCTAGCAGGTATCTGGGCTGATCCCACTAACACTGCGTTTGTGAGAACCCTAAACTGCTGGGGATGCTAGTATAGATCTGATCAGATCAGATATTGATCCGTTCAGATACTATACCACTAAGGGTGGTGTACGGTGCGTGCGTGGGTGTTAGCGGTACTGGCGCTAACCTGACGCTGCCTGGGGCTGGTGCTTGCCAGTTCACCAAAATACTACCAAAAAAACTGTTAGCGATCGCAGGGATCAGGCCTGACTCTGTGAACGCTGCAGTTATGCATTTAGTGTTTTGTAAGTGTCAGTGATCGATCGATACTGCACTTGGGTGGGCTGGGCCGGGCGGAGGGGCAAAACGCAGGTGCTAGCAGGTATCTGGGCTGATTCCGCTAACACTGCGTTTTTGGGAACCCTAAACTGCTGGGGACGCTAGTATAGATCTGATCGGATCAGATATTGATCCGTTCAGATACTATACCACTAAGGGAGGCGTATGCTGCGTGCGTGGGTGTTAGCGGTACTGGCGCTAACCTGACCCTGCCTGGGGCTGGTGCTTGCCAGTTCACCAAAATACTACCAAAAAAACTGTTAGCGATCGCAGGGATCAGGCCTGACTCTGCGAACGCTGCAGTTATGCGTTTAGTCTTTTGTAAGTGGCAGTGATCGATCGATACTGCACTTGGGTGGGCTGGGCTGGGCCGGGCGGAGGGGCAAAACGCAGGTGCTAGCAGGTATCTGGGCTGATCCCGCTAACACTGCGTTTTTGGGAACCCTAAACTGCTGGGGACGCTAGTATAGATCTGATCGGATCAGATATTGATGCGTTCAGATACTATACCACTAAGGGAGGTGTATGCTGCGTGCGTGGGTGTTAGCGGTACTAGCGCTAATCTGACGCTGCCTGGGGCGACGCATATCACCGCCGGGCGATCAGGGGGCTAAACCTTTATTCGGTAATAAACGGCGGGTGCCCTGACACTATAAAAAATAAACAAACTAACCAGCGTCAACCGTAACGGTTATACGGTGATCAGTGGTGAAAGGGTTAACTAGGGGGCAATCAAGGGGTTAAAACATTTATTCGGTAGTATATGGGGGTCCCTGACGCTATAAAACGCTGACGGCGAACCTAAATATTTATGTCCCTAACTAGCGTCACCAGCGACACTAATACAGCGATCAGAAAAATGATCGCTTAGTGACACTGGTGACAGGGGGTGATCAAGGGGTTAAAACTTTATTAGGGGGGGTTAGGGGGGTACCCTAGACCTAAAGGGGGGTAATACTCACTGTCCCAACACTAACTGTCACAAACTGACACCAATGCAGTAATCAGAAAAAAAAAAAAAAAAAAAACTGCTGGTGTCAGTTTGTGACAGGGGGGGGGGGTGATTGGGGGGGATCGGGGGGTGATCGGGGGGGGGGGATCAGGGTGTTTTGTGTGCCTGGCATGTTCTACTGTGTGTGTTTGTGTTGGTGCACTCACATTGATGTCTTCTCTCCTCGGGCCGGAACGGAAATTACCGAGCCGAGGAGAGATGACATCATTTCCTTTGCTGCTGTTTAGCATACAGCAGCAAAGGAATGATTCGATTGGCCGGCGGCGATCGCGAGGGGGGGGCCACGAACGGATGGTCTCCCCCTCACCACCGATCGCCGGGGCACAAAGGACGACCGCCTCGGGCACCGGGGAAGGCAAATCACGTACACTGTACGTGATTTTGCCTGTCCGTGCCACTTTGCCGACGTACATCGGCGTGAGGCGGTCGTCAAGTGGTTAAGGGCACATATGCATCCAAACCATTCACCCTAGCCAATGTGCACCAAGTGTCTTTCTACAAAAAAATCTGTGACCTCCTATCCAATTTTTAGAAAGGTATGATGATACTAGGAGGAGACTTCAATGTGCCACTAAATCCTTATCTTGACACCTCCACAGGCACTTCCACTCTCTCCTACTGGGCACTCCGCCAAATCAAACTCCAACTCCAAAACCTAACACTCCATGACACATAGGGTACCCTGTTCCCAACCGACAAAGATTACACCTTTTATTCTCTCCCACACCAAAAATACTCCAGAATAGAATATCTATTTCTGTCACAGACTGGTTTATGCCTTCTCACACAGACCACTATAGAACCAATGTTTTTGTCCGATCACCACCCCATTTCAGTAACGCTCACATTCCCGGAAACAAACGAAACAACAAAAACATGGTGGTTGAACCCCTCCCTGCTAAAAGACCCAGAAGCGCTAAACCAGATCCAATCCCACATCTGAATGTATTTCCAAGAAAACTCTACTCCAGATATTGCACCTATCACACTCGGGGAAGCACATATGTGCGTACTAAGGGGGGAATTCATAGCCCTAGCAACAACCAACAAAAGGAGACACCAGGATCAGATCAAATCACTTATCAAAACCATAAACCGACTTGAGGCGGTCCACAAACAAACAATCTCGCAAAATACACTACAGGAGCTACTACAAGCTCGATCCACATTACTAGATGAATTAGGGAAGGTGGTATGTACTCCAACAGAAAGTGTTCCATGAACACCGCAATAAGAGTGGGAGATTGCTGATGCGCATGATTCAGACAGCTAAACCATCATCTAGGATACATCACGTTCAAGACAAAAACATCACTCTCCTCTCAAAAGATGATGATATTGCCAGACACTTTGAAAAATATTACGCTAAACTGTACAATTTACCGCAAAATAATGAGGACAGAACAAAAGCGAACAGTCGTGCCTCCTAAATAAAAGAATTCATAGCTCAGTACTGCCCCAAATCTATCACCCTCCAGCAAGCTGAAGCCATGGAAAGCCCTCTCTCAATGGAGGAGCTTCAATTGGCAATAAAACAGATGAAAGTAGGGAAGAGCCCCGGTCCTAATGGCTTCACACTAATATATTACAAAAGCTTTCAAGATATTCTAATACCCGAAATGCTAAAGACCTCTAACTCACTATCAAACCTACACACTTCATTAGGCAGACTATTAGAAGCCCACAAAACTCTTATCCTGAAGGAAAGTAAAGATCATCTACAAGCATCTAACTACAGGCCCATTTCTCTACTTCTACTTCTCTGCATAGATACTGACCAATAGATTGCTACCACTCATCCCTGGCCTTATATCCTCCGACCAAGTAGGATTCATCCCAGGCAGATAGGCCAGGGATAACACCATATGCACCCTAAATATACATCACTGGCTGACTTCACCGGAACTAAGGGCTTTCTCCTATCCCTAGATTCTGAGAAGGCATTTGACAGGGTGGCCTGGGACTACATGCAGAAAAAGTTTTGAAAGGCATAGGTCTCTTACCTTGCATGTATGCACACATTAACGCACTGTACACTATCCCTTCAGCAAGGGTGAGAGCTAATGGCCTCCTGTCAAACGCCTTCTCTATAAGGAATGGTACACGTCAGGGGTGCCCCCTATCCCCCCTTATTTTTGTCCTGATGCTAGAACCTCTGTTAACCACTTGCCGACCGCCTCACGCAGATATACTGTGGCTGAATGTCACGAGCAGGCAGAGTAACGTATGGGTACGTTACTCCCCTCCCATGGGCGGGGGGGCGCGAAAGCGCCCCCGGTGCCCGAGGTGGTCGGCATCGTTGCAGGAGCAATCCGTCCTGAGGAGGAGGCCACTGATTCATGGCCTCTCCCTCACGATCGCTCCTGATGAATGGGAAGCTTCCTCTGCTTCTGAAATGTAAACAGAAGCTGAGGAAGTGATGTCATCTCTCCTCGTGGAGCCTTTTCGTTCCGGCTCCTGAGGAAAGAAGACATCAATGTGAGTTTGCACCAACAGCACACTAACACCAGTACACATAGGCACATAAATCAGCCCCCAAACACCCGCTGATCACCCCCCCCCCTGCACCCCCGTCACCCCCTGTCACAGTGACACCAATAGCAGTTTTGATTTTTTTTACTGATCACTGCATTGGTGTCATTTTGTGACTGTTATAAGTGTTAGGGCAATTAGTGGTAGGCCCATTTGGGTCTAGTGTACCCCCCTAACCCCCCCTAATAAAGGTTTAAAGTGGTTGTAAACCCTTTACAACCACTTTAAACTACAGGCAAGCCTATAATTAGGCTTGCCTGCAGCTGCACTGGATATCTCCTAAACCTGCACAGTTTAGGAGATATCCCTGTATTTGCATGCGCCGACGTCATCCGGCACATGCGCACTTAAGCCAACTGAAGCAATGGCACGTACGTGCCATTGCTTCAGTTGTACTGTGCCATTCGCGGTGGCTCCCGCGTGCATGCGTGGGAGTGATGTCATCGCGGCTCCGGCCAATCACAGCGCCGGAGCCGTGATACCCAGAAGCAAGCCCCGGGCAACATGTCGGCGGCCTGAGTGGGAGACGAGGACGGTTGCGGGGGCTTCATTCTCGGGTAAGTAATTCATAATGAGCTAGTATGCATAGTATGCATATTATGCCTTTATTTTGCAGGGTGTGTTTTTATTTTTTATTATTTTTTGCAGGAGGGTTTACTTCCTCTTTAACCCCTTGATCACCCCCCAGTTAACCCTTTCACTCCCTGTCGCCAGTGTCACTAATTGATCATTTTTCTGATCACCGTATAAGTGTCACGGGTGACACTAGTTGGCCTGTTAGTTATTTAAGTTCACCGACAGCTTTTTATAGCGTCAGGTACCCCCATATACTACCTAATAAAGGTTTTAACCCCCTGATTGCCTCCTAGTTAACCCTTTCACCCCCTGTCACCAGTGATCACTGTATAAGTGTCACGGGTGGAGCTAGGTAGCCAGTTAGTTATTTAGGTTCACCGTCAGCTTTTTATAGCGTCAGGTACCCCCATATAATACCTAATAAAGGTTTTAACCCCCTGATTGCCCCCTAGTTAACCCTTTCACCAGTGATCACCATATAAGTGTTACAGGTGACGCTGGTTAGTTAGTTTGTTTTTTATACCCGCCGTTTATTACCCAGTAAAGGTTCAACCCCCTGATCGCCCAGCGGGTGATATCAGTTAGGTTTTAGTGTCAGTCAGGGTCTGCATCGCCCCAGGCAGCGTCAAATTAGTGCCAGTACTACTAACACCCACGCACGCAGCATACACCTCCCTTAGTGGTGTAGTGTCTGAACGGATCAATATCTATCTATCTATCTATCTATCTATCTATCTATCTATCTATCTATCTATCTATCTATCTATCTATCTATCTATCAGATCTATACTAGCGTCCCCAGCAGTTTAGGGTTCCCAAAAATGCAGTGTTAGCGGGATCAGCCTAGATACCTGCTAGCACCTGCGTTTTGTCCCTCCGCCCAGCCCACCCAAGTGCAGTATCGATCGATCACTGTCACTTACAAAACACCAAACACATAACTGCAGCATTCACAGAGTCAGGCCTGATCCCTGCGATCGCTAACAGGTTTTTTTGGTAGCATTTGATACTGTTGCTGACAGCCTAGGAGCTTTTTTACCTGTGAGTCTCACTACTGTACCAGTAAATTTAGAGCCCAAAATGGCAAATTGAAGGTACAGTAGTGAAGAGGCCTACACATTTCTGAGCATGACAGATAGTGAAGAGGAAGTCACTCATTTGTCAGATTCAGGCTCAGAATACGATCCTGTAGACCACAGCGGCTCCATGACAGATAGCTCTGACAACAGAGTTGTGGTCCCTGCCAAGGTCAGGTGTACCAGACCCCGATCTTCTTCTGCTGTTGTTGAAGTGTAAGAACCGCAGGGCTGTTGTATGAAGCAAAGAAGTAATAGTGTCACTCATCCTTCTGGTAAACTGGCAAGCACCAGCGGCCTAGTACACCCTGGTCGTACATCCAGCACTGCAGTATCACGTGGTGACGTGGCGAGCCCCATAAGTGCAGTTCAAGCTGGCGAGGTGGCAAGCACAAGTAGTGTCCCGCTACCACTAAAAAGACAAAGACAGGCCCATTGTGCCCATAGTGTCCTTCCTGCAGAATTTGCCAATCCTAATTGGGAGCCCACCACTTCTGCAGCACCCATACTTCCCCCATTCACTGGCTAACCCGGAATTCAGGTGGAAACAGTTGATGTTACGTTACTTGATTTTTATTCACTGTTTTTCACAGAAGATCTCTATAGATATATTGTGGACCAAAGTCATTTGCATGCTGGTCAATTGTTCGCCGTTAATCCCCAGGCCTCCCTTGCCAGAGGTTGGAAACCAATTACGGTTTCTGAATTCAAGACCTTTCTGGGCCTATCCCTCGACATGTGCATAGTTAAAATTAGTATGTTGCGGTCATATTGGTCCACTGACTCAATTTACCATATGCCTGTGTTCTCTGCCTCCATGGCCAGGGCACAATACGAGCAGATCTTGTGGTTCGTGCATTTCAACAACAATGAACTCTGTCGTCCTCGTGGAGACCCTGGATACGATCGGCTCTACAAAATTCGGCCCCTCCTAAACCACTTCAACTAACGTTTTGCACCCTTGTTTACTCCCGATCAAGTTGTCTGTGTTGATGAGTCCCTGATTAAGTTTTCTGGCCGCTTGTCTTTTCTGTGACAGGGCCACAAATGCTATACATATAATTTTTTGGTTTATGAGGGAAGAGATAGTCACGTAGAGCCGCCAAACTGCCCAGATTACATAGGGAGCTCTGGCAAGATTGTGTGGGACTTGGTGTCACCCTTATTCGGAAAGGGGTACCATTTGTATGTGGACAATTATTACACAAGCTTGCCACTTTTTAGTCACTTGTTTGATCATCAGATTGGCAGATGTGGCACCTTGCGATCTAATCGCCGGGGCTTACCCCAGAGGCTTGTAGATTCCCATCTTAGGCTGGGGGAGAGAGCCTGCTTGAAGTATAATAACTTGCTCACTGTGAAGTGGAGGGATAATAAGAATGTTTTTGTTCTGTCCTCCCTTCATGCAGACACAACGGTCCAAATTCCTACGGCGACTGGTGTTGTGGAGAAACCCCTCTGTCCAAAATATAACCAAAATATGGGAGGGGTGGACCTCAACGACCAGTTGTTGGCGCCGTATCTAGTTGCCCATAAGGCCAGACGCTGGTATAAAAAAGTGTCTGTATACTTATTTCAATTGGCTTTGCTGAACGCTCATGTGCTATACAAAGCTTCAGGACAGACTGGATCCTTCCTTAAAATCCAGGAAGAGATCGTCAGAGCCCTTCTGTTTCCAGACGGTGCTCCACCTCACCTTCCCAATCCAAATGCAGTAAGCCGGCTGCATGAGAGGCATTTTCCGTATGTCCCCCTACCCAACAAGCCCCCCAAAGAAGATGTGTCTGTAGCAAGCGCGGATATAGACGTGACACCCGCTATTATTGTCCCTCCTGTCCTGACAATCCTGGCCTTTGCATTGGTGAATGTTTTGAACGCTACCATACACTAGTGATGTTTTAGTGTAGGTTACAGCACTACGCAGACTAGGACACACTTTCACAGGGTTTCTCAAGATGCCATCGCATTTTGAGAGACCCGAACCTGGAACCGAACTGTAATGTGTACACATGAGCGGAATTTCCGACAGAAAAAAGTCAAACGGAAGCTTATCATCGTCTATTCCGATCGTGTGTATGCCTCATCAAACTTTTTTTTCCGGAAAATTCTGAGGGACCTAGAAATGGAACATATTCTAAATATTTCCGACGGAACCAATTCCTATCGGGAAACCCGCTCGTCTGTATGCTGTTCCGACTGACCAAAAACGACGCATGCTTTGAAACAAGTACGAGACGGAAGCTATTGGCTACTGGCTATTGCATTTCCTTTTTCTAGTCCCGTCGTACGTATTGTACGTCACCGCATTCTGGACGGTTGGACTGTGGTGTGACCGTGTGTAGGCAAGACCGCTTGAGCGGAATTCCGTAGGAGTTCCGTCGGAGAAACATTCGGAGTTTATTCCAATGGCAAAACTGGTCATGTGTATAGGAAATAACAGTTACAGTCACAGTTACAAATAAAAGTGTAAAAAAATTAAACAAAACACAAAAAAATATATAGAATAAAAAAAAACAAAAATAATTGTTGTTTTATAGTTCTCTCTCTCTCTATTCTCTCTCTATTGTTCTGCTCTTTTTTACTGTATGCTATTCTGCAATGTTTTATTGTTATTATGTTTTATCATGTTTGCTTTTCAGGTATGTATTTTTTTTATATTTTACTGTTTACTGTGTTTTATTGTTAACCATTTTTTTGTTCTCGGGTACGCCATTCAGCTGCAGCGCGGATTTATTTATCTTGACAGCAACAGCGTTTGCTCCCATGATACTCCAGCGCTGTAGGAAGTGATTTCACCACCACAGTTAAAAAAAGAGCATATATGCCGAAGCATGGGGGCAGCAGGGGTGGAGGAGCAAT
Source organism: Lithobates septentrionalis (assembly GCA_037952835.1). NCBI lineage: Eukaryota > Metazoa > Chordata > Amphibia > Anura > Ranidae > Lithobates > Lithobates septentrionalis. The sequence goes on from JBBDGP010000151.1 coordinate 1,765,097, forward strand.
TTGCTCATAACTTTTGGGGCAGATGCCCCCATGCTTCCACATATATTTTTTAGGCCATTCAGCAGCAGCACTGATTTATTTATCTTGACAGCAACAGCGTTTTCTCACACGATACATAAAGCCGTGACTCCAGCGCTGTAGGAGGTGATTTCACCACCACAGTTAAAAAGAAAATGGTGCATGTATGCCCATCAGTAGAAGTGGGTGGATGAAGGGAGGTATTCTAATGGTGGGCATACCCACCGATCAATCTCTTTTTTTCATGCAGCCCACAGGCTGCATGAAAAAAAGATTACAGTATATGCCCTATATACTGGTATGTTGCTGGACTTTGAGTGGTTATACCAGAATGATGCCTGCGGGTTTAGGTATCATCTAGGTATCATTCTTTTCAGCCAGCGATCGGCTTTCATCTAAAAGCAATCCTAGCAGCTAATTAGCCTCTAGACTGCTTTTACAAGCAGTGGGAGGGAATGTTCACCCCCCTCCCACCTTCTTCCATGGTTTTCTCTAGCTCTCCTTTCCCAGCAGGGAACCTGGGAATGCAGCCGGTGGTTCCACCAGCTGACCATAGAGCTGATCAGAGACCAGAATGGCTCCAATCATCTCTATGGCTTAAGAAACCGAAATGCTACGAGCATTTCATGACTTAGATTTCGCTGGATGTAAACAGCACCATTGGGAAATTTCCAAAATGGGGTCATTTGGGGGGGTTTTGTGCCATCTTGGCATTTTATGGCCTTTAAAACTGTGATAGGTAGTGAGGAGTGAAATAAAAAATTTACGCCCTTTGAAATCCTGAAGGCGGTGATTGGTTTTTGGGGCCCCGTACGCGGCTAGGCTCCCAAAAAGTCCCACACATGTGGTATCCCCATACTCAGGAGAAGCAGCAGAATGTATTTTGGGTGTAATTCCACATATGCCCATGGCATGTTTGAGCCATGGACAACTTTTTGTAAAAATGTTTTTTTTTTTGTCATTATTCGATCACTTGGGACAAAAAAAAAAATATTCAATGGGCTCAACATGCCTCTCAGCAAATAGCTTGGGGTGTCTACTTTCCAAAATTGGGTTATGTGGGGGGGTTTGGGCCATCCTGGCATTTTATGGCCTTCAAAACTGTGATAGGTAGTGAGGAGTGAAATCAAAAATTTACGCCCTTAGAAATCCTGAAGGCGGTGCTTGGTTTTCGGGGCCTAGGACGCGCCTAGGCTCCCAAAAATTCCCACACATGTGGTATCCCCGTACTCAGGAGAAGCAGAAGAATGTATTTTGGGGGGCAATTCCACATATAACCATGGCATGTGTGAACACTATTTCATTTAGTGACAACTTTTTGTAAAAAAAAATTTTTTGTCATTATTCAATCACTTGGGACAAAAAAAATAAATATTCAATGGGTTCAACATGCCTCTCAGCAATTTCCTTGGGGTGTCTACTTGCCAAAATGGGGTCATTTGGGGGGGTTTGTACTGCCCTGCCATTTTAGCACCTCAAGAAATGTGATAGGCAGTCATAAACTAAAAGCCACTCCAGAAAATGTACCCTAGTTTGTAGACGCTAAAACTTTTGTGCAAACCAATAAGTATATGCTTGTTGACATTTTTTTTACCAAAGACATGTGGCTGAATACATTTTGGCCTAAATGTATGACTAAAATTGAGTTTATTGGATTTTTCTTATAACAAAAAGTAGAAAATATAATTTTTTTCAAAATTTTTGGTCTTTTTCCGTTTATATCGCAAAAAATAAAAATCGCAGAGGCAATCAAATGCCATAAAAAAAGCTCTATTTGTGGGAAAAAAGTACACAAATTTCATTTGGGTACAACATTGCATGACCGCGCAATTACCAGTTAAAGCAGCGCAGTGCCAAATTGTAAAAAGTCCTCTGGTCTTTAGGCAGCCAAATGGTTCGGGGCTTAAGTGGTTAAACAGATTACACAACAATATAGACATCAAAGGCATCTCCATAGCGCGTAGAGAATTTAAAGTAGCCGACTTTGCGGATGACATTTTACTCACTCTACAAGCTCCTCGACTTTCATTACCCAACCTCCTGAGGGAATGTGTGATGACACATTTTGAGGAGCTATCAAACCTCAAAATTAACTACTCCAAGTCACATGCCCTAAATATCTCCCTTACCCCACAAGAAGTAGCTCACTCCCAAGACTCCTTCCCATTCCAATGTAAGAAAGAAGCTATTACAAATCTTGAAATCCAGATTACCAGGAAAACAGTAGACCTTTACAACCACAATTTCCTGGCCGCCCTTTCAAAAATCCAAACTAACTTAAAAGAATGGAACAACCTCAATATATCCTTGTTTGGCCACTCAGCTCTAATTAAAATGGTTGTCCTTCCCCGACTCTTATATCTCATGCAGACAATACCGATACACCTCCCCCCCTCCTTTTTCACAACATACAAAAATGGTCTGAATGCCTGATGTTGTCCAAGCTTTAAAAGAATTTGGGTAGATCCATGCCGGATAAAAGGCCGGATTTCTGATAAAAGAAAGGAGAGGATTGTGTGGAGATTGTAACTGATATTTAGTTTTTAGTTTATCCCAGAGAGATAAGAAGTGTTTAGTTATGGGATTATGAATTTTAAAGCGGTCTTTAGGATCAAGCCATAACAAGTTTGATATTAATAGAGGGTCATTTTCTGAAGCCTCTATAAATACCCATAATGGGATTTCCTGTTTTGCATGGTATTTGGACAGACTGGCCAAATGTGCTGCTCTGTAGTAGTTAGTAAAATTAGGGTATCCCAGGCCTCCTTTATTTTTGGGAAGATGTAGTGTGTGTATAGGTATACGTGGTTTAGAAGAGCCCCATATAAACGAAGTTGCTCTTTTTTGTACTATTCTCAAAAAATAGGAAGGAATTGGAATAGGGAGGACTCTGAATAGATAAAGCAATTTGGGTAGAATAGTCATTTTGATTGCATTAATCTTCCCTATCCAGGATAAAGGAAGTTGCGACCATTGTTTTATTAGATTTGTGATCTGTCTTAATACAGGAGGATAATTGGTTGAGAATAAGTCAGAATGAGATGCTGTTAAATGAATTCCAAGATATGGGATTGATTTTTCTGCCCATGTGAATGGGAGTGCAGCCCTAGCCGGGATCAATTCCATGTTTGTGAGTGAAATATTAAGCACTAGGCATTTCTTAGGATTAATCATAAGGCCGGATAGGGCTGCAAATCCATCAAGAGCTGGTATTAAGTTAGGACCAGAGACCTGTGGTGATGATAGAAAAAGTAATATATCGTCTGCAAATATACATAGTTTGTGTGTAATACCTCCTACTTCAATGCCAGTTATAGTTTGGTTTGTTCTGATGTATTGGGCCATGGGTTCGAGTATAAGGGCAAATAATAAGGGAGATAATGGGCAACCCTGTTGGGTACCTCTTTCGATATTAAAGGCTTCAGATTTGTATCCAGCATATTTTATATAGGCTTTGGGTTTATTATATAATGCTTTGATCCATGTTAAAAAGTGGGGTCCAAAACCCCATTTTTGTAATGAATATTGCATATATTGCCAGGATACTGTGTCAAATGCCCTCTTAATATCGAGAGATAGAAAACATAAAGGGATTTTCCGTTTTTTAGCAATATGTGCGAATAACACTGCCCTGCGTATATTATCGCCTGCCTGTCTATTTGGCATGAAGCCTACTTGATCTCTATGTATTAATTTTCCTATAATGCTATTGAGGCGTTTTGCTATTATTTTTGCTAATAATTTAATATCAAGGTTTAACAGAGAGATAGGCCGATAATTCACACAGGAAGTATCATCAGAAAGGGGTTTTGGGATCATACAAACAATTGCCATTAGTGTTTCTTGCCGAAAAGAATGTCCATCTAGAAGTTTGTTAAAAGTTTCAGTGAGAATGGGAGAGAGTATTTCTGAGAATGTTTTATAGTATAAAGCTAAGTAGCCGTCTGGGCCTGGTCTTTTGTTAAGTTTTAGGTCTTTTATGGCGTTAGCAACTTCATCTATAGTTATAGGCTCATCCAAACTGCTTTTTTGATTCTGAGATAACTCAGGTAAGGTTATTTTTGAGAAGAAGGATTCAGCCTCTGTAGGATTAAATTCATTGTTTGTCTTGTATAAAGTTGCGAGATGTGAGTGAAATTTATGGACTATTTTAACTGGATTACAAGTGTAAACATTTTTTGATAATTTCAAACGTATTGGTTTGAAAGATTTGTTAGTTGAATTTAATGTCCGAGCCAAATATGTACCTGGTTTGTTTGTATTCATGTAGAAATTGTGTTTGGAGCGTTTGAGGGATTTATCAACTGAATAATTTATTGATAATTGTGTCCTTGAAAATTAAGTTCCTTTTTTTCTCTTGCAGCAATTAGTATTTGTTCTTTCGTTCTGTAATAATGAAATTTTGTGATTATATCACGTGGGGGTCCATCTTTCTTTTTGGCTGTGAGGGCTCTGTGTACTCTGTCCAGTTCTAAACGTTCAATAGGGATATCTGGCTTTAGTTCTTGTAATAGAGCAGTAATAGTAGATTGCAGGTCTGTCACAGTTTCAGGTATTCCCCTTATGCGCAAGTTTGAACGTCTGGCTCTATTTTCGTAATCTTCGAGCTTAGTTTGAAGTATTAAATTCTCTTTTTTTAATTGTTCCAATTCTGTTATATTTTCTTGGGTTGTAATTTCAATTTCATCCATTTTTATTTCTAAGGCTGCGGTGCGGTTTCCCAGCTCTCTTATTTCTTTGGTTAGGCTTTTTGTTATTTGGTCTGAGGTTTGTTTTAAAGCCTTATGAAGCATCTTTTCAAATTGTAATAATATTACTGGGGATACTGAGGAGGCTTGTGGAGAAGTTTGTGAGAGGATTTGTTCTGTATCTGACTCAAATGGAGAGTCTTGCTGTGACATTTTCTGTCTGTGAGAGCGCCCTGATGCTGTATCTTGTGAGGTGACTGGAGCTGCTTCAGCTGCAGTGAGTGCCTGTGAGCTCTTTGTGAGGTGATTTTTATTTCTGCCACGGTTTCCTCCCAGTACCATATTTCCTGCCCAAACTTTCACAGTTTGTTCCCTGGGGCAAAAAGGTTCAAATGGATGCCTTTTGAGCCTGCAGGCTCCGCTTTGTCCTTCTCTTCTCTCCTCAGCGGTGTGGAGCTCTAACAATGCATGTCTGCTCCGCTAGGCTCCGCCTCCTGCCCCTCCGACTACTCTCTTTTCTATATCCTTATTTTTAACCTTTTTTCCTTTTCCTCCCTGAGGGTCAGCCAGAGGTTCTTTTGGTCTCCGGTGATGCCCATACATTGGAATTAGTGGGTAAGTTTACCTATTAGACATGTGCACAACAAAAAATTTCGTTTCGTTCCGTTTTGTCTCGTTTTCATAGATTCGTAACGATTCGTAATTTCATAAGAGGCGAGTTTTCATATTCGGACTTGTTCGTATTTTCGTAACAGTTGTATTTTCGTTAATACGAGATCATTTGTAATTCTGTTAGTCTAGTAATTCGTAATTCCGTAAGACGCAGTTCCATATTAGGACTCGTTCGTATTTTCATAACAGCTTTATTTTCGTTGATTCTGAATGATTCGTAATGTACTAATGTCTACTACCGTGCTCAGCATGGATTCGTACTTTAGTAAATACATCGCGGTCATTCGTAATGATTCGCAATGTTATATTTTAGTTTTGTTTTCAACACGCGGCTATAGCCTCTGCCCCTGTACTCCATTTTGAGAGGGTGTACAGTGGTGTGGTGAGGGAGGAGCAGAGATTGGTTTTTGTAGTTGTTTTTGTGTGGTTTGTAGGGATGAGCTTCGTGTTCGAGTCGAACCCATGTTCGACTCCTATATTCAACTCGAACATCGTCTGTTCGACCATTTGTCGAATTGCGAACGATATGGGCCCTTCGTGCCAAATTCGTGTGGCGCGTCACAGTCCATAATTCACTGCGGCATCGCAGGGCATTGCTGGCTGATGATTGGCCATGCATGCACTATGACCCGCATGCTTGGCCAATCACAGCGCCGTCAGTAGAGAGAGCTGTAATTGGCCAAAGCCAGGGTGGCTTTGGCCAATTATGGCTCAGGGGGTTTAGAACACGCCCCACACTATATAAGGCCGCCTACACGGCGGCCCTGTGTAGTGTGTTCCGGTGTGCTGAGAAATAGAGAGAGAGACAGTGTCATTTCATTTGAGTTAGCTAGATTAGGCAGGAAAGTCAGTCACAGTGTATTGTGTAAATATATGCATCCCAGGTGTTGTATATATATATATATATATATATATATATATATATATATACACTGTATTCAGTTTAGCTAGATCCGTTCCTGTTATCTTCCTACTGACAGGCAGGCTTGTCTTGTTACAGTATTTACAGCTACCTGAAGAAAATTGTTGGTGTTCTTTTGATCCTATTAGTTCTACAGTCAGGCAGCTAGACTATTTACAGTTAGTGTAGTGCGTCCTCCTCACAGTGTTCAGCTAAAGCTACAAGTTAGTTTAGTGTGATCTCTGCACAGTGTTCAGCTAAAGCTACAAGTTAGTTTAGTGCGACCTCTGCACAGTGTTCAGCTAAAGCTACAAGTTAGTGTAGTGCGTCCTCTGGACAGTGTTCATCTAAAGCTACAAGTTAGTGTAGTGCGTCCTCCTCACAGTGTTCAGCTAAAACTACAAGTTAGTGTAGTGCGACCTCTGCACAGTGATCGGCTAAAGCTACAAGTTAGTTTAGTGCGACCTCTGCACAGTGTTCAGCTAAAGCTACAACTTAGTGTAGTGCATCCTCTGAACAGTGTTCATCTAAAGCTACAAGTTAGTGTAGTGCGTCCTCCTCACAGTGTTCAGCTAAAACTACAAGTTAGTGTAGTACGTCCTCTGAACAGTGTTCATCTAAAGCTACAAGTTAGTGTAGTCCGTCCTCCTCACAGTGTTCAGCTAAAACTACAAGTTAGTGTAGTGCGACCTCTGCACAGTGTTCAGCTAAAGCTACAAGTAAGTTTAGTGCGACCTCTGCACAGTGTTCAGCTAAAGCTACAAGTTAGTGTAGTGCATCCTCTGAACAGTGTTCAACTAAAGCTACCTGTAGAAGGTTGGTGGTGTTTTCCTGATCCTATCACTACCGCAGGCAGCTAAAGTATTTACACGTTAGTGTAGTGCGACCTCTGCACAGTGTTCAGCTAAGGCTACCTGTAGAAGGTTGGTGGTGTTTTCCTGATCCTATCACTACCGCAGGCAGCTAAAGTATTTACAGGTTAGTGTAGTGTGACCTCTGCACAGTGTTCAGCTAAAGCTACCTATAGAAGGTTGGTGGTGTTTTCCTGATTCTATCACTACCGCAGGCAGCTAAATTATTTACATGTTAGTGTAGTGCGACCTCTGCACAGTGTTCAGCTAAAGCTACCTGTAGAAGGTTGGTGGTGTTTTCCTGATCCTATCACTACCGCAGGCAGCTAAAGTATTTACAAGTTAGTGTAGTGCGACTTCTGCACAGTGTTCAGCTAAAGCTACCTGTGGAAGGTTGGTGGTGTTTTCCTGATCCTATTACTACCGCAGGCAGCTAAAGTATTTACACGTTAGTGTAGTGCGACCTCTGCACAGTGTTCAGCTAAGGCTACCTGTAGAAGGTTGGTGATGTTTTCCTGATCCTATCACTACCGCGGGCAGCTAAAGTATTTACAGGTTAGTGTAGTGTGACCTCTGCACAGTGTTCAGCTAAAGCTACCTGTAGAATGTTGGTGGTGTTTTCCTGATCCTATCACTACCACGGCAGCTAAAGTATTTACAAGTTAGTGTAGTGCGACCTCTGCACAGTGTTCAGCTAAAGCTACCTGTAGAAGGTTGGTGATGTTTTCCTGATCCTATCACTACCGCAGGCACCTAAAATATTCACACGTTAGTGTAGTGCGACCTCTGCACAGTGTTCAGCTAAAGCTACCTGTAGAAGGTTGGTGGTGTTTTCCTGATCCTATCACTACCGCAGGCAGCTAAAGTATTTACACGTTAGTGTAGTGCGACCTCTGCACAGTGTTCAGCTAAAGCTACCTGTAGAAGGTCGGTGATGTTCTCATACTGTAGGCAGGCAGTTGATGATTTTGCTAGCTGCAGTATCATTATATATATATATATATATATATATATATATATATATATATATATATATACTGTATATATATATATATTTATATATATTTATATATATATATATATATATATATATATATATATATATATATATATATATATAATGATACTGCATATATATATACTGTATATATATATATATATATATATATATATATATATATATATATATATATATATATATATATATATCCCAGCTTAGTGCAGCTACAGGCCATTAGTATGTCTGGAAGGCCAACAAGAAGAGCCAGACAGTCACAAGCCAATAAGAGGCAACGGTGCTGGTCGTGGAGACGGTGCATCCTCATCAGCACGTGGCCGTGGGACACGCTTGGCCTTTTTTTCGGCAGCTGGCCGTGTTGAGCCGCAACATGCGGAAGACTTGGTCGAGTGGATGACCAAGCCGTCCTCATTCTCCTCATCCTCCCTCACCCATGCTCAGGGTACTTTGTCTGGCAAAGCAACTGCCAACGCGGCCTCTTCCCTCGGCTCAATGGCATCAGTGACTCCTTCCCAAGCCCCACCATGTCCTCCTGAGGAGTACCTCGAACTGTTTGACCACAGTGTTGGGTACATGCTCCAGGAGGATGCCCAGCGTTTAGAAGGCTCTGATGATGATACTGAGCTAGATGAAGGCAGTAACATGAGCACGGACAGAGGGGGTGTCCAAGAAGGACAGCAATCTGACAATCATGCTCCCCCTGCTGCAGCATATTGCCAGGTTTGCTCCAGTGATGAGGAGGGAGGGGATGATGAGGTCACTGACTCAACGTGGGTGCCTGATAGGAGAGAGGAGGAGGAGGCGGCACATCACCAATGAGGCAGGATGTCCTCCAGGGGCCAGCCTAAGGGCAGCACACTGACTGCATCACACCGCAAAGCTCTGCATGTGCAGGGCACTGCTATCTCTGCTCGTTATTCCAAAAGTTCTTTGGTGTGGGCCTTTTTTGAGACAAGTGCATCAGATCGCACCGCTGTTATTTGCAACATATGTCTCAAGCGTATCTCGCGTGGCCAAAACATCTCCCGCTTGGGCACCACATGCTTGACCAGACATATGTTGACCTGCCATGCAGTTCGTTGGGAAGCGTATCTAAAAGACTCACACCAAAGAACAAAGAGGACCTCTCCTTGCTCCTCATCAGCTGAGATCTCCAACCCCACTATACCTTCAGTCCTCTCTGAGACCTGCACTGAGAGGAATGAAGGTGTAGAATTAGGTGTGTCACAGCCAAGTACTTGTGGGCAATCTGCTTTCGGTACACCAGCGTCAGATTGTACCAGGCAAATTTCCCCTGCTCCAGCTGGTGCACCGCCGAAAGAAGTTCACTCCCAGCCATGCACATGCCCAGCGGTTGATTGCTAGCACTTCAACTGCTACCTTTTCAGTTGGTAGACTCTGCCCCCTTCCGTGAGTTTGTGGAATGTGCGGTTCCTCAGTGGCAGGTACCCAAACGCCACTTTTTCTCACGGAAGGCAATTCCGGCTCTTTACCGGCATGTGGAAGGCAATGTCTTGGCCTCGCTGGACAGGGCTGTCAGCGGTAAGGTGCATATTACCGCTGACTCATGGTCCAGCAGGCATGGACAGGGACGTTACCTAAGTTTCACGGCGCATTGGGTCACTCTGCTGGCAGCTGGGAAGGATGCAGGACAAGGTGCAGTAGTGTTGGAGGTTGTTCCACCACCACGCCTCCAAAATGCCACTACTATTGATTGTGACACACCTCTCTCCTCCACCCCCTCCTCTTCTTCTTCCTCCATGGCCTCTTCCTGTGCTTTGTCCTCGGAACCAGCAGTGCTCCATAGCCATTCAAGGGGCTACGCAAGTATGCAGGCCAAAAGATGCCATGCCGTGCTTGAGCTGGTGTGCTTGGGGGACAGGAGCCACACTGGGGCAGAGGTTCTGTCAGCTCTGCAGGGGCAGGTTCAGAGGTGGTTGATGCCACGCCAACTTAAGGCAGGAATGTTGGTTTGCGACAATGGCACCAACCTCCTCTCCACCCTCCGACAGGGACAACTGACCCATGTGCCCTGTTTGGCTCACGTCCTTAACTTGGTGGTGCAGCGGTTCTTGGGCAGGTACCCGGGCTTACAGGATGTCCTGAGGCAGGCCAGGAAAGTCTGTGTGCATTTCCGCCGGTCATATAATGTCAGTGCTTGGCTGGCTGACCTCCAAAAGGAATTTAACCTGCCCAAGAACCGCCTAATCTGTGACATGCCCACCAGGTGGAACTCAACATTGGCCATGCTGCAGCGGCTGCACACTCAGCAGAGGGCCATCAATGAGTACCTGTGTGACTATTGCACCAGGACAGGGTCAGGGGAGCTTTTTTTTTCCCCACGCCAGTGGGCCATGATCAGGGATGCATGCACTGTCCTGTCACCATTTGAGGAGGCCCTGAGGATGGTGAGCAGTGACAGTGCATGCATCAGTGACACTGTCCCCCTTGTCCACCTGTTGGAGCCCACGCTGCGTGGAATAATGGACAGGGCACTTGAGGCAGAACAGAGGCAGGAAGAGGAGGACTTCCTTAGCTCTCAAGGCCCCCTTTATCCAGACAGTGTTCCTGCGTGCCCGCCGATCACACAGGAAGAGGAGGAGGATTGTGTCAGTATGGAGGTGGAGCCTGGCACTCAGCATCAGCAGCAGTCTTTAAGGGATCATTTAGAGTCCCAAGAAACCCATGGACTTGTACGTGGCTGGGAGGAGGTGGCTGCAGATCATGTCGTCCTTAGTGACCCAGAGGACTCTGGACCGAATGCCTCAGTAAACCTACGCTGCATGGCCTCCCTGATCCTGCAAAGCATGCGGAAGGATCCTCGTATTCGTGGTATCAAGGAGAAGGACCAATACTGGCTGGCACCCCTCCTTGATCCACGTTACAAGGGTAAGGTTGCGGACCTTATCTTGCCATCGCAGAGGGAGCAGAGGATGAAACATCTTCGGGAGGCCTTGCAGAAAGGTCTGCAACGCGTTCCCAGAGACTGGGAGGTTATAAACTCCTGTTTCTGGACAACGTTTTGCTGAGGCTTCGGTCAGTCAAAGAAGGAGCGGTGGAGAAGGTGGCCATCTGACCGATGCGTTCAGACAATTTTTTAGTCCGTTGCCCCAAGGTATGATCGGTTCCAGCAACCATCGCCAGCGTCTGTTTTACATGGTGCAGGAATACCTAGGGGCAAGATCTGACTTGGACATCTTTCCCACCCAAAATCCTCTGGGTTACTGGGTCTTGAGGATGGATCACTGGCCAGAGCTTGCACAGTATGCAATTGAGCTACTGGCATGTCCTGCATCCAGCGTTCTTTCGGAACGCACATTCAGTGCTGCTGGAGGCGTGGTAACCGATCACAGGGTGCGTCTGTCCACCGACTCGGTCGATCGACTGACCTTCATAAAAATGAATCAGTCTTGGATCACCACCAGACACCAAGCACCTGATGCTGATGTAACCGAATACTTTTTTTGGAAATGTCAGATCCCTTCAAAGACTACCTATGCTGATGCTGAGTGACTATCCTGTTATGCTGAGTAATTATCCTCTTCCTCCTCAATGATCATGCTGATAGCTTGTAAGGACAATTTTTGTTCTGGGCGCCGCCACCAGTGCCTAAGGCCCAATTTTTAAGCCCCTCTTTAACAGGGGCATGTAATTACAATTTTTGATGCAATTCTTTGCAGCAGGGCTCGTTTCTGCTTTCCAACTAGAGTATCTGTGAGGGGTTGCAGTGTTGTGGCAACAGCACCAGTGCCTAAGGCCCAAATTTTCAGCCGCTGTTCAACAGGGGCATGTAATTACAATTCTTGATCTAATATTTCACAGCAGGGCCCGTTTCTGCGCCCACCAAGATTAACTGTGAGGACCTACAGTGTTGTGCCACCAGCACCACCACCAAAGGCCCAATTTTTCTGGCCCTGTTGAACAGGGGCATGTAATTACAATTCTTGATCTAATATTTCACAGCAGGGCCCATTTCTGTGCCCACCAAGTGTAACTGTGAGGATTTACAGTGTTGTGGCACCAGCACCACCACCACCATCACCAAAGGCCCAATTTTTCTGACCCTGTTCAACACGGCATGTAATTACAATTCTTGATCTAATATTTTCACAGCAGGGCCCTGTGAGGGCTTATGCCCCGTACACACGGTCGGACTTTGTTCGGACATTCCGACAACAAAATCCTAGGATTTTTTCCGACGGATGTTGGCTCAAACTTGTTTTGCCTACACACGGTCGCACAAAGTTGTCGGAATTTCCGATCGACAACCACGCGGTCACGTACACCACGTACGACGAGACTAGAAAAGGCCGGTTCAGAACCAAGCGCGGCACCCTTTGGGCTCCTTTTGCTAATCTCGTGTTAGTAAAAGTTTGGTGAGAGACGATTCGCGCTTTTTCAGACTCGTGGCTTTCAGATTGTTTTCTGCCGTTCAGTTTGTGCTTGTGGGTTTGTATTTGCTCTTCAGTGCGTGCAGTCAGTTCGTATCGGAGTTTTCTGTGCGATCTTGTCCGCTCGTTGCTGTTTTTCAGGTCGCTCTTCACAGGCCTTGCTGTTCTTCAGTGCGTTCTGTTACTTCGTTCTGAGCAGCCGACCATTTTCTAGCCATGTTTCGTATGCGTACTCCTCGTACAGTTCGTGCTGTGCGGGGGCTTGGTGTTGGGGTCCTGACCTTGACACAAGTCCAGTCCATGAACAGGGCGAGGAGGAGTTCATGGACCAAGAATTGGTTGCTTCAGCGTGACCAGTTCTGTCATATGCCTTTGCTCCGTGAGATCCGTGAGAATAATCCTGGTGATTTCAGGAATTTTCTCAGGATGACTGACCCCGTGTTTCACTGTTTGTTGGCTTCGCTGACCCCCTATATCAGCAGGCAGGATACCTGCATGAGGCAAGCCATCACTCCGGAGCAGAGGTTGGTCGCTACCCTGCAGTATTTGGCGACAGGGAGAAGCCTGCAGGACCTCAAGTTCTCGACAGGCATCTCCCCCCAGGCTCTTCTTTGTGGACATTTACTGCTTGTGTTTGTTTTAGCTGACCCTGACAGAAATGTGTGGAGTCCAGAAAATGTTGTGATTGTGTAACCTTACAAAGCACTGTTGGCTGGTATTTACTAAATGCAAAGACACTTTTCACTACAAGTGCACTTGCAACTGCACTGAAACTGCACTTGTAGTGCAAAGTGGATTTGCCCTTAGGAAATTACCCCCATTTTCTCATAAAACAACAATTACATCACCCCAAAAGTGTTGTAGCGTTGAGACAATAATCCACACATTCTTGATGAACAATCTTTTTAATACCAGCACAATCACATGTGCATTTACCCAATGTTTTTCTGACAAACCAACATGTTTGTTGTATACCAATTTTTGTGGTGTCATTATCCAAAATCAAAATGTGCATTTTATAGAAAACAGGCCTGTGTAAAACCAACAAGAAAGACACAAATCTTGATCTTACAAAGTTCACATTTGGTAGAACTTGAAGGCAATATCAGACATGAGTATTTAGGAACTGTGTTTGATATTGCGTTCAGATGGGGGGAAATCACCCCTGGAAAAGCCAAATTTGGAAGATGCACACAAATTTCACAATGTCAACATGTGCTATCTGCCATCACGGGGGATGAAGGGACGTGTTTTTGGGGAGAAAGCCCTTCCTCACCGTTACTTTATTATTGAGGAAGGGGTTGCACCCCCAAAACGCGTCCATTGATCTCCCGTGATGGCAGATAGCACATGTTGGCACACTGTGTGCTTCCTCCAAATTTGGCTTTGGGAAAAATCACAAAAACATTTCGCACATTGTAACAGACAAAAGAAGAAAGTGATTTTGAGGGGCTTTAAACTCGCCCTAAAACATCAATGATGTTTTTATATTTTGGAATAACATCATTGATGTTTTGCTTGATGTTTTCCAATTGTAAATTACACCCCATGATCTCCCCGATCAGGATCTGGGCACTTTCGGATGTGAAAGGATCTTCATCCACAACCTCACGATCACCTAAAAAGAAAGGAAACCCAAAATAAATTAGGTCTAAAAAAAATGCCGCCATCCATCTCTTATCTGAGCCTGTGGTCGCAGACACTCACCTGTTGTGGTGACTAGTTCCACCACATCTTCTTCCTCCTGCTCATCTTGTGTTGGGGGGATCTCCCCTTCTTCCAGATGGGGGGGGGGGCTCTGGTCTCCTCGGATGAGGGGTGTCCTCCGAGTCTTTTCTCCCCTATGTAAAACAAAAATGGTATAATTAGCACACAGATATTTGATGGCAGAACTCTAAAGATGAAACATTGCCTGGAAGTGGGGTACAATTGTCTATTTTAGCCGAGTTCCAAGATGTAGCTTTTTTATTGTCCTTTGTCAAGCTGCAATACTTTACCTGTTTTGTACAAGCTTCACAGATGGAGACCCCCCTATAGTATACACTGGAGCACCTGTGTGGCCCCCCTAATAAAAATGGTGTTCTTGTGTCCCACACTAGTGCTCCAGTGTCCAGATGTGAAAACAGCTGCTCAGTGTCCTCTCCTTACACACAATCTAGTTTGCATTTCATTCTAGTAACAAAGCCATCTACACAACCAAATTCTTTGAAGACAAGTATAGGGCCTCAAAATGGTGGCCAAATGCATATGGGCTAAACAATGGTATTTTATAGTCCGAAAAAAAAATGTGTGATCCGAACGAATAATGTGCCCATGAACATGAAAGTTGCCATTTTAAACTGTACAACAGTTCCTAAAAGCACATGGAGCAGCACGAACGTAATAAACACAAGAACAATAGGAACACAGCACAACTACTTACTTTTTTGCAGCACTCTCCGGATCTTTCTGTACTGCTCATGTTCTCGTAATTTCAGGTCCGACCACCGCTTCCTGAGCTGATCTTTTGATCGTCGTACCCTGAATTTCCGGTGCAGACTCCTGACCACTTTCGCCATGATCTTGGCCTTTCGGACATTGTGGTTGGGGTAAGGCCCATACTTTCCATCATAGTCGGCCTTCTTCAGGATGTCCACCATCTCCAACATCTCCCCAAAGGACATATTTGAGTCCTTTAATCTCCTTCTGGATCGGGACGTTTCAGGCTCCGGCCTTTCCTCCTCCTCCTCCTCCTCCTCCTCGTTGCTGTAATTAGCACGATCCTGCTGTCTATCCGCCATGTGCTCTTCCTCCACTGCGCCGAACAAAAAGGGGCGGGGAATAGAATAGAAAGAACGTCAGGGGCGGGCGGAGTTATACGCATGCGCAGTGTGTATAAATCGTAACGCGCGCGTCTTACGTACGATCTGTGAGCGGAGGAAGGAGCATCAGAGACGCCGATCGTGCTAACGAAGGTAGGATCTAAACTTGGGCCTATACTGCTTCGAAATTGAAGCCTATATTGTAACAAAATTAGGGGAGTTTGGCCTGACATTAGGGTTTGTCTTGTGTTGTGTCTTGCAGAGAAAATGGATGGGTTCAACGACCACAATTTCCTGCCCCTGTTTATTGACAAGTACAGAGAGCTGCCCTGTCTGTGGCAGGTCAGACACCCCCACTATAACCACAAACAGAAGAGGCAGGCAGCGCTGGAGAAACTGCTGGAGTTGGTGAAGCCGGTGGTCCCCACAGCAACCATCCCTTATTTAAAAGCTAAAATTGGTGGCCTGAGGAGCACTTATCTTAGGGAGCGCAAGAAGGTCACAGATTCCCAGAGGTCCGGAGCTGCAGCAGATGACGTTTATGTCCCCAGGCTGTGGTACTATGAGAGACTGCGATTTCTGTCAGACCACACTGAGGTCAGGGAATCCCTCTCTACTCTTCCTTCTGCGCTTCCTTCCACCCCAGCTGAGGCTTCCGATGTCCAACCTGGGCCTTCCAGCCTGGAA
The DNA here is from genome assembly GCA_037952835.1 of Lithobates septentrionalis. Taxonomy (NCBI): domain Eukaryota; kingdom Metazoa; phylum Chordata; class Amphibia; order Anura; family Ranidae; genus Lithobates; species Lithobates septentrionalis. Next base: position 1,781,124 of record JBBDGP010000151.1, read on the forward strand.
GAAGTGGAGGAGCCAGGCTGGAGTCAGGTATAGCATTCTTCTACAGATTTCTGGGCAATAAATAAATGATGTTTACTAGATGTTATTATTGATCACTAATTGCTGCTTGAAAGTGTTTTACATATCAATACACAGTAGTGGGCACCCAAAATTGGGACAAGAATGAAAACTGCTGAGCTCACAATGATAGTCTGTTATATTTGTTAACATTCAATTTGCAGCAGTCAGGAGGTGAAAATTGTGTGTGATTGATGAATAAAATACTAAAACTATGTCCCTTTTTCATACACAGGAAGACCTCAGCCAGGAGGAGGCTGTGGAATGTGGCAGTCAGGAGGAGGCGGGGATTAGTGGCAGCCAGGAGGAGGCGGGGCTAAGTGTCAGCCAAGAGAAGCCAGGGACAAGTCGCAGCCTGACTGAGTCTCAGGTCCCTCCCCTCCGCCTGCCATATAAAAGGGCCAGGAAAGCCACTCCCAGTCCTGTGCAGGATTCAGCGTACAGGCTGATCCAGGAGGCTTCGGCGTCCCTCCGAGCCTTCCCCAGTCCTGCAGAGGCCTTTGCCTGCATGGCTGCCACAAAATTGCAGGGCATGCAGGAGGGCCAACACAAGATTTCTGAGGACCTGATTTATAAAGTCCTTCGTAAGGGGGAGAGTGGGGAACTGACACCCAAGACGGATGTCATTGAGATGGACCATCCTCCTCCTCCTCCTCCTCCTCCTCCTGCTGCCACAACTCCACCACCACAGCCAAAGCCTGTAAGGAAGCGTGGAAGGAAGACCAAAGAGTGATTGCCCTGGGTTCAGTCTGGTCTGACAGAAGATGCAGTCTCTCGTATGACCACAGCCTGGGGACACAGATGTCATCTGCTGCTTTCCGGATCTCTGGGACTTCTGGACCAGACTGCCCTCCCTAAGATACCACCACCACAGGCCACCAATTTTGCTTTTAAATAATTGATGTCTGCCCTGGGAGTCCAAGGCTTCGCCCACTTCTGCAGTTTCTCCAGCGTTGCCTCCCTCTTTGTTTATAGTTGTGACCCCTTAATAAAATATTTTTAGGTAAATTCTACTCTCCTGTGTGTGTTTTCATCCAAAAAGGACAGTTTGTTGGTGAGTATTCAGGTACATTTCTAAAGTACAATGTGAAATTAACAAGGGACAACAACACCAAACAATCTCCTCCTACAGATTAAATAGAACAACATATCAATGGTGTTGTGGGAACTTGTCACAAAAAACACACAAACATTTTCGGGAGTACAAATCAAAATCACCAAAAAAAAAAAAATAAAAAGAGAAACACAAAAAAAGATTCTACATTAAAGTAAAAAAAAAAAAAAAATATGTTGTCAGATGTGAGAAATCAAAATATATTGAGGGAATCCCGATAAATAGTAACGAAAAAAGTTTGTGAGAAGTGTGTGTGAATATGAGCATCAAAACGACTTAATTCTTGTCACATTATAAAGAAGAAGAGAGTGCGCTGTATTAAACCATTTTGAACATTGCAGGCTGACGAAAGTGCTTTATCCATTACGAACGCTAAGTTTACCAGAACGAGCTGTCCCGTGTCGGAATTTCTTCTAAGCATGCGTGGCACTTTGTGCGTCGGAACAGGCCACACACGGTCGGAATTGACGCGATCGGATTTTGTTGTCGGAAAATTTTATCTCCTGCTGTCCAACTTTGTGTGTCGGAAAATCCGATGGAAAATGTCCGATGGCGCCCACACACGGTTGGAATTTCCGACAACACGCTCCGATCGGACATTGTCCATCGGAAAATCCGACCGTGTGTACGGGGCATAACAGTGTTGTGGCCACAACACCACCTAAGGCCCACATTTCTGCTGAGTATATAGGGCAGGCCCCTACTTTCAAACATCCAACTTACAAACGACTCCTACTTGCAAACGTAAGGAGACAACAGTGAGATGATATCTACCCCATAGGAAGGAAAATTCTCTACTGTAAGAGTTAATATGGGAAAAACTTTTCTCCTTTACACTGATGCTTTATCCCCAATCCTTGTTTCACTAAAAACCCCAAATTTTCAAAAAACATTTGTCATTGGGACAAAAAGTGAGGTGAAATCTTCTGAAGAGGAGCACAGACAGCAAATCAAATGTCACAGGGGTGATAACCCTTCCCTATGTTTTCAAAAAAGCTTAAAAACAGATTTTTTGGCTGGAGCTACACTTTGAAAATGCACCAGTTTAAAATTACAGACAGATTCTACTTAACAACAAACCTACAGTCCCTGTCTTGTTTACACTGCCTGTATACTGCTGTTCAGAGTATATAGGGCCTGGGGGCCCCACACCTTCCCTTTTTTAATTTGGGTGCGGGGTTCCCCTTAATATTAATACAAGACCCAAAGGGCCTGGTAATGGACTGGGGGGTACCCATGCCGTTTGTCTCACTGATTTTCATCCATATTGCCAGAACACGACATTACATTAAAGTCGCAAGCAGTTTTATGACTTTTTTTCCTTTAAAAATGTCATTTTGTGCAGGGACTGTTCTAAGCACGGGAAACACGCGCTACTTTACAGGCATACTATAGACACCCCCCAGGTATGATATTTAAAGGAATATTTCACTTTTTTTTTAAGCATCATTAAAATCACTGCTCCTGAAAAAACGGCCGTTTTTAAAAGTTTTTTTTTTGCATTGATACATGTCCCCTGGGGCAGGACCCGGGTCCCCAAACCCTTTTTAGGACAATACCATGAAAATTAGCCTTTAAAATGAGCACTTTTGATTTCGAACGTTCGAGTCCCATATTAGTCCCCATAAAAGTCCCATTTTTTTTTTAAATAATTTTTATTGCGCACATATCAGAATAAGCATACATAACAGTAGTTGGAATTACAATATCCAAAAAAAAAAAAAAAAAATTGCATATCCATCACAATGTTATCACAGATATATATATATCCGTCTTTTCTACATGTGTCACATAGATTTCCATTTCCACTCTACTTTTGCAATATATATGTGCATTTTTTTTATTTAAGAAAAAACAAAAAAGGGGAGAAAAGCCCCCCCCTAAAAAAAGAAGAGGAAAACCTCCCATAACATTAAAACAAAACCCATTTCCCCCCTGAGATGTTCTATTCTATGCTCTAACTCCATAAGAGGACAAAAGAAACCATCTCCCCCTATCCTCCCTTCCTTATTGAATTGAGAACAAAAACAGCAGCCCTTACTGTCCCTCATTCAATGGCTCTTCCTCGTCCAGCGTGTTTTTCGAATCCACCCATCTAAACCAAACCTTCCTAAATTTCTTGGGAGCTCCCCTAGCTTCATATGTCATCCTGTACATCAGCACATCCGCATTAACTATTTTTATCCACATTCCCAGTGTCAGCTGTTCTTCATGAATCCAGCGTCTGGCAATAAGTTTCCGCACCCCAAAGTATAAGATCCTAAGAAACAGTTTGGTACATGTATTCATCTCCTCCTGGTCAAAGACCCCTAGGAGACAGCGTAAGGGTGAGCAAATGTTAGGTAAGGCGAATTTATCAGAAATAAATTCAGTTACCTGTGACCACAGTGGCCTCACCTTCTTGCACTCCCACACCATATGTATAAAAGTGCCCTCCTTCTCCCTACATTTATGACAGAGAGCTGTTTCTTTTCTTTGCATGTTGTATAGTCTAACAGGAGTATAATACTGTTGATGAAGATACCTAAACTGAATCATTTTGTCCATAGATGAAATAACAGTCACCACATACATATCCAGTACCTCCTGCCACCGCTCCTCCGACAACTCCGGGACAGCCTCTACCCATCGCTGCTTAGCTCTAGTCGTTATTCTCTTTATCCCTGGTCCCACTGCCCCGAAATATCTAGAGATTCGCCCAGATGGTTCGGGATCTATCAAAGCCTTCTCCAAATCTGTATTCTGAACCAGAATTGTTACCTCTCCAAACTGCACCTTCGCTGCGTGCTTCAACTGCATATACCTAAACAGCCATATCTTGGGTACTTTAAACTGGGCCCTCAATTGATCAAAGGTGGCCAGTCGATCACCCTGACGAATCTGATGCAGGTACTTAATACCATAGTGCGCCCAGGTCTTTTGCCCATCCGTTAATTTCAAAAATTCCCCCAGTGACCCATTGTACCATAGCGGACTATTCGGGGACAGTGCCAGTGACGTATCCTTTCGCCATTGGGAGCACAGGTGGAATACTTTCCCAGGAAGTGCCAGAACTGTTCCCATCTTCCTCCCCAGAATCCCCTTTCTATACAGTATGTTCTGGAGGGTTTCCTGAGAGGTAGCCAATGCCGCCTCAAACAAGGTAGTGGCATTAGGTTCCTGTGGGAAAAGTCGCCAGTGCAAAAAAACTAATTGGGAAGCCATAAAATACGAGCGTAGATCTGGAAGTGCCAACCCTCCCATTGTAACTGGTAGTTTCAATATTGCCAGGGACACCCTAGGAGCTTTGGCTCCCCAAAGTAACCCTACAACAATCGAGTCAATATGTTTAAATATTCGTAACGGCACAAAAACAGGGGAGTTCGAGAGAATGTAAAGAAATTTGGGGAGGAAAATCATTTTAAATAAATTTATCCTGCCCAACAAACTGAGCAGCAGGTTCCTCCACCTCTGTACCTTCTCCCGAAAATTTCCCACAATGGGCGATGTTATTCTCCAGGTATTTAGAGATGGGAAGCTGAACCTCAACCCCCAAGTACCTGAAAGAGGTGGATAATGGGATAGGGCAGTCTGATGGAACAACCACTTCTTTATCAATAGGGAATAGAGAGGATTTCTTCCAGTTGATACGGAATCCAGAGTAATCCCCGAAGTCCTGAATCAACTGAAAGGCTGTAGAGAGTGAGGGTCCTGGATCTTGTAAATACAGCAGCATGTCATCTGCATACAGTGACACTCTTTCCTCAAATTCCCCAATCCTCAGGCCAGTTAAGGCCGTGGTAGATCTTAATTTAACTGCCAAAGGCTCAATTGCCAGGGCAAAGAGGAGGGGTGAAAGAGGACACCCCTGCCTAGTGCCCCGGAATATTGGGAAAGGATCCGAGATAATGCCATTGACCCTCAGTCTAATCAAGGGATCCGTATACAGGAGCCGTACCCATGAAATAAAAATAGGGCCAAACCCAAATGACTCCAAGAGGTGAAACAAATAAGACCACTCCACGGAGTCAAAGGCCTTTTTAGTGTCTAAAGAAGCCACCATTCTAGTCCCAGAGTTGTCGTGAGTCGCCTGGAGGTTTAAAAAGAGTCTTCTAATGTTCATTTGTGCACAGCGACCTTGTATGAATCCTGTTTGATCTGCGTCAACCAGTTTTGTGATGACTGTTTGTAATCTACTTGCAAGGACTTTGGCCAGAATTTTTGTGTCAACATTCATCAACGAAATCGGCCGGTAGGAGTCACATTCTCGGAGGTCCTTTCCCCCTTTAGGGATCAGGACAACCAAGGCCTCCCGCATTGATGGAGGTAGCCTACCGTCCGATTTCGCTGCATCAAACACTTTTAGTAAACGAGGGGCTAAACCATATCTGAAAGTGTAGTACCACTCCAACGGGAGACCGTCCAAACCAGGGGACTTCCTTGGCGGGAAGGAGGCAATTGCCTTCTCCACCTCCTCAACCGTAATATCAGTTTCCAGTGTTTTGCTATCTTCAATTGTCAGCCTAGGGAGATCAATGTCATTTATGTACGTCAGTAGATCCTCTGTCCCCAGAGGAGTACAAGATTTGTATAATTCAGTATAAAATTGAACAAAGGTTTTCAAAATGTCGGCTGAATCACATACTTCCAGTCTGCAGTTATCATAAATTGACTTAATATATACCGGCACATACTCCGGTCACGCCAAGTATGCCAGAAGCCTGCCATTCTTGTCGCCAAATTCAAATAGACGCCTGCGTTGAGCCAGGCTAAGTTTTGTGGTACGTTCTGTAAGGAGTGTCTTGTACTCCCTGGTTCACATGCGTGAAGTCAACAACCTCTCACTAGTGGGGTCCCTAATATATTCTGCCTTCGCTAAGGTCACCTCAGTTTCCTTACTCTGTATGGTGGAAGCTAATTGCTTCTTAAACCCATGTACCTCCGCTATGAACACTCCCCTTAGTGGGGCCTTAAAAGCCTCCCACTGAAGAGGAGGAGTCCCAAAATTACCATTTTCTACCCAAAACTGTTTAATGGCCTCCGTGCACTTAATAGTTATATACTCCTCCTGAAGCCAACTCGCTTCCATCTTCCAGAGGCGTATACCCGGTTTTGGTCCTAAATTAAGTTCCAATAATATCGGAGAGTGGTCAGATATTGCTCTGGGTAGATAGGAAACCTTGTTGACCATACTGATTCCCTCCCCTTCCGAAAGGATAGTGTCTATTCTGGAAAGAGTCTTGTGCGATTCCGAATAGCAGGAATACTCCCTCACATCAGGATAATGGAACCGCCAGACATCTCTAAGTCCATGAGTAGACATCCACCCTGCAAGGGGAGTTGGAGTATCAGCTTTGCCCCCCAACCTATCCAAAGTTGGTACAGCCACAGAATTGAAATCCCCCAATAGAAATATTTTCCCCTCTGCCACTTCATAGGTAGCTTGCATCATGTCATCTAAATGAACTACCGAAAAGGGAGGAGGAACATAAACATTTACAATTGTCAGTAATGTATTCATCACCTTTAGCATAAGAATAACATACCTCCCCTTAATGTCAGTGCGTACAGCCTGGATGGTTATGGGGAGAGCTTTAGTTACTAAAGTGGATACCCCCCTCGCATATGAGGAGTAACTGGCATGATAAGTTCCAGCTATGTGAGCCCTTTTAAGAGAAAGAAGCCTGGAGCCCTGGAGATGTGTTTCTTGAAACAATATTGAATGAGGTTTGTACTTTTTAATATAGTCAAAAACTAGCGATCGTTTAAATTTTGCATTTAGGCCCCTGACATTCCAGGCCAAAATTTTAAGCTTTACCTCCATAGTGTGAAAGACATAAAAAAAGACTGGGGGTCATTCCCCTTCTGAAATAGAGGTCACAGAGAAGACAGCAGGGCTCCAAACTTCCCCTCCCACAAATATAGAGCACAGTATTCATGACTAAATTCACCGAATGCAGATCATCCCAGGCAGATACAAACATCACTTCCCCAAGAAACAAAGAACCTCCCTTCCCTGCACCCAGACCCAACCCGCTAGGCACTTTTTTCCCATAACCTGAGTCAAAAAATAGGCAGCAGAGATGCGACTTAAAACTGTCGCATAAAACCAGTTCCTTTACCGGAGCTCTTGAGAGAAAAAACAGTTCTCCTTACAAAAACAGAGGAGGAAAAATAAAAAGAAAAGAAGAAAAAAAAACACTTTCTTGATATCCAGATAGGAAAAAAAACCCTCTTTCTGTTTCCAATATATCTTCCTTCAGAGCTGTTCACAGACTCATCATCAGAGGCACAGAGCAGAATCAAGCAGTTCAACTCCAAAACTTCTCAATGGCAGTGTCTGCATATCAAGGGCTGCTTAACAGGAGACCTGGAAGGATAGTTGTTCAAACAGATTAACTTCAATCAGCCACAGGGCTCTCCCAAAAGGCTTAGACACATCAGAGGGAAGAAAAGACAAAAAAAAACAAAGTACCAGGATTGCTCATATCAATGGTAATGTAATCCAGATAGGTAATCAGAAATGTCATCCCTGACACATCTTTCCTGTCGCCTACCCCCTGTTCTCTCTGGCGGGGGGATCTCATCACGGCGAGCGAGAAGCGGATTTACACCTTCGACTTCCACGTGTATCTAGCCACTCTGAGGCTTCAGTGGGGTTTGTAAAAAAATACGTTTTCCCGTTTTCTACTATACGCAGCTTAGCGGGATATAGCATACTGTAGATCAGGTTGAGGTCCCTCAATCTCTTCTTTACAGGCTGAAAAGAGGCCCTTTGCTTCTGCGTAGCCGCAGAGAAGTCAGGATAGATCGATATTCGATAGCCATCGAACGACAGTTCTGGGCCAGTCCTGGCCGCACACAGTATATTCTCATGTTGTGAAATGTGGGGACAATAAAAAATTGTATGCCTCTGCCTCACATCAATCCGCGCCTCAGAATCACTCAGCTATTAGATGCAGTAGAACAAAGCAGCTGCCTTAAAAATGAAAACGTATAATAAACAATAAGTCTGGAAATCAAAACAAACGTGTCCAATCTTTGACTTGTTAAACCTATTGAGGCAGCGCTACGTGTCCGATATTATAAAACACTGTATATAGAACCAATGTTTAAAAGACAGGAAAGTTCATAATCAAAGATGCAGACTGTGGATGTGAGGGTGAACGTAGAAATTCTTTCACCAGTAGCAGTCACCGCGTGAGGGGGTCACCCCCCGTGAGATTGCACTCACCACAATGTCTATAACCACAAGCCTTTGAGAAATGATCTTTAAATCTTTGCCGTCTCCTTGCTTCAGCCACCAGGTGGTGCAAGACCCTCACGGTATGTACAGCATGGGGAGAAAATGAAATGCCAAATAGTGTGATATTGCTTAAGACAGTTTATTAAACAACTCCTAAAAACAAATTCCCCATATAAAATATGCGTACCAGATATATAAAAACATTGAGCATTGAAAGGTGCACTGTGCCTGTATTGGTGTTCCCCGGGAGGAATTCCTAGATGCGAACCGTCCACAACTATACCGTTCGCTTCCTGGTTCCCTTCCGTGGAGCGCAAAACGTCACTTCCGGTTGATTACGACCCTGACGCGTTTCGTCACTTCCGGACGTCATCTGAGGGCGTAATCAACCACTAATGAGGCCGGCTTTTTATAATGATGACAGATTTACCCAGCGAATAAGGGAGACAGAGAAACTAACCACTCCCATTGCTCTCAGAACTGTCAGCAGAGGAGGGCTCTGGCTCATGGCCCGCTGGCACTGTTTTAAACTGAACCAGCCGACAGCATTTAAAAAACCAGTGACTTTTACAACTTATTTGACCTCCATCTAGGATACTTATGTCCCACGTGGAATTCAAATACATCTTCTGCATATAAGTCAAATACACAAATATGTAACAAATATCCTAGATGTGTGTACACACTTAATGGTGGGAACAATCAAAAAAATCAAAAAAATCAAAAAATGCAAATGAAGATGCAGATAAAACAAACCTAAGAATAGGGAAGGAAATGACACAGGAAATGCAATGCAAACTCCCGAATGACACACATCCTTCTTATTTACCGTTCTCATAGCAAACATGAAAGACAGATATTGAAATGAATACATATTCGACAGATCTTAATATGTTGATCCAATATTTCAATAAAAGTATATGTGTTAATTTACACCCATATATATTAGTGATTAAACCGGGAGGATGTATTCACAATGGCTTTGCATTTCATTATGGGATTAAGATTCTGGTCATCGCAACCGCTATTCCAATTTAGCTACACTCTGGTAGATAGATATTACGATACATTAAACGATAATACATGTCCAAAAATTAAAATTATGTAAATTCTACGGCACATGAAATATATTTAAAATATATTTAAAATGCATTTAAAATCGCATCTTGATGCGATATTTAAAATTTATGAGGTTAAATATAGAAGTACACTTAAAAATAATAGATTATTAGCTATATCAACAGGGAGTGTGTATACTGATACTAAATGATAAAAAATGTTTTGTATTATGTATCACTAATAAAACAATTTATATCTAGCTCTATGTTTAAGCCACGGGGGGAGAGCACATCTACAGAATAGATCCACTGGGTTTCGTGTTTCGACAATTCACGGATACGATTAAGACCCCTCCAGTGGGTTTGGAGTTGTTCTACCCCCCAAAATTCCAACCCCTTGGGGTCTCTGTTGTGTTTCAACCTAAAGTGCAGAGACACATTGTGGTCTTTGTACCCATTTTTTATATTGTTGATGTGCTCTGCAATTCTGACTCGTAGTAGCCTTTTGGTCCGGCCTATATATAACAGGCCACAGGGACACCTTAGCGCATATACTACATAAGAACTATTACACGTGATAAATTGTTTTATCTCGAAGGAGCGTGCATTTACTGGAGAAGTAAAGCTATTGATGCCCCTCAAAGGTCTGGTGACTTCCCTGCATGCTTTACACTTTCTGCACGCAAAGAAACCATTGCGGTCCCAGAACGTCTGTGGTTTTGCGGGGGGATCTAAAACTTTTTTAACGATTCTATCTCCAAAGTTCACTGATTTTCTGTAGATGAACTGCGGTACAGATGGAAGTACATTTGTCAACTTTTTATCCATTAGAAGGATATGCCAATGTGCTTTAAAAATGTTTTCAACTTCTTTATATTGGGAATGGAATTGTGAGATGAATCCCCATTCATTATTTCGTGCACTTTCTTTCTTTAATAGTTTCTCCTGAGTTAATTCTTGTAGGCATTCTGATCTGGGTAAAGTTGCAACTTCCTCTACCACTTTTTGTAGTGTTTCTGTTTTGTATCCTTTAGCCTCAAACCTTTCTACGAGGATCCTAGATTGTAGATGGAATTGAGTATCCTCGGAACAGTTTCTTCTCACCCTCATAAGCTGCCCCTTCGGAATATTTTTAAGCCACAGTGGGTGATGACCGCTAGTAATCGGCAGATAACTATTCCTGTCCGTTTTTTTAAAAAATACCTTGGTCTCCAGTTTGTCATTTTTTCTGTATACAGTGACGTCTAAAAAATTAATTGTTTCATTGTGCCAGTTCGAACTCAGTCTAATATTATTATCATTACAATTTAAAATTTGTAAAAATTGTTCAAGAGACTCAGTTGATCCTGCCCAAATAAAAAACAGATCGTCTATATAACGTTTATAAAAAATCAGTTCCGGACGTTGGTTTTTAAAAATGGTCTTATCTTCCCATTCTGCCATAAATAAGTTTGCAATGCTCGGCGCAAACTTTGCGCCCATTGCCACGCCCCTCTGTTGTGTGTAAAATTTATTGCCGTACCAAAAATAATTATGGCCAAGGCAAAAATCCAGGGCGTTCCTTAAAAAGACTTTCTGATTAAAAGGTAAATCATCTCTTTGGCAGAGTGCCCAATTTAATGCCAATAAAGCATCGTCATGTTGTATTATAGAATACAACGACGCTACATCGGCTGTTACCAACAAAACTTGAGGTTTGTCCGTTAAATCCACCACCTGTAAGAGATTTAAAAAACTTTTTGTGTCTCTTAAATACGACCGAGTGTTAACCACACTTTTTTGCAAAAAGCAATCTAGATACTGACCCATTCTGGCAGAGACTGACTCTATACTGTTTACTATGGGTCTTGCAGGGGGATTTATGGCATCTTTATGGATCTTGGGCAGAGTGTATAGAGTGGGTATGCGATTACTTAATGGTACCAAGTATCGTCTCTCTTTTTCATTCAATACCCCACTTTTAGATCCCATCTCCACGAGAGTTTTTAGTTGATTTTTATACTCTTTAGTTGGGTCTCTCTCTAGAGGCCTATACGTCACTTGATCTGACAACATTTCCATGATTTGACCATGATACATCTCCTTCGGGAGTATCACCACTCCTCCTCCCTTATCGGCGGGCCTTATGATAATGTCTTTCCTTTTTTCCAGGCTGGAGATGCCCTCACTGATGTGCCTCATGTTTACATCTTTCTTTGGTTTCAAATGTTCTAGATCCCGTAAGATAAGACCCTTAAAGACCTCCACTTGATGATTTGGGTTGTTTAAGGGATTGAACAGGGATTTGTTTTTCAGGCCACTGTTGATTACTTCATTGGGTTTATGTACAGCAGTAGTGCTGGGGGGCAAGCTACTTCCCAAGAAGTATTTTTTGATGTTCACTCTTCTAATATATTTGTGAACATCAATAAAGACATTAAACTTATTAATGGGCTTTTTTAGGCCACATTTGAGACCAAGGTTTAAAATATTGGTTTCTTTCTGTGTTAGTTGAACTTTGGATAAGTTGAAAATGCCCCCTATTCGGACCCCCTTCTTCTTTTTTTGGATTCTAGATCCTGCCCTACATCCTCTGTGTTGTTTTTGTCCATCACTGATTGCTGCGGGTAGTTCTTTTGTGGTTGCTGTTCCTTCCAATAAGGCATTTTTTGATGGATCCAGGTTTGTGGTCCTCTGTACTGAGTTAGAGGTTGAGGGCCTCTGTACTGAGGTAATGGTTGTGGATCCCTGTACTGGTTTGGGATCTGAGGGTGCGAGGGGGGTCTCCCTCTGCGTGGGGGTCCCCCCCGTCCCCTCCATTGGAAGCCCCTCCCTCTTCCTAAAAAAGGACGGATAGGAGGTTGATAATCATGACATTCTGGGTTTACTTGGTATCCTTGCAATGGCTGAAATCTATTGTGTACCGGTACATTAGTCAGCCCAGGTGCCTGATAACCTTTTTGAACATCACCCCTCTGTTTGCCCTGTTTCTTCCAGCCACCTCCTTTCCCTCCCCTTCTTTGTACAGGGGTCGAAAATTTTGGGGTGGAGGTTTTCGGAGAATATGAAATATCCTCTATAAAATCATTCTCATAGACATGATGATTAGACAGAGGATTGGGAATGACGGCTGTCTGTGTGGGGACCTGTGAACCCTGAATGGGTGCGGATGTCCCTTCTTTATTATTGGGAACTGATTGCCAAGAATACATATGATTGGTTTTGAAATCTTCTAAATCCCTGTGATATTTTTTAATTTTCTTTTTTTGCGTATCTCTATCAACTTTTTCTAATCTTTTTTGGACTCTAGTATTGAAATCGATGATTGACTGACTATCTTTAATAGGCTCTAGTTGTTGTTGTAAATCAGTGATTTTGAGTTCAATATTAGCCATTTTGCGTTTCTTCCTTTGGAGCACAAGTTCCTGTAATTTGAAACCTACTCCATTGAAGAAATCTAACCACTCCTGTGATGAGCCTACATCATCCAGCCCATCCTGCGGGGCAATATCCCACCGTAGGCTTCTTATGATGATTTTATCTTTAATGTATTGCTCAAGAGTGCAAATATCCCACCAGGTGCGTACCTGTTTCTCTAAAATATGGCCTAGTGCAGACAAAGCTCCATTGTAATTCACCTCCGCGGTGGTAGGTTCATTGCAGGTGAATAAAGCATTGACATCTAAATTGTTTTATTAGTGATACATAATACAAAACATTTTTTATCATTTAGTATCAGTATACACACTCCCTGTTGATATAGCTAATAATCTATTATTTTTAAGTGTACTTCTATATTTAACCTCATAAATTTTAAATATCGCATCAAGATGCGATTTTAAATGCATTTTAAATATATTTTAAATATATTTCATGTGCCGTAGAATTTACATAATTTTAATTTTTGGACATGTATTATCGTTTAATGTATCGTAATATCTATCTACCAGAGTGTAGCTAAATTGGAATAGCGGTTGCGATGACCAGAATCTTAATCCCATAATGAAATGCAAAGCCATTGTGAATACATCCTCCCGGTTTAATCACTAATATATATGGGTGTAAATTAACACATATACTTTTATTGAAATATTGGATCAACATATTAAGATCTGTCGAATATGTATTCATTTCAATATCTGTCTTTCATGTTTGCTATGAGAACGGTAAATAAGAAGGATGTGTGTCATTCGGGAGTTTGCATTGCATTTCCTGTGTCATTTCCTTCCCTATTCTTAGGTTTGTTTTATCTGCATCTTCATTTGCATTTTTTGATTTTTTTGATTTTTTTGATTGTTCCCACCATTAAGTGTGTACACACATCTAGGATATTTGTTACATATTTGTGTATTTGACTTATATGCAGAAGATGTATTTGAATTCCACGTGGGACATAAGTATCCTAGATGGAGGTCAAATAAGTTGTAAAAGTCACTGGTTTTTTAAATGCTGTCGGCTGGTTCAGTTTAAAACAGTGCCAGCGGGCCATGAGCCAGAGCCCTCCTCTGCTGACAGTTCTGAGAGCAATGGGAGTGGTTAGTTTCTCTGTCTCCCTTATTCGCTGGGTAAATCTGTCATCATTATAAAAAGCCGGCCTCATTAGTGGTTGATTACGCCCTCAGATGACGTCCGGAAGTGACGAAACGCGTCAGGGTCGTAATCAACCGGAAGTGACGTTTTGCGCTCCACGGAAGGGAACCAGGAAGCGAACGGTATAGTTGTGGACGGTTCGCATCTAGGAATTCCTCCCGGGGAACACCAATACAGGCACAGTGCACCTTTCAATGCTCAATGTTTTTATATATCTGGTACGCATATTTTATATGGGGAATTTGTTTTTAGGAGTTGTTTAATAAACTGTCTTAAGCAATATCACACTATTTGGCATTTCATTTTCTCCCCATGCTGTACATACCGTGAGGGTCTTGCACCACCTGGTGGCTGAAGCAAGGAGACGGCAAAGATTTAAAGATCATTTCTCAAAGGCTTGTGGTTATAGACATTGTGGTGAGTGCAATCTCACGGGGGGTGACCCCCTCACGCGGTGACTGCTACTGGTGAAAGAATTTCTACGTTCACCCTCACATCCACAGTCTGCATCTTTGATTATGAACTTTCCTGTCTTTTAAACATTGGTTCTATATACAGTGTTTTATAATATCGGACACGTAGCGCTGCCTCAATAGGTTTAACAAGTCAAAGATTGGACACGTTTGTTTTGATTTCCAGACTTATTGTTTATTATAAGTATATTCTCATGGTCTCGGAAGTGCAGTACTTTCGCTATCATGGATCTGGGAGGGGCTCCCTTCGGTGGCGCCCGGCCTGGAACACGGTGTGCCCTTTCAATGGCGAATAATTTTGTAAAAGTGCCAGGTTCCATGTGGTCAGTCAGCCAGTTCTCTAGAAATTCTTCTACTCGCCTTCCCTCCGCACCCTCAGGGAACCCCACCAACCTTATGTTGTTTCTTCTCAAGCGGTCCTCCATGTCAGCTATCTTCAAAGTGTGCTCAGACAGGGTCTTTTTTGTCACCTGCGCAGCTGTATCTAAGGGCCTGACAATGTCCTCTAGAGAAGCAATGCGGCGGTCTGTAACTTGTGCTTTTTTCCTCAGCTTCTACATATCATGCTTTAGAAAGAAAAACTCCATCTTGAGCCCCTCAAAATGATCGATCAGTTTAGTTTGGCAGCCCTGTATTGCATCCATAATCTGGGTCAGGGATGACTCCTCTTCCCTCTCCACCTCCACAGCTGGTCTGCCCCTGATATCTTGCAGCCTGTCTAAAGATCTCCCCCTTCTCAGCGTTCCACCTCTTTGGGGTTTAGGACTCACCCTGACCGGGGGGAAGGTGGCTGATGCGGGCTCTTCTCAGTCCTCTGTAGCGGCGGCCATTCCTCCTCCTCCTGTGAGCCGGCGCCATTTTGGGATCCCCAGGCATATCGCGCCAGTCTTTCTCCTGCCGTTTTGGGCCAGGGGGGGGCGTATTTTACCATCCCCGAAGGTTCCCGAGGGGTCCCTGCACACATCCCCTTAGAGTCTGCACAGAATTGGGGTGCCTCTTCTCTAGGATCACAACAGGATCGTAGGTCTGTGAACGGAGCTCAGAGCTTTCCCTCCTCACATGCCGTGTGCTGGCTCTGCCCCCGTGAGTCCCATAGACGTTAATGGGGTTCTAACGTTCCTGCAAATTTTCAGGCCGTTCGCAGGTTCTGGTGCGAACTGAACCGGGGGGGGTGTTCGGATTATCCCTAGTGGTTTAATTGTTTTGTTGCAATTAGAATGTCTGGGAGTGAGAATGGACGTGTGAGTCTTGTGAGTGAGAATGTTGGTGTTAGTGAGTGTGTTGGTATGAGAGTTGTTGTTGGTGTGACTGAGAGTGGAGGGGAGCGGAGGAGTGGAGGAGGGGACTCAGGGGAGAGGAGTGGAGGAGTGGAGGGGAGCGAAGGAGTGGAGGAGGGGAGTGGAGTAGTGGAGGAGGGGACTCATGGGAGAGGAGGCATGGAGGGGAGGGGAGGCGTGGAAGTGAGGGGAGGCGTGGAGGTAAGGGGAGGTGTGGAAGTGAGGGGAGGCGTGGAGGGGAGGCGTGGAGGGGAGGCATAGAAGTGAGGGGAGGCGTGGAGGTGAGGGAAGGCATGGAGGGGAGGAGAGGCGTGGAGGGGAGGTGAGAAGAGGAGGGGAGGAGAGAAGAGGAGGGGGCAGGAGGCATAGAGGGGAGAAGAGGCGTAGAAGGGAGGAGAGGTGTCGAGGGGAGAGTATTATTGGGGATAGGAGGAGTGGAGGGGAGACGAGTGGAGGTGAACGGAGGCGTGTAGTGGAGCCAAGGCCTGGAAGGGAGTTTGGAGGTGGAGTGGAGCGAAAGCATGGCCAAAAACGGAGACATGTGTCCCCCCCTACATCAGAGAGTGCTGACTCAGACATGCAGCAACCCCACCAAAGCAAGCAATAAAGATCAAGGGGACCTGTATATACCCAAGAGGAGAATGCTGGATTGGTTGCTGCAGTTCTAATAAAAAAAGTGACACTCTTCTGCCAAACCGTGCCAACATCCGGGAAGGCAGCAGGCTGGGGACGAGTCCGGGACTTGGTGAATGCGGTCTCCAAGTTTCGCAGGCCCACCACTGGCGTCAGACACAGGTAATTATTCCAATATTCTTTCACTCTTAGAACACACATTTGTAAAAAATACACAGTGTAATAGTCAATAAAAAGTAACAGTTCTACTTTACAAAACTATTTATTTGGCACAGCCACATACAGAAGAGAACATTAACATACATGGAAATATTGTAACGTGTATATATAAAACCATCACTGTGTGAAACGACAGGTTGTTTTTCGAAAAAATAAATCAGTTTGGTTTCTAATGCCGCGTACACACGGTCGGACTTTTCGTCTACAAAAGTCCAACGGACGCTGACGGACTAAAGCTGGCTGGTAATCCGATCGTGTGTGGGCTTCTCCGGACTTTCAACGTACTTTTTTAGCCTCAAATCCGACGTACTTTAGATTTGAAACATGCTTCAAATCTTTACGTCGTAACTACGACGGACCCCGAAATCCGCTCGTCTGTGTGCTAGTCCGACGGACAAAAAGCCACGCTAGGGCACCTATTGGCTACTGGCTTCCTTATTTTAGTCCAGTGTACGTCATCACGTACGAATCCGTCGGACTTTTGTGTGGTCGTGTGTAGGCAAGTCCGTTCGTTAGAAAGTATGCCGCAAGTCCGCCGCAAGTCCGCCGAAAGTCTGCCGGAAGTCTGTCGGACAGGCTGTCTGACTTTTGTAGACGAAAAGTCCGACCGTGTGTACGCGGCATAACTTTTGTAACTAATAAGGTTTTTTTTTCATGTGCAGATTCTATGATTGTCGGCGGCAGTCATCAAAAAGATGAAGAAGCATCTACGGGGAGAGTATATTAGGGGAAAGCCCGTTGAGTTCCGAGAGTGGGAGGCAGAGCTGAGAGATGGCCTTGGCCTTCTGGCAGAGGATGTCCCTGGAGTCAGCAGCAGGGGTCCACAGACTCCACATCAAAGAGCTGGTGGTGAGTAAAATGAAATATATCATTTTATATTGCAGTTATATGGTTGTTTCAAGCTCACTATTATTTTTTATGACTACACATGTGAGACTTACGTTTTTGTTTACAATCATGTTTTTCAGATCGAGCAACATCATCTGTAACACAAAGACAAAGGATGTATAATGATGAACTTAACATTTAAAGCAGGCATCACTAAATCGCGGACTGTGGGCCAGATGTGGACCGAGTCACTGTGCCATCCAGACCGCCCCAGTCCAGCCATTTAGGTGCCGGTTCTGTCTGCCTGCCTCTGCTGCTGTCACTATCGCAGAGCTGCTGTCACTATCGCAGAGCTGCTGAAAATAGGTGATGCGGCCCTAGCAACCAATCAACTGCTGGTTAACTTCAGCACCTCCTGCTCCCGCCCATTATTCAGTGCTGCTGTGTCTCCGGCTCTGTGTGCCCAAGTAAGGTAGCATGGGGCAGAGCTGCAGGGGGGGATGTGAAAGTGCCAAAGGTGCGGATGCTGTGTAATGTGAAGGGGGCCAGAGATGCAGGGGGCTGTGTAATGTGAAGGGGCCAGAGATGCAGGGGGCTGTGTAATGTGAAGGGGGCCAGAGGTGCCGGGGCTGTGATGTGAAGGGGGCCAGAGGTGCCGGGGCTGTAATGTGAAGGAGGTTCGAGTTGCGGGGGGGTTAAGATGTGAAGGGGAGGGGGCGTGGCCGACCGGAGCTGATGATGGACGCCTGATCTTTCAGCTCGTCACACAGGGGATACCAACGCGCTACACAGGCCGCACAGCTACTCTAATCCGGAGCCATCCTCACTCCTACAACATCAGAGAACATGGCCAGTGGGTCTAGAAAGAGAAATCCGGAATATAAACCTAAGAAACTCACTGAATTCTCCTACAAGCCGGCGGAGCAGGTCAGTGAATTCCAAGATGGCGCCGGCCCGGCCGCGCCGCGGGACTCATATACTGATATACCAGATGAAATCCTGGTAGATAATGTTCCATCTGACCCCCCAGCATTACGCCCTCACCCTCCGGAGGGTGATTACCTGCTTAACAGCCCTGCAAAGGCTAAAATGAGGCTTGATGCGCCGCCGCAGCGGCCGCCCACAGCACAAATTGAGGCCCAGGCTTTTAACCCCCTCCTCAGCAACCAGGCCCTACATTCATCCATGGCATCCTTTCCTACCTCAGGTCAGCCTGTGATGGACACCACATTAAAAGACATGCTGTTGTCACCATAGACCTCCCTCATGACAGATCTCTCTTCACTGTTTACTAAAATTTCCTCAGACATCCACTCACTTGATGATAGAGTGTCATTAAAGGGAATATGAGTGAAGGCACCACCACAGTTAATGAGGTCATTGATGTGTGTGAAGATGTGAGGGAAGAGCAAACATGGATTCGCGCCAAGCTGGCTGATTTAGAGCACAGATCTCGCAGGAACAATATAAAGCTGCGCGGAGTCCCTGAATCCATAATGCCTGCAGATCTGCCACGATTCGCGAAAGAAATGATGCACGTCATTATCCCAGAAGCATCACCCAGGGATTTGATAGTGGACAGGATCCACAGAATTGCTAAGCCATCTCACCTTGCTGCCTCCATTCCCAGAGATATGTTAATGAGAGTCCACTTCTTTCATATCAAAGAGAAACTCTTGCTGGGGGTCAAAAACAAATCACCGCTACCTGCTCCTTACACGGAGATCCAATTTTTCCCAGACCTCTCCAAGTATTCACTCCAACTGAGACGAAATTTAAACCCGATAACCAAAGGTTTACAAAACCATAAAATACCATACAAATGGCGTTACCCAGCGACTATCCTAGTCACAAGAAATGGCCAAACCCATGTCATAAACGACCTGGACAAAGGCCTGCAACTTCTCCACAACTGGGGTATAATTCTCGAACCTCCCAAGACCAATTCACAGCGCAACGGCCCACTTCCAGCCCGCAGCCGTATAGATCTTCAACGCAGATGAGGGACCCCGGAAGATCCTATCATAGTAGGCCTAACTACTTCTGGTAATATCCCCTGGAACATGACAAATTGATTCCTTAAGATCTCAGCTCCCTTCGTTACTAACTGTTTATACCCCTTTTAGAGGTTGAAGCCGTGTGTTACACCACCTCTACGTACCCTTCTACAATTCAGCAGAGTTACCTTACCAGCAGCCTGATCATTGACTTTTTTTTCTTTTAATTTCAAGTGTGATTACCATTTTGCTCTATCTGCAGCTCTTTTTGACCAAACTAACGTCAAGTCCAAGGCCTAAAGACCACTCACCATCTGACCCATAGTCCAGGATCCTCCACATCTTAGACCTAACCGACTGACCGTAAGTGATATCTCCACTACTCCCTTTGCTCTATATCTACACAATGCCGCTCAACATACTATCGCTTAATGTCAATGGCCTGAATCACCCAGCTAAACGCCATTCACTATGGAGAACCGCCAAAGCTCTCCATAGTGACATTCTCTGTATTCAAGAGACTCACCTGATACTGTCAGATTCCTCTCTATGCAACAACCGCCAGTTCCCAACTATTTTCCAAGCCTGCCACTCTACCAAAACTAAAGGCGTCATGATAGCAATCAAAGACACTGTGGTCTTCCATCTATCCAAGATCCTAATAGATCCTGAGGGTCGATACTTGATAGTAGTGGGCACCATCGACAAAGTATCCTACACGCTTATTAATATATACGCCCCGAATACCCACCAAATGAAATTCCTGCATAAAGTCCTACGTTTAGCCAAACCAATCAGGAAAGGTCACTTAATTCTTTGTGGGGACTTTAATATTGCCCCTGACAACAACATGGACACCACATCACCAGCGAAGAGGCGAATATCGCCATTGAAGAATTTTCTATCCTCACAGGACTTGTTTGATGTATGGCACTGCCATCACGGCTCAGAAAAGGACTTTACTTACTATTCTCCCATGCACAATTCATACTCAAGGATTGATTTATTTGCAACAGATAAATGGCTCCTACAGAATGTATGTCAATCTGTGATCCACACCACGACATGGTCAGACCACGCTCCAATATCAATTTCGATAACAGACCCTAGTCCACAACGTAACACGTTTCTCTGGCGTGCAAATAATTATATACTGCAAAATGTAAACTACACAACAGAGATCTCCAATCACCTCACAGAATTTTTCTCTATCAACAAAGGATCAGTGTCTGACCATGGAGTGGTGTGGAGTGCCCATAAGGCCTACATAAGAGGTATGTTAATAAAACTAAGCTCCCTTCACAAAAAGAAGAGGACGCAGCGTATAGATGAACTAACCTCCCAAATTACCTCCCTAGAACAACAACATAAAGCCAATCCCCGAATTCCACAAACCCACCAGCTACTATCCCTCAGGCAGTAACTGAAAACCTTACTCCTATATTCGTTCGAATTTCTCCAGCGTAAACTAAAAGCTACTTCATATGCCACCTCCAACAGAGCAGGGAAGACTTTAGCAATGAAACTTAGAGGTAGAAGAACTAAAACAAAAATTTCTCAGATACTCCATCCCCACACGAATACCCCCCACTCCAACCCTCAAGACATAGTCAACGCATTCAGCGACTACTATAGTGACCTTTATAATCTAAAACACGACCCTTCCACCCCTCAACCATCTCCAGACGAGATTGACCAATTTCTCCACTCCATACAACTACCAACCCTGACTAAGACACAACTAGAATCCCTTAACAAACCATTTACAGAACATGAAGTCAGAGCATCAATTGACTCCCTTCCTAACGGGAAAGCCCCAGGACCTGATTGCCTCACACCCGAATATTATAAACAATTCTCTTCACAACTTGTTCCCCATATCACGGAACCTTATAACAACGCTGCCTCCTCTTCTAAATTTCCTATTGATTATTTGAATGCATTAATAGTTACGTTACCGAAGCCAGGGAAGGAACCCAACACCCCCAAAAATTTCAGACCAATATCCCTTCTAAATCTTGATTTAAAAATTTATGCTAAGACCATTGCTACACGTTTACTAGACATCATACCCACTCTTATACATAGGGACCAGACTGGTTTCACAAAGGGAAGGCAAGCGCCAGATGCCACCAGAAGAATGATAAATTTGATACATCATGCGGAGACCACCGGAACGCCTTCTCTGCTTCTATCCTTGGATGCAGAGAAGGCGTTCGACAGGGTCCACTAGCTCTACCTTAAAAAGGTCCTTCAGAAATTTGGATTTAAAGACCACATCCTTAGAGCCATACTGGCAATGTACACCACTCCTTTGGCCCAAGTATTCACAGAAGGTATGCTCTCAAAACCATTCCCTATTACAAACGGTACGCGTCAAGGCTGTCCGTTATCCCCAATTATCTTTAATTTACTAATGGAACCTCTGGCACAACACATCCGCTCCAATAAGACAATATCTGGATTACAGATAGGCAACGCCTGCCACAAAATAAGCCTATTCGTGGATGACGTTATACTGGTACTCACAAATCCCACATCTTCTCTGGCAGAGGTACAAACTACATTAAATTCGTTCAGCAACATATCATATTATAAGCTAAACAAAACCAAATCATATGTTCTTGACATTAATCTAGACGCCACAACAAAAAATTTGCTTCAACAACAGTACCCCTTCACATGGGCAGACAAAGATATCACATACCTGGGAATCCAACTTACAAAATCAACCAGACAACTTTACTCTTATAACTTCCTCCCACTTCTTCACAAAATTAACACTGACACACAACAAATAATAAAGCACGAGCTCTCCTGGACGGGAAGACTGGCGGCCTTCAAAATGACATGCCTCCCCCAAATACTGTACTTCTTCCGCACATTGCCCATTCCAATACCCTCCTCATTCTTCAGGTCCCTTCACTCAATATTCAACAAATTTATATTAAAGGGGAAAAAACCCAGATGTGCCCATGCAAAACTAATTAAACATAGACTTGCAGGAGGCGCAGGATTCATAGACTTTAGAGACTACTATTTAGCGGCCATACTTGCTCAACTACCTAAATGGTTCCAACCTAATACTCAATCTCTCTGGGCCAAGATAGAAAAATCTTTACTTATTTGTTCCAATCTTAAACACTGGTTACTGAGCACTCCTCTGGGCACCCGTGTCTCATCCTCCATCTCCCCACCCATGAGGGCTTCGGTATACGCCTGGAAAAAATTGGCCATCCTTTCTGACTACATCCCCTCAACGGCACTCCTTAACGTACCCTTAGAAACTCTTCACCATCTGTCACCGGATCTTAGACTCTCCCAATGGACCCTCAAAAGGTATCCATTCACTACATCTCCTCATACAAGGAAACAAACTTAAATCTTTCTCCCACCTACAAAAGGAATATGATCTACCCACCACTGAACACTTCACATTCCTCCGCATACACCACTGTCTAAGTAAATCACCTTTCCCCAGCTACAACATCCCCCCAAAGACCTGGGATTTCCTCACGAATCCTACTCCAAGAACCAAAGGCATATCTTACTTTTATACCCTCCTACAAGGGAAAAGATCCTTCACTAAAATGTCCCCGCATCATCAATGGGAAGCAGACCTTTCCACTACTTTCTCTGAAGAACAATGGCAACTTGCTCTCAAGTCTGCGTACAAAGTAACCCAATGTTCGACATTATGGGAACTCACCCAGAAAATCTCGCTCCGATGGTACTTGACCCCAGCTAAAATGGCTTCCTTCAGTCCCAATACCCCCAACACTTGTTGGAGATAGACACATTTAACCTTCTTACCAACATAACAAAAATCACTATCCCACCCACCCCTGCACTGGCGCTTCTAAACCTAAACATAGAAAACATACCTGGGGCCCTAAGATATATAACAACACATGTCCTCATGGCTTCCAGACTCAATTTAACTAGACATTGGAAGTCGGATACTTCCCCAACCATAACACAAACAATAGACCTGGTTTCACTACACTTCAGCTACGAAACAATGATGGCCACCAGCAATGGCAGGGCCACAAAAACCGCTCAACAATGGCTTCCTTGGACTAATTGGTCCAATGCTGCACTCCCTACTCAGACGCTCAAAATCACCCACATATCTTCTTGACCGAGCAATATGTTTATCATATGATTTATTAGTTGGTTACACTAAGACTATAGTAGAGGTATAAATCCTCAAATTAAGAATAAGTTACTGTACTTTCAGGATACCCATTGGATCCTTTCTGCCTTTGCGGCACAAAGAGCTCCCATTAGGGGTGCCACACTGGGAGAAAGGGTCACATATGTATGTTCAAATAACCAAAGTTCTATTTATTCCTATTCCTGAACTACTTTATTGAAATATGTTTCAATGACAAGCTGCTGGATACTACACATAGTTTATGTTTGAAAAACTTATGTTCTAAATGTAATCATAACGTCGTTGCACGACGTACAAAACATAAATTGTACATTGTCTTTCCTTGTGAAAAATCAATAAAATACTTTGAAACGAGGATGTGAAGGGGAGAGGAGAGCACACAGCTGTGCTCAGGTGCTATGAAGGTGGGGGAGAAGATACCATTGTGTGAAGGTGGTTCAGATCAGAACACTACTGTGAAGGGGTAACTGAAATAAGCATGGGATTGTGTAATAAAAGAGGAGGGTATAGTATGGTATATATAAAAGGCTATTCACAAAAATGTTAATTGGTCAATTTGCCAAGAAATATATCATCAATACACATCAGCAACTTCATATTAGATTTTACAGTTCCAGTGCTAATTAAAGTGGTAATAAACCACGGAAGAAAAAAAAAAGAAACCTGCAAGACAATGGCATAATGTGCTAATATGCATCGCATACTAGCACATTATGAAATACCTTAGAATGAGGCCCCAGCAGCCCGACCCAGTCAGCACTGAGGGGGCTGACACGTTGCCACGCCGTCTCTCCTGGGGTCACTCACAGCGCCGGAGCCACGATGAGGTCTCTCCCGCGCATGCGCGGGGGAGTGTTTTTTCCGGAGAGGAGCTTTGCTTTTTCTGCAGCGTCCGCCGGACCTTCAGAGAGCATGCACCGCTGCTGACGTCAGCGGCTGCATCTGAGGTGGATATCTCCTAAACCGTACAGGTTTACGGGTTGTTCATTTTACCTACAGGTAAGCTTTATTACAGGCTTATTAACTGTAGGTAAAAAATGACAAAGCGGGGTATACAATCCACTTTAATTCACCTCAGTGCACTTTTTGGTGAATAGAGAGTATAGCCCGAAGCCCCCCCCCAAAAAAATAGCGTAGTGCTAGCACGATTAGGAGCACAGGAAAGCCAGGCAAGTCGGGATTAAAACATGTTGTCAGGCAACATGGGGCTGCAGGGAATTGGGCAGCCTGCGTGGGGGAGGGACTGCAAAAAGCCAGGAGTGTGGGAGACAATGTGAAACCAGTAATCCTGGGAGTACACGCGGAGGAGAAGCATTTCCGCCCGCCCTCCCTACTAAAGATGTGTTTGCTAACCCCACGTACAGAGCCCGTCAGGAAGTCAGCACTGCGCTGAGCTAATCGCCGGCAGTGAGACATTTCCCAATCTCTGCATCCGCGCATCAGGAAATGTCTCACTGCTTGTGATTAGCGCAGCGTAGTGCCGACTTCCTGGTGGGCTCTGTACGTGGGGTGTGCGAACACGCTGGAGCTCATCCTTACTCTCTACATCGGCTTGGTTCGTTCTATGCTTACTTTTTTGCTGTGTTGGCTGTTTTTTTTATTTTACAGGGTACGTTCGGTTGGGTCTTTGGAGGCATTTTAAAATAACTTGCTGTGATCTAAGGTATGGGTCCTCGGTGGAATGCCAGTTATGGTAGAATAACTGGTAGTTAGTTACAATGGTGTATCTGCAGAATGTGGTTCGTCCCCGAGTTGGTGCAGAGCGGTAGGAAGGGACTGTGGAAGTAGTTTACGCAGATACAAAGGAAACATTTTTGATACTTAGTGTCTCCAAGGATTGGCAACCAAAAGTGTTATGTTTTTGTTTGTTAATTTTGGTTTACATAATTGTTAATTTTAATAAAGGGGCCGAAAACAGACATTTTACTCCGACCTTTGTGTCAGTATATTTTTTGGCAATAAGATGGGGATACAGTAATTTATGACACAAAGAGTCAGGATACATTTTGGGTACCTTTTTCATAATGCTTTGATGATGTTGTACAACTTATGACAGGCAAAAATAAATAGCGCTGTTGACTTAACTTTATCTGGAACATTAACTTGACTCTTTTCTTCCGTCTTTAACAGAAAGCCCGAGCCGTATCCCTTCAGCGTCATCTGGCAGAAAGCAGCGGCCCAATACTCCTCAGGGTAAGTACACAAGCTGCCAATATAAAGAAACAGGACACACCATAATCATCTACACATTACACACAGGCATTACAGTGGAACCTCGGTTTGCGAGTAACGCGGTTAATGAGCGTTTTGCAAACTGAGCACTGTATTTCTAAAAATCCTAACTCGCTTAGCAAGTGTTGTCTTGCAAAACGAGCAGGATTCAGGCCAAAAGCGGTGTGCAGTACCGCTTTTGGCCTGAGGTGGGGGCGCCGGAGCCGAGCAGAGCCGAAAGTCGCCGATCGGTGCCATTCGGAAATGCACGTAAAGGCCCGAGGACAGTTCGGCTGACCTCGGCAAACCTCGGAAAGGCTTGTGAACGGAGTCTTTCAGAGGTTTTCCGAGGTCAGCCGAAGTGTCCCTCGGGCCTTTTCGGCCGTTTCCGAGGCTCTCCAGCACCCCCCGCCTCTGGCCGCATGCGGTATTGCATCCCATTTGAAGTCAATGTGGAACAAATTATTTTCGTTTCCATTGACTTCAATGGGAAAACTCGCTTTGATATGCAAGTACATTGGATTATGAGCATACTCCTGGAACGAATTATGGTCGTAATCCGAGTTTCCACTGTATTATCATTATCGTGTAAAAGATATTACCATCCATTTTCAAACTCATACTTCAATCACTTCTCCATGAAATCGTACAGTGAAGTGTTGTGTTTTAAAGTATGAAACAATGAAGTGGATTTACAAAAAAATTCAGTATAAAAACTGGTGCAGCTCTGCAGAGAAACCAATCAGCTTCCAGTTTTTTTTGTGAAATCTTAATTGAACAAGTTAGAAGCTGATTGGTTTCTGCATAGCTTCACCAGAGTTAGCACTGTCCAGTGTTAGTAAATCAACTCTAATGCTTGTATGTGTAACCTAGAATTGTTTATGAATGCTATCGTCAACATTTGCTATCTCATCTATTTCAGATCAACAAGACCAGCCTGAGGGGAGAGTGCACTCGCCTGTACTTATTTTGGAGGGTATAGAGCTGCAGAATGAGCCAGAACTGACCTCTGGAATGTCACAGACTCCTGGCTTCTCCCCATGGCCAGAGGAGGAGGTCAGGGGCCAAGATTCCGGCATGCTGCCACCATGTAATGCTGCCCCCAGTGTGCATGTACTGCAGTTGCCACAGCAGTCGCAACCTCCTGCCGGGGTGCCACCTGCTGTACCGCCTGGCCCAACTGTGCAACTTGAAAGGCTCCTTAGAGAGGTGAGGAGATTGTCAAGTGAAAATAGAAGGCTGTCACAGGACATGAGAAGGCTTACCCGGACCATACATCTTATAGTCAGACAGCAAACTGACCATTTAGAATTAATGTTGACCCGGGTAAACCAACAGCACAACCAGGCAATGGAGCAATTGAGGATTTTGTTACTTGAAGCTATCTTCCGCCACAATGCTCCATTGCCTGGGAGCTCACTCACCCTCTGAAAGCTGAAGGAAGGCTAGTCTACATCTTACTCCGCCCCAGGACCCAAACCATTTCAGTTGACCTTTTTATGTCAACATCTGTAACGTGCATGTAAATAACAATCCTTTATATATAAGTGTTGTTTGGTTTATTGTCACTGTAAATAAAAATATTTTTTGTGTAATACTTTGATAGTTTGTTTGGTTATTATTATGTGTTATTTTTTTTACAATACATCACATATCTGGTTAATTAATAACTCATTCACACACACACCCACACATGGTAATCATTCAGAACGTCATACTCTAAGTCCACAATAGTTAAAGGAACCCAGTTTTTACTTCCTTTAACTATTCATTTAGATTTTATGGTGCCCCACTGCTCTTATTGATCTTTTGAAATATGTCAATTGATTTTCCAAAATAATTTTTATAAGCGGGGTCCAATATATTGGACCAGTACTCCTGCAAGGGGCTGTTTATAGGGAGCTATCCAATAAACAGGACAATATATAAACACTTAAACAGCCCCTTGCAGGAGTACTGGTCCAATATATTGGACCCTGCTGTGCTTATCCATATATATATACTCCCCCACACTGGCAACATGAGCCAGGGGGTGAAACAAATATATATATTTTTGTAATCCTGGTCATAATTACTTCACATTAGAGGTGGACACTGGTCACATGGCTTTTTATGAGTATGAATGCTGTTGCATGAATTGAATGGTACCAATTTTTTTTGATTGATTTTTTTTTCTTTTTTAATACTAATAATAAACATATGAAATTTTCCAACATAAACAGTGAGTTGACCGATAGATTAGGATAGTTGAGCAAAATCTGTTTTTATATTTGAGTTGGTGTATTAATCAAACATGTTTACACTCCTATTAAAACAAAACAACAAAACGTTTTAAAGTATATATGTAGAATTAAAGTAATACAGTTTTTAAACTTAATATAAACTTTATGAGGTTTCTTTTTAACGCATACCTCCTGACTAGAGGATGCATGTTTTTTCAATTTTTGCGACAGCAGAGAGAGATCAGGAAAAAAAATCCTTCTGACCTGCTGTGCCTTGAGGGAGCTGTCCGACTTCCTAATTGGTTGGGAAGCCAGTTCCATGTGCTCCCACACAGCACTGCATGTCAGAGGGAGGATTTGAGATCTTACTGTTTTCAGTGAGATCAGAAAAAATCTCCCTTTGACCAGCACAGTCCTGGTTTTGGAGGGAGTACTTGCAACTTGCCCAAGTGCTCACTAATCGGCACCGATACTAGCATTGGTATAGGTGCATATATATAGGAAGGCCGGTTTACTGGCCTGAAGTTATGGGAGGAGCCTGGAGGGTATTTAACCAGACCACCCAGGATGGTCTGTGTTGGTTCCAGTGCGCGGTAGTTCACATCACAGGGCTGACTCTTCCCAGCTCACCTCATGTTCGGCAGTCTGTGCATTCAATCGCAGGTGCACTCTGGCTTTTCATTCGTGGTCTTCGTCGGCGGTTCCCACTCACGGTCGCAGGTAGTATCCAAACTTTCGTGTCATGTGCAAAAATCTTGCGGTTTATTATGCTTCCTATCCTGCACCCCTTTCGTGAAAGAACCTGCCCCGGAGTGTTGTCGCTCATGTCCCGACATCATTCGGCACAGGCATAGTACATTCGTAAAGTTCCTTCTGACAAATATACGATTCATTCGTAGACCCAAGCCTCCAGTCACTATAGGTCGTTCTCAATATCACTCGCAATAGGCTTCACTGGTTAAAAAATTCATGATCCATGGGGTTGCCATCTCATTCATTAGGAGATCAGCATGTATTGTTTGTATAGGTTTCTGTGGCTGATTGAGGTGTGGTTGAGCCCACCTGGTGCCTTCTCTGCACTTGATTAGCCTGGGGGGATGGGTGGTTGATAGGTGTTCAGTTTCACAGTAGGGATGGCATACACTCTACAACCAATTTGTATCAGATACTCCTTACTACCGATTTATATCGGATTAATTGAATACGTTTTACAAACTGATTCATATCAGAGGCCGACTCCACCAACTCACTGCATGTCCTTCGAGATTGGTCGTAGGTTTTCATCAATTGTCCCACACTCACTGTCGCAGGTAGCACTTGTGGTTTCCTGCTACTGAACCGTTACTTTATGTTCCCCTTCGTAAACCACCTACAACTTTGTAGGTCTTACTCGGTTATTCACACACATCTGTACTTACTGCCTTTCTCCGTTCCTCATTCGAGCCCAGTCGCATCCGCGATGTTACGACTCATGACAGCCTCCACTCGGCACCACTGGTATCTTACCAACTAGGTGGTAAGAACCGTACGAATAAGCACAAGCCACCTTCGGGAACAAGTCACTTACAACGAATGTAGTCGCAGCATCGGCCCTATGATTTAGATCCTCAGCAAATCACAAGCCCCTTCAACCACTAACACCGTCAGCCGATCCGAGTCCAGTCGCAGCACCGACTCAACGATTCGGATCCGGAAAACAAGCCCCATCGTCACCTTACATCCACAACCGATCTGAATCTAGTCGCATAATCAGCGCAAAGATTCGGATCCTCTACAAAACGAACCCCACCAACCGATCCGAGTCCAGTCGCAGCACCAGCTTAAAGATTCGGATCCATGGCAATACAACATCACCAACCGATCCGAGTCCAGTCGCAATACCGGCTCAATGATTCGGATCCTCAGCATACACAAGCACTCACCAACAGTGTGCTTCTTTCATCCGACCGATCCGAGTCCAGTCGCAAAACCGGCTCAATGATTCGGATCCTCAGCATACACAAGCACTCACCAACAGTGTGCTTCTTTCATCCCACCGACCCGAGTCCAGTCGCAACACCGGCTCTATGATTCAGATTCTCAGCATACACAAGCAGTCACCAACAGTGTGCTTCTTTCATCCGACCAATCTGAGTCCAGTCGCAACACCGGCTCAATGATTCGGATCCTCAGCATACACAAGCACTCACCAACAGTGTGCTTCTTTCATCCGACCGATCCGAGTCCAGTCGCAACACCGGCTCAATGATTCGGATCCTCAGCATACACAAGCACTCACCAACAGTGTGCTTCTTTCATCCGACCGTTCCGAGTCCAGTCGCAACACCGGCTCAATGATTCGGATCCTCAGCATACACAAGCACTCACCAACATTGTGCTTCTTTCATCCGACCGATCCGAGTCCAGTCATAACACCGGCTCAATGATTCGGATCCTCAGCATACACAAGCACTCACCAACAGTGTGCTTCTTTCATCCGATCGATCCGAGTCCAGTCGTAACACCGGCTCAATGATTCAGATCCTCAGCATACACAAGCACTCACCAACAGTGTGCTTCTTTCATCCAACCGATCCGAGTCCAGTCGTAACACCGGCTCAATGATTCGGATCCTTCCCAAACCAACTTTCTCCAACTGATCCGAGTCCAGTCGCATACCGGCTCAATGATTCGGATCCTTAGCATTACAAACCCCACCGTCCAATCCGAGTCCAGTCGTAGCACCGGCTCAACGATTCGGATCCTTGCCAACCCAACTTCACCGACCGATCCAAGTCCAGTCGCATACCAGCTCAATGATTCAGAATCCTCAGCATTACAAACCCCACCGTCCAATCCGAGTCCAGTTGTAGCATTGGCTAAACGATTTCGATCCTTGCCAACCCAACTTTCCCTGACCAATCCGAGTCCAGTCGTAGCACCAGCTCAATGATTCGGATCCTCTGCAATACAAAGCGTCACCAACCGATCCGAGTCCAGTCGTAGCACCGGCTCAACGATTCGGATCCTTGCCAACCCAACTTTCACCAACCGATCCGAGTCCAGTCGCATACCGGCTCAATGATTCAGGATCCTCGGCATTATAAACCCCACCATCCAATCCGAGTCCAGTCGTAGCACTGGCTCAAACGACTCGGATCCTTGCCAACCCAACTTTCACCAACCGATCCGAGTCCAGTTGCATACCGGCTCAACGATGCAGAATCCTCGGCATTACAAACCCCACCGTCCAATCCGAGTCCAGTCATAGCACCGGCTCAATGATTCGGATCCTCTGCAATACAAAGCATCACCAACCGATCCGAGTCCAGTTGCAGCACCGGCTCAGCGATTCAGATCCAGCAATCCATACAAGCCCCCTCGTCACCTCACATCCACAACCGATCCGAATCTAGTAACAGCATCAGTGCAATGATTCGGATCCTCGGCAATACGAACTGCACCAACCATACAACTCCACCAACCGATCCGAGTCCAAATCGCAGCACCAGCTCAACGATTCGGATCCTGGGCAATACAAAACTTCTTCGACCGATCTTTCACAAATAAACCTCACCGGTGCTTACACCTCAACCCGGTTTGAACTAGTTGCATCGGCGCTTACGAATACAGTGGAACTTAGGATTCAGATCTTCAGCCTTACGTATATTAAAGCATTAACATTCACAGACACGCATCTCATCATAACTCCTTGCAATCGCTGCAAGACACGCATCTCATCATAACTCCTTGCAATCGCTGCAAAACACGCATCTCATCATAACTCCTTGCAATCGCTGCAAGACACGCATCTCATCATAACTCCTTGCAATCGCTGCAAGACACGCATCTCATCATAACTCCTTGCAATCGCTGCAAGACACGCATCTCATCATAACTCCTTGCAATCGCTGCAAGACACGCATCTTATCATAACTCCTTGCAATCACAGCAAGACACACATCTCATCATAACTCCTTGCATTTGCTGCAAAAAAAAAAAAAAATAAAATAAAAACGCATCTCAGCATATACCCATTTTGCAATCTCTGTAAAATATGCATCTCAGTACAAACTCCTTGCAATTGCTACAAATACACGCATCTTACCACATACCCGTTTGCAATCACTGCAAAACATGCATCTCAGTATAAACTCCTCGCAATTGCTGCAAATACACGCATCTTAGTGTTTACCCACTCGCAATCACTGCAAAACACGCGTCTCAGCATATACCCATTTTTGCAATTGCTGCAAAACACGCATCTCAGTATAAACTCCTTGCAATCGCTGCAAAACACGCATCTCAGCATTTACCCATTTTTCAGTCACAGCAAGAAACGCGCATCTCAGTATATACCCCTTGCAATCGCTGCAAAAACACGCATCTCAGTATATACTCCTTGCAATCGCTGCAAAAAACCCCAAAAAACATGCATCTCAGCATATACCCATTTGCAATCGCTGCAAACATGCATCTCAACATATACTCCTTGCAATCTCTGCAAGCACACTCAGAGGCGCTCATACAGCCCACTTCATCTTGTTTAGTAGCACAAAAAAAAAAAAAAAACCAGACTCGAGGTGACCCTTATCTCACGCCTCCTAGTGTTTCTCTCCCAAGTACAAGTTCCTGACTAAATCCTTAAATTAGACGTGCCAGCAATAGCGGATCTGCCCAGATGGAATGAATTTCTCATCAACTGGAATGGTATGTCAATGTTCATTCCGTTAGCATCTCCCTCTTCATCTCAGGTAGTCACGGACGCCGCAGCTTCCACAGGTCCTCGCGTCAATTTTTGGCTATCTTTGGTTTGAAGGGCTATGGCCATCAGAAATCCTTTTGATTCCCGGCTTCAGTTAGTCCTTTTCTTTCTTTGAACTCTACCCCATTATAGCAGCAGCTCATGCCTGGCGCAGTAACTGGGCAGGACAAACACTGTCGTTTGCCACAGACAACCAAGCCACAGCTAGTATTATAAATAAAAGCAGGTTCAACTCGCTGGCCATCATGGCCTTCCCGAGCAGGCTGGTGCAACTATCCCCACAGCACCAAATAATGCTCGCTGCATCTACATCCCAGGCAAATGCAATACTCTGGCCAACGCACTACCCGTTTTAACTTTGCGTTATTTTTTCGCAGGGATCTGGAACCGACCCGACCATGTTTCTTCTCCCACATTGGTCGTAGCTAACCTCGGATTAAAACAAACACCCTCACAATGCCACCCGCCTTATTAA
This sequence comes from Lithobates septentrionalis, assembly GCA_037952835.1. NCBI lineage: Eukaryota > Metazoa > Chordata > Amphibia > Anura > Ranidae > Lithobates > Lithobates septentrionalis. The sequence goes on from JBBDGP010000151.1 coordinate 1,814,403, forward strand.
TCTATCATTTTCTCACAACGCCCTGAAGGCCTACCGTACTGCCTGGAAAATCCATGACAGGTTCCTAGCCTCAAACCCTGGGGCAGTATCAGGAGATTTCCATCACATCCTGGCCTTCATATCATCTTGCCATACACAGTTGGCATTTTCACACTATACCATTAGTCTCTACTTAGCTGGCATCCAGCATTTCATCTCCTTACAAAATCCTACCAAACCATCTTTGATTGCCGCCCATGCGGTCAAGTCTATACTGCACGGTAGTCACAGACAACTCCAAATCAACAGTAAACGCCTACCTGCGACCAACGCCATATTCCGAGACAGGTCTACCATCCTGTCACATTCCCCTTTGGGTTAATTTCAGCCCGGTCATTCACGCAGCCATCTACCTGGCTTTCTGCGGTTTCTTATGCCCCAGTGAATTCACAGTCACCGGCCCCAGTAACATGTTACATAGACGCCACCTGACACGCCACCAAAGTTACTTCATCCGGCACCTTGTGGTGTCCGAAACACAACAGTCTGGTCCCGGTGTAGACATCATACTTCCCAGACTCGTAAATGCCTGGTGCCCCGTGGCCATTCTAGACCAGTTATTAGCTCATCTGCCCGACCTCTCGGAGGGCAGCCATTACTACCCTTCCCTACTAGCCCTCTAAGTAGCAACCAGTTCACTAGACACGTTAGAAATCTTTTGCCCAACTTAGGCCTTGACCCCGGACAATTCTCTGGAAATTCTTTCGCATTGGAGTAGCATCAGCAGCCTCACGAAACGGGGTCCCGGACCACGTCATCTAGAAGATGGGCAGGTGGAAATTCGCTTGCTTCGCTCGATACATCCTTAATCCACAAGCAGAAATGTCACAAGCCTTTGGCAAGCTTGCCCTGTAGTATGTCAGTAAACTTAAATCATTACCTCCCTAACCAAGTCTTTTTGCGCCCTTCTCTGGCATACCACCCAGAAGATCTGGGTTTACCATACAGCAGGCCAGGGCACACTTCAGGTCTATTTTATGTTGTTAGTCTTGTGACGTGTTTATGTGCTTCATATCTCTCAGGACGGAGGGCTCCGACCATAAATAGGAAGGCCGGTTTACTGGCCTGAAGTTATGGGGGGAGCCTGGAGGGTATTTAACCAGACCACCCAGGATGGTCTGTGTTGGTTCCAGTGCGCGGTACCCACCCACCCATTCCCCTTCTTGGGGTACTTCTCTTCAAACAATTTCTCTACAGAAACATCCATTACTTTCTTAAGGTATGCGCCCTTCTCTGGCATACAACCCAGCAGATCTGGGTTTACCATACAGCAGGCCAGGGCACACTTCAGGTCTATTTTATGTTGTTAGTCTTGTGACGTGTTTATGTGCTTCATATCTCTCAGGACGGAGGGCTCAGACCATAAATATATATATATATATATATATATATATATATATATATATATATATATATATATATATATATACACTATACATCCTAAAAGTGGTGTGCACTGGTAAGACTTACCTGTGAAGTACTTGTGACTTATATATAATCAAATCTGTCTCGCTCCTCATCCACATCAAGGACTAGTGGTATTTTCACTAAACTGTGAAAGAAAGAGACAGAGGTAGATAAACACAAAAAATAATGGAATGAAGTAAGGAATACAAGGAAAAAAATTGATCAGCCACTCACTTGTTTGTGGGTGCAGTAGGGTAAATCTTTTCCATCTTTTAATTCCATAGTATGGGGAGAGGTCTGTGCCTTCCCCATCCCCAAATCCTAATGCCGCGTACACACGGTCGGACTTTCTAGAAAGCTAGGTCCGACGTACTTGCCGCCAGACTTCCGGCGGACTACCGCCGGACTTTCTGAACGGCCGGACTTGCCTACACACGGCCGGACTTTCCGGAATCCGGTCTTCCCGACGGACTTCCGCCGGACTTTCAGAACGAACGGACTTTCCCACACACGGACAAGTCCGTTCATTTTGAACGTGACTTTGGTACGACGGGACTAGAAAAGGAATTCAATCTCGCCGCTTTTTTTGGCGAGATTGAAACCTTGCGAGCCCCGTCGCAGGCCCTTAGGTCTGGTATGGATTATAAAGGGGAACCCCTACGCCGAAAAAACGGCGTGGGGTCCCCCTAAAATCCATACCAGACCCCGATCCGAGCACGCAGCCTGGCCGGTCAGGAAGGGGGGTGGGGACGAGCGAGCGCCCCCCCCCCCCTCCTGAACCGTACCAGGCCGCATGCCCTCAACATGGGGGGTGGGTGCTTTGGGGGAGGGGGGCGCCCTGCGCCCCCCCCCCCAAAGCACCTTGTCCCCATGTTGATGAGGACAAGGGCCTCTTCCCGACAACCCTGGCCGTTGGTTGTCGGGGTCTGCGGGCGGGGGCTTATCGGAATCTGGGAGCCCCCTTTAATAAGGGGGCCCCCAGATCCCGGCCCCCCACCCTATGTAAATGAGTATGGGGTACATGGTACCCCTACCCATTTACCTAGGTAAAAAGTGTCAGTAATAAAACACAACACAGGTTTTTAAAATAATTTATTAAACAGCTCCGGGGGGGGTCTTCTTCCGTCTTCGGGGGTCCCTCCGGTTCATCTTCTCCCGGCGTCCGGTTGGTTCTTCTCCGCTCTCCGGCCTCTTCTCCCGGTGTCCCAGGTCTTCGGCCGGCCCCTCCGCTTTCTTCAGGTAGCTCTATTGCCAGCGGAGGTCCGGACTTCTGGGCTTCTTGGCTTCTCTTCTCTTCTCTTCCCCCAGATGTTGACACGACGCTCTCTCCGGCTGGACTGGTCTCTGAGGGCTGCGTTGTGACTTATATAGGCGGAGACCCCGCCCCCATATGATGTCACAGTCCCTGGGCATGCTGGGACTGTGACGTTTTAGGGGGCGTGGTCGACCACGCCCCCTAAAACGTCACAGTCCCAGCATGCCCAGGGACTGTGACATCATATGGGGGCGGGGTCTCCGCCTATATAAGTCACAACGCAGCCCTCAGAGACCAGTCCAGCCGGAGAGAGCGTCGTGTCAACATCTGGGGGAAGAGAAGAGAAGAGAACACAAGAAGCCAAGAAGCCCAGAAGTCCGGACCTCCGCTGGCAATAGAGCTACCTGAAGAAAGCGGAGGGGCCGGCCGAAGACCTGGGACACCGGGAGAAGAGGCCGGAGAGCGGAGAAGAACCAACCGGACGCCGGGAGAAGATGAACCGGAGGGACCCCCGAAGACGGAAGAAGACCCCCCCCCGGAGCTGTTTAATAAATTATTTTAAAAACCTGTGTTGTGTTTTATTACTGACACTTTTTACCTAGGTAAATGGGTAGGGGTACCATGTACCCCATACTCATTTACATAGGGTGGGGGGCCGGGATCTGGGGGCCCCCTTATTAAAGGGGGCTCCCAGATTCCGATAAGCCCCCGCCCGCAGACCCCGACAACCAACGGCCAGGGTTGTCGGGAAGAGGCCCTTGTCCTCATCAACATGGGGACAAGGTGCTTTGGGGGGGGGGGCGCAGGGCGCCCCCCTCCCCCAAAGCACCCACCCCCCATGTTGAGGGCATGCGGCCTGGTACGGTTCAGGAGGGGGGGGCGCTCGCTCGTCCCCACCCCCCTTCCTGACCGGCCAGGCTGCGTGCTCGGATCGGGGTCTGGTATGGATTTTAGGGGGACCCCACGCCGTTTTTTCGGCGTAGGGGTTCCCCTTTATAATCCATACCAGACCTAAGGGCCTGGTATGCCCCGCGCTCGCCGTAATAGGAAGATTTGTTTTTCCTATTGCAGCGAGCGCGAGATGCAGTAACCTGCTCCTCCGTCGTATCTGGTCCTTCGGACTAGCATACAGACGAACGGGCTTTCCGTCAGGAACTGAGTCCGGCGGAGGTACGACGTAAAGATTTGAAGCAGGCTTCAAATCTAAAGTACGTCGGATTTCCGCAAAAATCCGACCGAAACGGTCCGTCGGAAGTCCGATGGAGACCACACACGGTCGGACTTTCCGCCGGACTTTGTCCGGCGGCGTCCGTCGGACTTTTGCAGGTGAAAAGTCCGACCGTGTGTACGCGGCATTAGGATTTTCTTGTAGATGGTAGCCGGTGCAGTCTTCATTTGCAACTCCGTAGACAGTAAGAGGAGAAAATACAAAGGAATGGAATACCACTTTTTGTGGGAGTATTGGTATCCATGGAGTTTTGGTTGTGGGAATATTGGGTCTCGGAGACACAGAGTAAGTGCAGGATTTATTTTATTTTGTGTCTCTAAATTTAATACTAATATAAAAAGGAGCATTGATTATTGTGTATATGCACTATGCATGCAATAGCAACTCCAAAAACTTGAACGAAAAAAAGTATACCAATGATAACAATTATCCAAAAAAATGCAACTTGGGTTGAATCATAACAATCTCTCAACTGGTGGATAATTTAGAAACATTATTCACAGGAATGGATGGATCTACTTCAATTCAACCTATTCTAAGAGTAGAATAGATGCCAAATAAAAAATACAAAAAAAAAAAAAAAACAACAAATATAGTGCAGGTAATGATATCTATCCAAAATGAAAGGAACATGTTTAACCACTTCAGCCCCGGAGGATTTGGCTGGCACTTTTTGCGATTTGGCACTGCGTCGTTTTAACTGACAATTGCGCGGTCGTGCGAGGTGGCTCTCAAACACAATTGACGCCCTTTTTTTCCCACAAATAGAGCTTTCTTTTGGTGGTATTTGATCACCTCTGCGATTTTTGTTTTTTGCGCTATAAACAAAATAAGAGCGACAATTTTGAAAAAAACGCATTATTTTTTACTTTTTACTATAATAAATATCCCCCAAAAATATATAAAAAAACATTTTTTTTCCTCAGTTTAGGCCGATACGTATTCTTCTACATATTTTTGGTAAAAAAAAAATCGCAATAAGCGATTATTGATTGGTTTGCGCAAAAGTTATAGCATTTACAAAATAGGGGATAGTTTTATGGCATTTTTATTTAAAAATGTTTTTTACTAGTTTTGGTGGCGATCAGCGATTTTTATCATGACTGCGACATTATGGCGGACATGTCAGACATTTTTGACACATTTTTGGGACCATTGTCATTTGTACAGCAATCAGTGCTATAAAAATGCATTGATTCCTGTGTAAATGACACTGGCAGTGAAGGGGTTAACCACTAGGGGCGGGGAGGGGTTAAGTCAATACTAGGGAGTGTTTTCTAACTGTAGGGGGGTTGGGCTGTGTCTGTCAGTACACTGATCTCTGCTCCCGATGACAGGGAGCAGAGATCGAGTGACACTGTCACTAGCCAGAACGGGGAGATGCTGTTTACATCAGCATCTCCCCGTTCCTGCTCTCAGTAAGACGATCGTGGGTATCCCCGCGGCGATCGAGTCCGCGGGACCCGCGACCCGACTCACGGAGCTCCCGGCCGGCGCGCGCGCACCGCCGGCCGGCAGCGCGCATGCAGTGACACGGCGGGAAATTCAAATGGACGTATATATACGCCCATTTGCCCAGCCGTGCCATTCTGCAGACGTACATAGTCGTGCGCCGGTCCTTAAGTGGTCAATATGAAAGTTATCACTCAGTTAAAAGTAGAGACTGAGAGAGCCTGGGAAGCCGAGATCAGTCTCATGGTTTTATTTCATGGACTGGACTCTTTTTGGGTTTACAATCTTCCTTTTTTGGGTGGCAGGTGGATACATCTCAAGTGGTCCAAAATCAACTGTCTGACAATTTTACTTGGGATTATTTCCCAATCCCAATCCACATAAAAGAAAGGTGATGATGTAAAGGCCAAAAATAGACCATTCAATAATACCTTGAGGCTAATCCCAGCTTCCCAAGCTCTCTCAGTCTCTAGTACTTTCTCACTGAGTGATAACTTTCATATGTTAATAAACAAACATATTCCTTTAATTTTGGATAGATATCATGACCTGTCCTGCACCTTTATTTGGTTTTGGTTTTGTTTAATTTTATATTTGGCATCTAATCTTGGAAGAGATTGAATTAAAGATAGACTTATGGCACATAGAGTAGAGGTAGAAGTTCAAGACAAAGTAGCACAGTTAACTATCAAAGTTTAGGGCAGGGTATCCCAGTTTTGGTAGGTTTACTTTTAGAAAAGCCATCTGCTCCATCAGCTGTGGAGCCAGTTGTGATCGCTGCGGGGAGAGAATATTTCCAGTAATGGAAAATACCCACTCACTTTGGACTGAGGTTGGGGGGCAGGATATAAGCTCTCGGGCTACAATGGAGAGAGCAGGCCAAATCCCCCTCTTTTCATGCCAATATTGTAAAGGCACAGTAGTAGCAGGCAAATGTGGCTCGGAAAGATAAGCCTTTACTGTATCTGAGACACTACTTTGTTTCCTGAGGGGCAGTCTCGTGGGTCCAATCAAACGATCTAATGTCTGTGCCCAAATCTCGTCTGCTCTGGTTGTGTTCACAGCAGTGGTACTGATAGGTGTTGACACAGTATCATCGGCAGGCTCCTCCAGTTCTTCTTCCTCCACCTCTAGCGGCATGAATAATTGTCTTTGCCTGTCACACACCCTCTCAATTAATTTATCCCTCCAGGTGGTTAGTACATTGCTGTGGAGGGGCATTTTGCCCTTTATTCGAGTATCACACATTGAGGCAAACATTAGCTCAGGGCAAGCTTCTATAAGGTCATTAATCCTTCGAGTTAGTTGACCCTTAAGCCTCCTTAGAAGTGCAGCAATGTCTGCAACTAATTCACCACCAGGTAACAGCTCTCTAATGCTGAGAAAGTCATGCAGCCTAATGTTAAGGTGTGTGAATAGGGGGATAACTTGAGACAAAATTGCATTCTCTCGGCTCAAGCTTTCTGTGGCAGCACGGAAGGGACTAAGCACTGCCACCAACTGACCAATGATTGTCCACTCCTCCCTGCTTAATGGTCGAGCAATGCCTATAAAATGCTCATGGGATATGGCATGAATTGCCTTTTGCTGTATTCTCTCAAGCATTTCCAATGTAGAATTCCACCGAGTGCTTATGTCCTGCTTCAAGCGGTGCTGACTAAGGCCAGCCTTACTTTGCTAAGTTCGGAATTTGTGGCTATCTTTGACACTTCTGTGAAAATGGCCTGCTATCTTACGACAGGATTCCAGAACTGCTGACAACGTTTGACTACTGTCGTCGTCCAGAGCAGCCTTAACCACAAGATGCAGGACATGTCCCGAGCAGCGAACACCTACAAATCGCCCATCACGCAGAGCCTTAATCATATTTGGTGCTCCATCTGTTACCACAAACCCTAACTTTGGCTGCATGCCTGCTTGGTCTCCAAGCCACTCTGCCACCATTTTTTGTAGTGCACACAAAATATTATGAGCACTGTGTTGCTCATCTATAACCTCTGCATGCAAGAGGAAGGAGCGGTGTCCCTACTTAACAATTACTGCCTCAGCTCCTGTGCTTCTTGCCCCTGGTTTTGGTTTCATAGGTTCTGAGACAGTGGGCTGCCACCAGTGCGTGGTCAATGACAAAAAAGCATGCTGGCCACTGGGAGCACTCCACAAGTCGGAGGTAAAATGCACAGACTGGCCAGCAGCTCTGCCCAACTCCTTTTTCAATGCCTGCACACGTGAATTGTATAAAGAGGGTACTTAATTACGGCTGAATGTAGTACGGGAGGGTACAATATACTGAGGTGCAACTGCCTGCATTAGCTGCTTAAATGGCTCCCCTTCCACCAAATTATAAGGTGCTCAAACGACAGCCATCAATTGCCCAATAAGGCGGGTAATTTTGCGCGACTGCTGCCTAGACAACCCCTTAGAATGAAAGCCGCTAAATTGCTGCAGGGTAGGCTGATGAGTGGGATGCCTAATGGTTGCACAAGAGGTGCCTTGATCCCTTTGCCCCTTGTCATGCCTATCGGTGGAAATGGTAGCACTAGTACTGGTGGTTCCACTCTTTTTAGTAGGTGGAGCTGCCACCCCACTTTCCTCTCTCAACAGCAGAGGCTTATGCTGAGAACGCAAATGATGACCCATCCCAGCATTAGTGAGATGCCCTACAATTCTCCCACGGCTCACTTCCCTGCTATATAGTTTGCATTTGGCTATGCAACCATCCCCAACAGAAACATAATGCTCCCATACTTTTGACCGCCGCTTGCTGTTACCACTGCCACTGGGTGGGGAAGAATCTTCTACAATTTGTTCAGGGTGATGGCTTTGAGATTGAGTAGCTTTAGGGGTGATGGAAGAAGATGGTGGTGGCCAAACAATGGTTACCTTGGCACTGACTTCTGGGGTGATAGAAGAAGATGGTGGCCTAACACTGGTTACTGTGACAATAGTTATATCATCTAAGACAGAAGAGGCGGGTGATGGTGACTGTATTGTGTGTGTAAATAACAGAGGAGACACAGCAGGACCAATATCTGATGCTGGACTACACACTTGATATTGTTGTAGATATTGCTCTTCCTCTAAACCCAATCCTATTCCTAAATCAAATCTTTCAAAGGTGGGACTTAAAGGTATGTCATTGTCATCATCATGTTGTTTAGCAGCAGGTTCAGGTTGTAAAATATTAGCTGCCACTTTACCTCTATCTGTAGGGCTGCTGCTAGAACTTTTGGTGTTGGCAGTGGCAGCTATGCTTTTATCTTTAGAAATGTCCTTTTTGCTGTAAATAAAATATCTCCATTTTTGGCTGCTTATAACTGTGGGCACTAACAACAGCCTTTGCAGGAACTGCCCGGCTTTTCTTGTAGAAAAGAGCAGGTGTTACAATAGGCCTGTTGCTAGTACCATCTTTTTTTGAACTTGTTGCTGACGCTGTATCATTTTCCACTCTTGCTTCCCTCATGGAGTGAGGAGGAGAAGTATCCATTATTAAGTGTTCTTGCATAGCAAGACCACTTACTGTTATCTCACATATATATTATTCTTATTATTATAGCCAAATTTACCACCCTAACTCCTCCCACAGTTTTTAAACTACATAGACAAGTAATATACCGAAACGTGCGGATTGTTCCCGAATGGTGTGCTATTACTTTGTGGAACGTTTCGCCGAATGGTTCACGAAATATCGTCGTTTTTGCGGCGAAATTGGTCCCATAGGAATGAATGGGGAAACTAGAGTGGGAGATGACAAAAGCTGGAAAATCAGAACATGATTTCTAAACTGCCGCCACTCCCTCATTTTCAAGCCCACCTACACAAATCTTATATCAAAACGTTCAGCTATCCCTGCTGCCACTAAACATGTCCACGGCTAAGCCATAGTCCTGATAGTTTTCACAATATGACCATTTGTTTGTAACTCACGCCGTCCATTGACATTCATTGAAACTACACTCTAGCCCCCTCCAAATTTGAAGGGCAATTTCTAAACTGCGACTGTGCCTTCATTTTTAATATTTCAGAGACATACTATACATCAAAATCTAGGTCTGGGTCTTGTGATTCTCACAATATAAAGATCTTTGCTGTAGGATGTATAGTTTTTAAAATACGGCCATTTGTTTAGAGGTCATTTCAGGTAATTTTAGCCATTAATCAGAGTGTACTGTTAGTGTTTTTTTTTTTGCCATGGTTACCAAAGCTTCTGTTATACACAGGGGGGAAGGTGGCTGGAGCATCTCAGCTGATTACAGAGCCCGGGGGAGGGGACAGACACACCATGTACTGATTTATAATAGAGGAATATGATGGGGCAGTTTTGATGGGGTAATTCTGATGGGGCAGTTTTGATGAAGTAGTATTTGGGAAGCATAAACAGGGCATGAGCGTTGCTAGGAAACAGTGGTTGTAAACACAAGATGCTGAGACACTCCAAATGCATGTGACTTCATCTGCTAGACTTGATAATGCTTGTAGACTCCTCCCACAGTTTTCACACTACAGAGACAAATAATATACCGAAACGAGCGGATTGTTCCCAATTGGTGTGTTATTACTTTGTGGAATGTTTTGCCGAATGGTCCACGAAATGACGTTTTTGCGGCGAAATTGGTCCCATAGGAATGAATGGCGAAATGTTCAAAACTAGAGTGGGAAGTGACAAAAGCTGACAACCCATGATCAGCCAAAACATTATGACCACCCCATGATCAGCCAAAACATTATGACCGCCCCATGTAAAAAAAAAAATATTTTTGAAAAAAAAAAAATTTTTTTGAAAAAAGTAAAAAAATAATTTTTGGAAAAAAAAAAATCATTTTTGAAAAAAAAAATATATATATTTTTGAAAAAAAAAATATTTTTGAAAAAAAAAAATATATTTGAAAAAAAAAATTTCTTTTAAAAAAAAAATTATTTTTGAAAAAAAAAATACTTTAAAAAAAATAATAATTTCGAAAAAAAAATTATTTTTGAAATAAAAAAATTCATTTTTGAAAAAAAAAATTACCTTTGAAAAAAAAAATTACTTTTGAAAAAAAAAATCATTTTTGAAGAAAAAAAATCATTTTTGATTAAAAAAAATTCATTTTTGAAAAAAAAAATTACTTTTGAAAAAAATGTTCAGCTCTTTCAGCGAATGATGGAACTTTTTTACTACGATTTATACTTTTTAAAATATTAAGCTTTTTAACACTTTTCACAGTTACTCAAGCCACTCCACCCCACCCAGTTACTCCGCCCACTCCAGTTGTAGAGGCAAGAACACTTTCACAATTTCCCCAGAAATTGTACCTTTTCTAGTTATAATTATTGTTTTTAAACAAACCATAAAAAATGGTGTATTACACCTTCAAAAATGCAACTGCAAAAAAAAAAAAAAATCTCAGACAGACAGCACAGCAAACAAAACAGTGCACACACTGTCCCACAAAAGCATAAAAAATTACAATTGCAGGAAATAAAGAATGATAATCCTTGTTTAATTTCTAATAAGTCCTGTACTTACTCCCAGTCCACAAGACCTGACTCAGTCTCCTCCTCAACTGAATCTAAAAAGATTCAGGAATGCAGTGTGACTCAGACACAAAAGGGATAAGCTGATTGGCTAAGATATTAAGTAAGATACATCACTCAGTACACTGCCCATTCTAAAGAATGATTCGAGAACACGAAATTACGAACAGACAAAGAAACGAATGTACGAACATACGATTGAAAATACGAACATACGAAATTACGAACATACATATTAGAATACACTTACACTGTCCATTCAAAAGAACGATTCGAGAACACGAACAAATGAAATTACGAATATACAAAGAAACGAAATTGCGAACACGCAAATGAGAATATGAACATACGAAATTACGAACAGACAAAGGATTGAAAATATACGGAATGCAAATTATTCGTTATAGATGTCATTTTCATTCTACTGTTTCTGTGTTTCGTATTTTCGTAAGTTTGTCCATTCATAAGTTCGTATTTTTGCGTGTTCGTTATTTTGCTTATTCGTAATTTTGTAATTTTCGTATTTTGTTTTTTTTTTAGCTATTCGGATGTTCGAATTGATCCGAATGTACGAATACTAACAAATTCGTACGAAAATCCATTCGTTACGAACCGAATCGCACATGTCTATTACCTATTACAGCTGTTTTTGTCTTTTGCCATGGCCAAGTTAATTGACTCGAACGGAACCATACGACTGCTTTCTCATAATCTTCAGGGGTTGGGCTCTCCATCTAAACATAGCAAGGTGTTTAATTATTACAAGTCACTGGGTGCTGATATTGTAGCTCTTCAGGAAACACATTTTGCTTCTTCCTTCACTCCCCGCTATATACATAAAAACTATCCCGTTTGTTATTTTGCTAATGCCAGGGAGAAAAAGCGAGGGGTGGCACTTTGCTTATCGCGATGAATCTCATTCACTGAATCTAAAATACTGAGGGACCAGGAGGGGAGGTACGTAATGGTAAAGGGACACCTGGGAGGTAATTTAGTGACATTTTTGTTTTATTATGCCCCAATACGAACCAGGTAGCATTTTTCAATTCCTTCCTCCGATCTTTGGTGCCGGAATTTGAGGGAGATGTGATCTTAGCTGGCGACTGTAATCTAGCGCTAGACCATATACTAGACAAATCTCACTTATCTCAACTTCAGTCCCCTCCCAAACAAAGCTGAAAATTTGCTCAGCTGTTACATCATCATGACCTGGTTGATGCTTGGAGGGAGGCCGTCAGACTTTTGTTGCTGAAAAGTCCGACCGTGTGTGCACGGCAAACCCTACCGCTCGAGACTATTCCCACTTTTCTAGGGCTCATAATCGTTATTCACATATCAATCATGTATTTCTCCTTTCGGGGCTAATGCCCAAACTGACCGCAGCCAAGATAGTGTCGACGCCCTGGTCTGACCATGACCCCATAGTATTAGTGTTTTCTAACTTAACGATTAAGATAGCTTGAAGAAATCACACTGGAGGCTAAATGAATCTATACTCAGTAATGAATCTTACTGCTTAGATATTATTACTCACCTTAAAGCTTACTTTGATATTAATAAAGCAGAATATACCACTCCTGCCATTAATTGGGCAGTACACAAAGCTTCAATACGAGGTTTCTTGATTCAGTTGGTATCCAGACTTAAAAAAGCTCGCAACTAAATGATCTTGGTAAAAACTAATGGGGCGTACACACGGTCGGACTTTTCGTCTACAAAAGTCCGACAGCCTGTCCGACAGACTTTCGGCGGACTTTTAGCGGACTTGCGGCGGACTTGCGGCAGACTTTCTAACGAACGGACTTGCCTACACACGATCACACAAAAGTTCGACAGCCTAGTACGGTGTGACGTACACCAAGTCCGACGAGACTATAAAACGGAAGTTCAATAGCCCATACGACACCCTTTGGGCTCCTTCTGCTAATCTCGTGTTTATTTCGTGTTAGTAGAAGTTTGGTGAGAGACGATTCGCGCTTGTGAGACTCGTATTTTTCAGTTTGTTTTAACTGTTGTTCAGTCTGTGCTTGTGAGGTTTGTATCTGCTTTTCAGTGCGTTTGGTCAGTTGGCATTGAGAAATCTTTGTTTTATTGTCCGCTCGTTCCTGATTTTCAGGTCGCTCTTCACAGGCCTTGCTGTTCTTCAGTGCGTTCTGTTAAGTGCGTTCTGACCAGCCGACCGTTTTGAAGCCATGTTACCTGTACGTACTCGTCGTCGAGCTCGTGCATTGTATGTGCTTGGTGCTGTAGTTCATTCTTCAGCCCAAGACCAGTCCATGAACAGGGCGAGGAGGAGTTCATGGACCAAGAATTGGTTGCTTCAGCATGACCAGTTCTGTCACATGCCATTGCTCCGTGAGATCCGTGAGAATAATCCTGAGGATTTCAGGAACTTTCTCCGGATGACTGACCCCGTTTTTGACCGTTTATTGGCTTTGCTGACCCCCTATATCAGCAGGCAGGATACCTGCATGAGGCAAGCCATCACTCCGGAGCAGAGGCTAGTTGCCACGTTGCGGTACTTGGCGACAGGGAGAAGCAGGACCTCAAGTTCTCGACAGGCATCTCCCCCCAGGCTCTGGGGATCATTATCCCAGAGACCTGTTCTGCCATCATCCAGGTCCTGCAGAAGGACTATATTAAGGTAACATTTTTTTCTTTTATTAGCATCACATGTTCTTTTCTTTAATCTTTGATAATGTAATGTATTTCTTAACTCAAACACTACTTACCATCATTGCAATATAGTGTGAATGTCCCCTTTTTCTCCTCACGCATGCTGGAATTTTTTCCTGTTCTTTTTTGTCATGCATGTATATTTGCCTTCACTAACCTCCCCAGCATACAATGCTGGACACATATCCACCTAGTCTACTCAGTTTGAATGTATTTAGTCAGCTGCATTGTATTTTGTTTCCCCTAAACTCCATCCAAATAGTGTGCATGTCATAAACTAGGTTTCCAACCCCCTCCCCCCAACTCCATCCAAATAGTGTGCATGTTATAAACTAGATTTCCAACCCCCCCCCTAAACTCAATCCAAATAGTGTGCATGTAATTAGCTTGATTTCCAACCCCCCCACCTAAACTCAATCCAAATAATGTGCATGTAATTAGCTTGATTTCCAACCCCCCCCCCCACGTAAACTCAATCCAAATAGTGTGCATGTAATTAACTTGATTTCCAACCCCCCCCCCCTAATAATTTGCTTTAATGTTCTGTGGTGTTGATTTTTACAAAGCAAATATATGTTGCACTTTGCAAAATGCATTTGCACTCTGCAAGTGCATTTGCTCCAGTGCTTTAGTACATTAGCAGAAGCTCTGCTGATTTCCATCATCCAATCATGTGCAAGCCACAAAGTGTTTGGATGAATTGCCCTTGCATGTGATTGGGTACTCCTTGCAACATGAAAGCCTTTTTACCTTACCTCATTTACTAAGCTGTGGAGCAACTGCACTTGCAGAGTGCGACAACTGCACAGTCTTGTAGCCTTTAGTCAATAAAACCCTGCGTGTCCTTAAACTTTTAATTAATTTCTAATTTCACCACCCCCTAAAATGTAACAATGTGGCATCAGAGGGGGTGAGCAATCTGATAAGTGTGCCTTTCCATATTATTTATTCAAGAAGATTTCAATTATTTAATGTTATACTGATGCTGGGCAATAATGTTTTAAGTGTATAATGTTGTTGCAATGTTCTTTTCTAAATTACTGAGTTTTGTTTTCTTGTTTCATTCCCCAGTTTCCTTCAACGTCACAGGAATGGTAGACTGTGGCATCCCATTTTGCCACCCGTTGGGACTTTCCCAATTGTGGAGGGGCTATAGATGGGAAACATGTCCACATCGTGCCACAACCCCATTCGGGGTCATACTATTTTAATTATAAGTATTGTTTTAATGGCGGTGGTGTCGGCACACTATGAATTTCTCTATGTGGACGTGGGAAAGAATGGCCGGATGTCGGATGGAGGAGTATTTGCCCAGACGGAGTTCTGCCAGCGTCTCCAGAGTGGTGGCCTGGGATTGCCACCTGATGCGGATAACGTGGAAGGACTCCCCTTTGTCTTCATAGCAGATGAAGCCTTTGCTCTGAGCAAGCACCTCATGAGGCCATTCCCCCAAAGAACCCTCACCCCGAAGAGGAGGGTTTTTCATTTCCGGCTGGCCAGAGCTAGAAGAGTGGTTGAGAATGCGTTTGGGATTCTGGCCAGCCGGTTCCGCCTGTTTCAAACATCCATTAACTTGGCGGAATACAAACTTAATTTTATCATTTTATCGTGCTGCATCCTGCACAACTTTTTGCACAAACATTCCCCAAATTATATTGTGCCAGTTGGGCCTGAGGCTGGACTTATCACTGACAATCTTACGGGCCTGGATACTGTCCGTACTGGCTTGGCCCCCCAAAGTGCCCGTCAAGTTCGACAGCAATATGTAAATTATTTTATGGGTAGTGGGGCCATTGCAATGGGCCAGGATATCTAAATTATCAAAATGAAAAAAATCTTGATGACATTTTGAATTATATTTATTGCTTGCCTTTCTTTTGGGCTTTCTCCTAGGTTATGGTAGAGCACTTGTAGTGCCAAGTGTATTTTCATTGACTAAATAAGCTCCATTGTCACTGTAAACAACTATTTAAAATTTAAACAAACTGATACTGAGCATTGAAATAACAAACCACACATTTAGTTAATTACTAAACAGATGTTTTAATATTCTGTAAACATTCACTTAAGCATTAGTATAAAATGTTCATAGGCAAAAATATATCAATATATTGACAAATTTGGAAAAATATAATTAGTTATATTTTTTTATAATTTAAAATATAATTTTTTTTATTTTGATTTTAACAAACAGGCTTCTTTTCTATTCATTTTTTTTTTATTTTTTAAAAACAGGCCTTTTTTTTTTTTTTTTTTAAAAACAGGCCTTTATTTTTTTTTATTTTTAAAAACAGGCCTTTTTTTATTTTTTAAAAACAGGCCTTTTTTTGGCTTTTTTATTTTTTTTATATTTTGGTTTTTTAAAAACAGGTTTTTTTTTTTCAAAACAGGCTTCCATTTTTTTGTACTTTTTGTTTTTCTATGTTGTTAAACAGGCATATAATTTCCACAAAAGAGAAGGCCCAGAATGGGGTCAGCAAACCAGCAAATGAAGGACATGATCAATGTTTTTGGGGTTGAAAAAGGGCATTTAGATTCGACCCAAAACAACAATCATGTCCTTCATTTCCTGCTGCATACGATCCAGCCGATTCCGCATTTGATCAATCTCCCCATTCCAGGCCATTATTTTAGAAATTAGTCGTTGGGCACTGTCTGTTGTGAAATAGTCACTTGGACCTAAAATAGAATGAAAAAAATATGTGTTTAGAAATATGCAGACATACATAGTTTACCTTAGCTGGTGTCTCAGACACTGACCTGGTGGGGTGCCCATGTTGCATACTTCATCAACATCCTCGGGGGTGGCGCTGTTGCTTGAGTCAAGCACAACCAGATCACCTAAAATAGAGTAAAAAAAATTCATAAAATAAAAGGCAGCCATGCATAGATTACCGTAAGCTGGTGTGTCAGACACTCACCTGGTGGGGTGCCCATGTCGCCCACCTCTCCTTCCTCCACATCCTCAGTGGGGCTTGGGCTGATTTCCCAAGTATGTTCTTTTGGTTGGGGGGGACTGGGTTCTTCTTGGCTGAGTGTTTTTTCCCCTATGTGAACCAAAAAATTAATATACTTAGCACACAGATATTTTAGTACATAGTAATCTTCAAACATGGTAGTGAAGTGGTGTACAAATTGTCTGTTTGTGTAGAGTTCCTAGTTTCCTAAATATTTAATTTTTATAAAGACATATCGAGATAGATAGATATATTTAGATATTGATATATAGATATCGATATATCTAAAAATCCCTCTCTCTCTCTATATCTATATATCTATATAGATAGATATATATATAGAGATATATAGATATATATATATAGAGATATATATATAGATTTATATATAGATATATATATAGATCTCTATAGATATAGATCTCTCTCTCTATATATATATATATATATATATATATATATATATATATATATATATATATATATATATATATATATATTTATAAATATCTCTATATATGTAACAAGGTTTAAACGATGCAAAAATCGTATAGGAAAGAAAAGCACATGGAGCAGTATACAAGGTAATAAACACAAGATGAAAACACGACAAGTACTTACTTTTTTTCAGCACTTTACGGATCCGTCTGTACTGATCCGGCTCCATGAGTTTGAGCTTGGACCATCTTTTTCGAATTTGATCCTTCGAGCGCTGTACCCCAAAAGAACCATGTAAGGTCTTCACCACCTTCGCCATTATTTTGGCTTTTCTCAAATTTGGCCGGGCGTACGGCCCATACTTCCCATCATAGTCCTTTTTTTTAAGAATGGCCACCATTTCCACCATCTCTTTAAAGGACATATTGGAGGCCTTAAATCTGGGCTTCCCAGATCGTGACGTACCGGCGTCCGGGCTTTCGTCGCTACCTGAGGTAGTACACACCTGATGTGTCTCCTTCATTATTCACCCCACTACGCACCGTATAAAAAATGGGCGTAGAATATGAGTTAAAATCGAACGTCAGGGGCGGGCGACGCAGGCAGAGTTTCACACATGCGCAGTGTATAAAGAGGGGCCTTGCGCATGTGTCGTGCGTAGAATTAAGGGGCGGAGAACATGAGTTAAAATTGAACGTGAGGGGCGGGCGACGCAGGCGGAGTTTCACACATGCGCAGTGTATAAAGAGGGTTCTTGCGCACGTGTCGTACGTACGTTCTGTGCGTAGAGTCAAGGGCGGGGTATATGCGTAAACAAAAAGAACGTCAGGGGCGGGCCAAGTAGGCGGAGTATTACGCATGTGCAGTGTATAAAACGCTGTTACGTATTGTGTCGTACGTACGTTCTGTGCGTAGGTGATAGTGGACCGGGACGCTACTAAACAAAGGTAATTTTAAATTTATAAATTTGGTCAAGACTTTGTAGCAAGCAGCCTATATGGCTTGACAGATTGATGAGGCCTACATAGGGATAAGATGATGAGGGTTTAGCAGAAACCTAATAAGTGTTTTTTGTCTTGTGTGTTTATCTTTTACAGACATTATGAATGCCCAATTTAAGAATCCTGATTTTTTGTCAGCTTTTATAGACAAGTATAGAGAGATGAGGAATCTGTGGGAGGTGAAACACCCTCAATATTATTTAAAGCATGTCAGGAAGTCAACACTGGAGAGACTTCTGTCATTTGTCCAGACGACCATCCTGGAAGCAACAATGGAGACATTGTTAAAGAAAATTGGGATCTTGAGGAACATGTATAAGAGGGAGCATAACAAGATCCAGGAATCCATGAGATCAGGAGCATCAGCAGATGATGTTTATGTACCCAGGCTGTGGTACTACAATAAACTACGGTTTCTTGATGACCAGACTGAAGCCAGGGCATCACTTTCAACCCTTCCCTCCACCCTTCCCTCCACCCTTTCATGCACCCTTCCCTCCACCCCAGCAGAGGCTGATGAGGACCAAGCTGGGTCTTCCATCCTGGATGAACCGGATATGACCATCTGGAGTCAGGTAAATTAATTTCCCAAATATTTACTGTCCTAATATTAATGATGTTAACTGGATGTTATAATTGATTCAAAAAATGTTCCCCTAAAAATGATGTATACATATCAATTGACAGTAGTGGCTAAATATGTTTGTCACCTGCTTCAAAAAATTAGGGTGTCTGATTTCTATACTCTTTTATTAGGAGATGTATTCACATTGAATTTGCTAGTCATGAGAAGCAAATTGTGTGTCATTGATGAACCCAAAACAAAATACTAAAACTATGTCCTTTTTTTTATACACAGGATGAGGCCAGCCAGGAGGAATGTGGGGAAAGTGGCAGGCAGGAGGAGACCGGGCCCATGGACAGCCTGGAGGAGGCCGGATTCAGCATCATCCTGGAGGAGGCAGGACCCTGTGTCAGGCAGGAGGAGGCAGGACCCTGTGTCAGGCAGGAGGAGGCTGGACCCAGTGTCAGGCAGGAGGAGGCCGGACCCAGTGTCAGACAGAAGGTGGCTGGGCCCAGTGTCAGGCAGAAGGTGGCTGGGCCCTGTAGGAGCCTGACACAATCCCAAGTGCCTCCTCTCCACCTTCCAAAAAAAAGGGCCAGGAAGGGGACGGTGACACAGGAGGCATCCCTGCGCCTCATGCGAGAGGCCACTAATTTTTTAAGGAGCCCCCCCGAAGCTGAAGAGGCCTATGACTGCTACTTAGCCAGCAGGCTGCTTAAAATGGAGTGGGACCAACGCCTCATTTGTGAGAGACTGTTTGGGAAAACAATACAGAAGGGGCTGCAGGGCACGCTAACTAGAAACACACAACTACATAAGGCAGCCCCCCCTCCTCCTCCTCCTCCTCCTTCTCCTCCTGCCACAACTCAAACACCAGAGCCACAGCCTCCAAAGAAGGCTGCAGGGAAGGCTGCAAGGAAGGGTGCAGGGCAGCGTGGAGGAAAGTCTGCAGGGAAGAGAAGAAAGTGATGACCTGGGTTCAGTCTGGTCTGACAGAAGACTTCCTCTTTATTTTATTTAGACCATGAATAAATGGATATTTGAGTTTATGAAAAGACTTTATGTGTTTTATTTTAAAGCATTGATTTAGACACAATGTCAAATTAACAAGGCACAACAATCTCCTTGAGGTTGCAAAAACACACAAAAAATACATTAATAATGTTCTAGTGGTAACTTTAACAAAAAAATGATACATAACCAAAAACGGTTCTTTTGTGTTAACTTTATATACAAAAAATAAAAAATCACAATAAACAAAAAAATGGTTCTTTTTTGTGGTAACTTTACAAACACCAAAAAAAAAAAAAAATGGTTCTTTGTGGTAACTTTACAAACACCAAAAAAAACAAAAAAAAACCAAATGGTTCTTTGTGGTAACTTTACAAACACCAAAAAAAAAAGAAAAAAAAGCTAGATAAAGATAAAATAAGTTCGACAACAATCATAAAATAAACATCTGGAGAAAATCTAAAATAAAAGATGACTCCACCAAAAAAAAACAAGTGTAAAAATTATTATTAGTATGGAGACATTGTTTTTAAAAAGAATACTATATCATTCATGAGATCAAAGAGAAAAAGAATCCAGAAATCAGTTTGGGAGAACTCTGTTTGAATATGAACAGCAAAACATCTTCGTTCTTTATAGCATTAGTAAAGAAGACATTAATGCGCTGCATTCAACGATCACAGATTTTGCAGCGTGAGGAATGTGCTTCCTACAATACGAACACTAGTTTTACTAGACCGAGTGCTTCCGTTTAGTTTTTGCTTATGAGCATGCGTCGTTTTTTTGTCCGTCAGACTAGCATACAGACGAGCGGATTTCTGGGTCCGGCGTAGTTACGACATAAAGATTTGAAGCACGTTTCAAATCTAAAGTCCGTCAGATTTGAGGCTGGAAAAGTCCGCTGAAAGTCCGCTGAAAGTCCGGGAAAGCCCACACATGTTCGGATTGTCAGCCAGCTTTAGTCCGTCGGCGTCCGTCGGACTTTTGTAGACGAAATGTCCGAACGTGTGTACGCGGCATAAGGTATATGAAACCCTAGCTACCCAACACAAGCGTTCCCCAGATCCAGACTTGTTGCTCAAACTTGAACAGGCCCGTACAGAACTCAATATCTGCCTTACTACGAAAGCAAAGAAATGCCTACGTTGGGCTAATCATACATTTTTTACCTGGCGTGACCGACTGGGCTCATTGCTGGCACATAAACTTACCCCTAAACATACACTCACTGCTCTCCGGAAAATTAGACTGTCAGGGGGCAAACTCTCCCAAAACCCTCAAAAGGTTCTTCGTGAATTTCAAGATTTCTATACTAACCTATATACCCCAAAGCAGGGCTGCGTGTCTACCTCTATCAGCGATTTCCTACATACTTTATCCCTACCATCTCTCACGGAATCTCGTAGGGAACTTATGGACCAACCCATTACATGTGAAGATATACACAACACTGTTAAATTGTTGTCTTTGCATAAATCGCCTGGCCCTGATGGCCTCCCCAATAATTATTATAAAAGTTTTCTGAACAATTGGCTCCTCATATGGCTCTCTATTTCATTACTTTGCAAGATGGTGGAGAAGTACCTTTAGACGAAAATAGGGCGTATATTAGTGTCAAACCTAAACCAAATAAAGACTCCACTGATATTCTTAATTATCGCCCTATATCGTTGATTAATTGTGATCTAAAAATGTTTTTTTTTTTTTACAAGAATCTAGATGTATTTAACAAGTATTACAATCCCTGTATGTATATTGTAGCAAAGGCTATACTCGGATAGTTGCAATCCATGGAGTGTCAGAGGCCCAGACATCAGGTGTACGTAAGGGCGAGGACAATACTGACATATCAAAAAAAATCAATCGATCAGACAACATATTACATGTGGCTGCGTTTCCTAGCCATGTGTCCCATATTTTGCCATATTTGGCAGGGCAACCTCTATGAATATAAATCTCTTTCTTATACGGTAGAACATTGTTCACAGCTAAGATCCATTCCTGGAGTGACGGTGGCGTGACCTGAAGCCATTTTCTCGCTATGAGTAGTCTAGCAATAAACAGTGTCTCCTGAAGGAATATTTTGTGAGATTTATCCGAATCTGGATCGGGAAATACTCCCAGCAGACACTGTTTAGGGCCCAATTTCAGAGGGGATCCCATCTCATCATGGATAAATTGCACTATATGGGACAAATAGTTATTTATTGCCGGGCAGGACCATAGAAGATGAAAGAAGGTACTGGATGGACTAGCGCAGCGGGGACACAGCGGATTTTGGTCAGGTTTGTATTTAGCCAGTCGGAGAGGGGTTAGATATACCCTATGCATGATATAGAGTTGTGTGAGACGGTCTGATAGTTTCGTGGAGACCCTTTTACAGGTGTCCAATGCATCCTCCCATTCGTCATCCTCCAGTCCCCCCACCTCCCCAGACCAATGGTCCTTTCGTTTATAATGAGAGTATTCACTGCAGGGAGAAGTAGTAAATTGTAGAATCCGGAGATAAGCTTACGAGAGTCAAGTCCCATCATAATATAGGAGATGTCTAGACGTTCTATATTAGGGATGGTATTACCAAATTGGGCTTGAAGAGCATGATGGAGCTGGAGGTATCAGAAGTGCATATGGTTGGGGAGGCTAAACTCTACCTTAAGTTGTTGGAACGATTTTAAGGCAGTGTCACAATAGACATCTGATAGGTATCTAATCCCTTGTCTAAGCCAGAGGGTATGTTCTGGTATAGTTGTCAATTCTTTCAGAGCCGGGTTATCCCATAGGGGTGTATTGAAGTGTGTAGGTGGTATCTGTCATTTGCGTCCCACTATCTCCCAAATTTTACAGTGATGGTATAATAACCCCCTGCAGTCACCTACCCCGTGTGTACCCATATTGCCTTTAAGCAGAATTTGAAATGGATGAGACACCTCATGGTTCTGAGGAGAGCATATCAGGGACAGGTAACGATTTTTGTCATGTTTATCAATATGAAAAAAATGGGACAGCTGTGCTGCCAGGTAATAAAGGTTAAAGTTGTTTAATGCTGCTCCCCCCCCCAGTCAGTAGGGTTTTTTAGTGTTTGCCAGGACAGTTTATGTCGGCCTGTTTCCCACACAAAAGAGTTGAGGAGAGCTTCAATAGATTTGAAAATCTTAAGGGGCAAATAGGCCGGGGCATGCCAGAAGACATACAAAAACTTGGGAAGGAGAACCATTTTAATGAGATTTACCTGGCCCATTACTCCAAGGGGTAATTTAGCCCATGTTTGTGCTTTGGATTTTAAATTCACTATTAGGGGTTCTATATTTAACTTGGTAAAGTCTTCTGGTGAGCAGGTGATCACAATCCCTAGGTATGTCATAGAGCTGACTCTAAGTAGTGGGGAGGAGGACTGAAGTTCTGTAGGGGCACTCACATTGATAGGGAGGATCTGGGATTTATCCCAGTTTATTTTTAGGCCAGAGTATCTACCAAAGTGTTGAATAACTTCGAGAGCTATTTGTAAGGATATAAATAAACTAAATAGACTAAATATAGTAACATGTCGTCCGCATATAGGCTAATTTTTTCTATCAGGTCTCCCTGCCGCAGCCCACAAACTCCTGAGTGCACTCTAAGTGTGGAGGCAAGAGGCTCTACTGCAAGGGCATACAATAAAGGGGACAAAGGACATCCTTGGCGTGTGCCTCTGGAGAGGGGGAAGGGATCAGAGACTTTACCATTGACCAAGATCCTGGCGCACGTGTTTTGATACAGGAGTCGGATCCATTTGATGAAATTTGGTCCGAAACCGAATCTTGCAAGGCATTCCCAGAGGTAATCCCACTCAACTGAATCGAACGCCTTTGCGGCGTCGAGAGAGACTATCACCCTAGAACCCATTTTATCATGCATAGCCTGCATATTCATGTGAAGCCTACGCAGATTATATGGCGTATTTTTAGCTGGCATAAACCCAGTCTGATCTGGGTGGATCAGATTGAGGATCACAGTATTGAGGCGTAATGCCAGGATCTTGGTCAAAATTTTAATATCTAATTGGAGGAGAGATATTGGGCGATATGATTAAGGAAGTTCTAGGTTTTTACCGGGTTTGGGTATTAATACAATATAGGCCTCTCCCATAGAAGAAGGTAGGGATCTGTGTTTGAATATAAAGGAGAACAATTCATGGAGCCTGGGGATAAGGGTCTCCCTGTAGGTAGTGTAAAATTCAAGGGGTAGGCCATCAGAGCACGGCACCTTGGAGGGGTTGAGGAGGGATATCGCCTTTGCAATCTCGTCAACCCTGATAGGAGCTTCCAGTAGCTCAATTTGGGAGTGTGTGAGAGTAGGTAGTTCTATATTTGCCAAAAAGGACCCTGTTTCCTCTAAAGGTATGTCAGTGGCTGAGGAATATAGGGATTTGAAGAAAGAACGAAATTCGTCAACCACATCATCAGGGTCAGTTAGTAACACGCCGTTAGTGGTACATAAAGAGACCACCGTGGGGGGCTTGTGATCAAGATGGGCTAAGTAGGCTAGAAGACGGCCTGCTCGTTCTCCACACTCGTAATGCCTCTGTTTAGAGTAATATATTTTCCGTTCTGCCTTCTCAAAGAGAAGACTATTTACTACCCGTGTTTGGAGCTTTAGTTGGTCAGCAGTAGATGGGGAGGGATCATCAGTAAAGTGTTTCTCCGCATCTGCCATAGCCTGCTCAGCCTGTCTAATTACCTGGGAAGAAGTTTTCCGATACCTAGCTATTCGATGAGACAGGATCATGCGGGCATGGGACTTAAAGGCATCCCAAATCACATCTAATGGTGCAGTACCTTTATTAGTCTGAAAAAAAAATCCCATTCAGTAGCAGCCTCCTCCAATGCGGGGACAACCGTCAGCCAAAATGGATTAAGTTTCCAGTTATATTTTATAGGAAGGTAGTTTAGTCGGAGGGTAACCCAATAGGGCGCATGATCAGAAAGGACATGTGGATTAAATCCCACTTCTCCTAGTATAGGAAGAAGGGTATGGGATATTAGGATAAGATCTACGCGTGACATAGAATTATGCGTGGTTGAAAAACATGAAAATGCCCTGTCTTGGGGATGTCTATGTCTCCAGGTATCTACCAAGCTCAGGTCAGCGAGAAGTCTTCCGAATCTAGTGTATGAGTGGGAGGGGTGGTCAGGAGATGTTACTGAGAGTCTGTCCAGATTACCATGCACAACATTATTGAAGTCCCCTAGCCAAATTGCAGGAACAGAGGGGAATTGGGACATAAAAGCTATACCTTCGGTGATAATATGAAATTGGAAGGGGGGTGGTATATAAATCGCCAGGATCAATATTTCTAGACCATTTAATTTGGCATGCAAAAATAGAAATCTACCCTGGGGGTCAGATCTGAGTGTTAATAGCACAAAACGCACTGTTTTGGCCACCAATACTGCAACACCTCTAGAGTGCGCAGAATGGGGGGCCTGGTATATCCAACCCAACCATGGTTTTTTAAGTGCCATTTGGAGATGGCCCGTAAGGTGAGTCTCCACTAGCACCATGAGGTCCGCCCGTTGTGTTTTGAAGTATGGCAGGACTGCATTTCGTTTAGGCTTTGCTCTAAGACCTCGCACATTCCATGTAATACATATTAGGTCAACCATAATGACAGGTAATAAATCGCTATGTGTCCAACATCTAGGGCTCCCGCCCCTGTGCCCCGGGCCATCCCAAAATCGGGAGGGACCGTAACAACGTCCTCAAGACACAGGGTGAGCCCATAAGGACATTGTAGCACAGGCCATAATACCTCTGACCATCTGACAGCATATATGATTCCTTTACAATGTATAGCATTTATATACTCAATGAAACACCAGTATCTAGCATTCTCACGCACAAAGAATATAAACTGAACAACAAACCAAAAACCCAACCTTAAAGAATAAAAAAAATCCAATCTAATACACTAGCCTGTCCGGGTAGGCAATGCACCAAGTATAAAACAAGTTCAGGTTGCTGAAGCCGACCAGGCCAGGGAAACCATGCTGGCGCCATGTGGCAAACGTTGCATTCAAAAAATAGAAAGACGGGATCCGCGGGGATTGCCGCAACTAGTGGAACGGACAGCAGCAGTAGGAGTGAGACTCCTGGTCTGGGATCTCCAGGATAGTATATGTTGGGGAAAATACAGGATATAAGTGTCTGAGTCATGATCTAAAAATTTTAACGAAGCTTTTAGCTTTGGGCCTCGGTGCCTTTCTACCACTATATATCCATAAAGACCAATCTGGCTTTATAAACCAACGCCAAATGCTAGACCAGATTCGCTGATCTATAACATTGATTTCTGCAGTTCATTCTAAATGGGATGCTCCTTGGTCTAGGGAACTGTTATTACTTTCATTGGACCTTCACAAGGCCTTTGATAGTTTGAACTGGGACTACTTATTTACCACTTTAGAGGCCTTTGGATTTGGTTCTACCTTTATTCCATTATTAAAAACACTATATAGCAATCCGTTGGCCCAGGTCTCCATTCGGGGTTATAGATCACCTTAATTTCCTATTCGACGTGGGACAAGACAGGGCTGCCCATTTTCCCTATTACTTTTTGCATTACCAATTGAACCCTTAGCTGTCACAATTCGATCCCACCCTAAAATACAATATATGTTGTGGACAACAAGAGCATAAATGTTCTCTGTTTGCTGATGACGTCCTCATGTATGTCTAATCCTGAAGTCACTCTACCTTCTCTGCTAACTCTGTTTCACCAATTTTCCCAGGTATTAGGGCTCTCTTTAAACACCCAGAAAATGATGGCTCTTAATATTTCTTTGCCCCCCCCCGACAGAACGGAAATTACGAACTAACTATAATTTTTAATGGGCATCACACTCTCTTCCATATCTAGGCATCCAACTGATGTCTTGGAATAACACTCTGTACCGGGCTAACTATCCTCCACTCTTTCGCCAACTCCGGGAAGATCTTCAACGATGGGCAGACTACCCCTTATCTTGGTTTGGTAGAATCAATTCTATTAAGATGACATTTCTACCCAGGATACGTTATTATTTTAGAACTTTACCAATCACAGTCCCGAGGGGAGATCTACAATGGCTACAATCAGATGTTCTCCATTTTATTTGGGGTAGTAAAAAGCCTTGCATGAACAAACTGACATTACATGCCTCAATTTACAAGCTTACTATCAAGCAGCTCAAATAACACAGCTTTCCTATACAACAGCCAAGAGGTCTCCACCCCTCTGGGTCTCTATTGAGGCTCTCTCATGCCACTCTTTTGCTATCGGGTCCCTAATGTAGCTTCCTGACTGCCTTCGCCCCCTCCCTATTTTATTCCCCACCCTGTCCCACTCCCTAGCGGTTTGGGACAGTGTGCGACATCGTAGATCTCTATCGTCCCCACATACCCCACTAGCTCCCTTGTTCTGTAACCCAGAATTCTCCCCAGGCCTGACTCCACTGTTATTTCAATGGTGGCTCAATAAGGGATTCCTTAGGATAGGAGACTACCTTGATGGAAATCAACCTTACTCTTTGCAACATTTTAAAGACACAACACAGATGCCCTCTAGTGAATTGTTTAGATACAATCATCTTATTTCCTTTATACGTTCTAAACTTAATTTGTTGGATGGACCTCTTATGCCCTGTACACACGGTTGGACATTGATCGGACATTCCTAGGATTTTTTCTGACGTATGTTGGCTCAAACTTGTCTTGCATACACACGGTCACACAAAGTTGTCGGAAAATCCGATCATTCTGAACGCGGTGACATAAAACACGTACGTCGGGACTATAAAAAGGGGCAGTAGCCAATAGCTTTCATCTCTTTATTTATTCTGAGCATGCGTGGCACTTTGTGCATCGGATTTGTGTACACACAATCGGAAATTCCGACAACGGATTTTGTTGTCGGGAAATTTTATAGCCTGCTCTCAAACTTTGTGTGTCGGAAAATCTGATGGAAAATGTGTGATGGAGTCTACAGAATTTCCGACAACAAGGTCCTATCACACATTTTCCCTCGGCAAACCGTGTGTACGGGGCATTACACTTACCAATTTTGAATTATCTTGCCAAACGAAGGGCCTCCTACGGGGACGAATATCTACAGTATATGCCACTCTTACTGACCCAAATACTAAACTCCCTTACATGATTTAATGGGAACGGGACTGGAATACCAATTTTTAATTATCTGACTGGCAACATATAGCTTATGCTTTATCTAAAGTATCCATTAACACGACACCGATTGAAGCTAACTATAAAACCCTCCTTCGCTAGTATTTGCTGCCAACCAGGGTCGCTGAGATGCATCCATCTGCATCTCCCATGTGCTTTAGAAAATGTGGCAGTGTCCAACTATCACTAGATTTTGGATTCGTATATTTAACCTGGTGTAATCTGTGACAGGGGTCAATATCCGTAGATCCCCAGATACGGCACTTTTTCAAAAGCTTCCTTACATCCCTAAAAAAATCGATGAAGCTAATCATATACATAATCTTGGCTGCCAGAATAACCATTGCTAAATACTGGAAGCAGTTGATGGTTCCTCTTGACTCTGTGAAGAATAAGCTCATTTGGATCACGGTTAATGATTGACTCACCTGTATTCTTCGCAACAGTACTAAGAAATTTGATGTGATATGGGACCCGTGGATAAGATATATGTCTTCCTCCTAATTCACCTCTGGCTGATCAATAACCCTACCTGCTATCACCTTTTAAACTGAAACCTCCACACGCTTAGGTGAAGGTAGTCCTGGCCAAAGAGGCAAAACTCCATTGTGGAGAATATAATGGTTGACCAGCTTTTTCATTATAAAATTACTTTTCATTGTGAAAAATAAATGATTGGGGGGCGTGGCTACGGCATGCAGGAGTGAACACGTGCTCTCCTTGAGCTCCGTGCAGCCCGCTCTTAACAAAGCCTGATCAGCAGCATTAACGGGGGCTTTATCAACCGCAACGATGCCCCCGAAACGCAAACCATCTCCTCAACCACAGCGGACCCCTCGAGGCCGGTCAGAATCGCTGGAAAACTACTTTTATGGGACTCGCAGAGGAACGGCAAGTACAGCCAAGATGGCGCTCGGAGGCCACGCTTCCAGAGCTACCTCCCCTATCAGCTCCCCACGCTTACCGCTACCTTCCCTGCCTCCCCCCTCCTCTCCCTCCGGATCGGACAGATCAGAAAGGCTCCCTGAAAGAGGAGATGCCTGAGGGGATAGAGACATTCGCTCTCACATACTCTCCCTTCCCACTAAAGATGACTTGGAGAAGTTTGTACACAGAGTGGAGAAGGCCATAAGGCAGGATATAGAGGACTTACAGGCTGACACAGCACATCTAGGGGGGAGAGTGGAAACACTGGAGACACAGTGGGAAGAGACTGCTCCCACATTACAAGCCCTTACAGACCGCTGTAAATCGCAGGACCGCAGGATTGAAGCCCTGCTTGACCAAATGGATGATGCTGAGAACAGGAGCAGAAGGGTTAACATACGCATCAGAGGCCTACCTGAGGCCACAGGCCAGAGAGACATTGTTCCTACTCTGCAGGGGGTCTTTAAACAAATATTAGGCCGCCAGGCGCCAGAATACATTGAGATAGACCGGGCACATAGAGCCCTAAGACCTCCATCTGAAGACCCTGACAAGCCCAGAGACATTATCTGCAAACTACATAAGTACTCTCTTAAGGAACAGATCATGACTCAAGTTCGCGGGCTCAGACATGTGGACTTTGATGGAGCCAAACTATCCTTCTTTCCAGACCTCTCCAGATGCACGCTGATGCAACGGCGCGCCCTCAAACCACTGCTGACGGCCTTGCAGGATGCTCAACTACCATATAGGTGGGGATTCCCCTTCAGCCTATCTGCAACTAAGGACGGTAAACAATCTACATTGCGGAGCAAGGCTGATTTACCCCACTTTCTGGAGTCTCTTGGACTGCCGCAGGTGGACATTCCGGACTGGAGGACCTCGCCGGAGATACCCCTCCCAAACCGCCCGGAACAGTGGCAAGCGAACCGCCGCAGACGACACCGAGGATCCAGGAGAGGCCCCCCGGCTCAGGCATCTCACCCTCCATCCCCTCAAGGAGAAACCTAAGAAACAGAACTTTTCCACATGGGTATCCTAAATGTCCCCTGGACGTTATTTTCTCTCTGTTTTTTTTTTCTTTGTCATTTTTTGACATCCCCCCAGCTGCTGAATCATCATATGCACTTGGTATTGAGGTGCAATTTTTGTGCCCAACACAATGAGCGGGTTTCACCACGGTCTCACCCCCGTGCTGTTTCACTTACCTCCAATAGGTCAACTCCTAGGAGTTTTGTTCCCGTATTGGGAATTGGCGCTGCTCGCTGACCCCCTCTGCTCCCTCTCACTGGGGGAGGGGTGGGGGTCACCGACCGGTGGCAAAGTTGCACTTTTCCCTACTTTTACGGCTTTTGGTTTTCCTACGTTTTTTTTTTTTTCTTTTTATGACTGTTTTTTCTTATATGTGTATGTTTTTTACACCTGCAATAACCTTGGTTTATTTCATAGGCACATATTGGCGCTTAATGTGTCCCTCAGGCTACATCCTGACGACAAGAATACGCTTTGGATCAATCCCCCTCTTGCTGACAGAATGGCAACCCCCCCTATGCTCTTCTACTATGGCTGATCTAAAAATTGGGTCCTACAATGTGCGAGGCCTGGGATCACCCTCCAAAAGGGGTAAGTTGTGGCTTGAGATGAAACGTTCAGGGACACATGTGTTTTTTTTGCAGGAGACTCACTTCAATGCTGACTCGGTCCCCCGGCTCCCCACACACTTATATCAGTCCTGGTTTCTTAGCAACTCCCCAAGACCCAAATCTGGAGGTGTTGCCATAGCGATACACAAAAATTGCCCCTTTGTCCTAACGGATCAACTCATAGACCCCCATGGCAGATATGTGTTCGTCAAGGGCTCCATTTATTCCCGTAGGTTCACGTTTGCAGCTGTGTATGCCCCAAATAACAAACAACTTACCTTTATAGACTCTATCTTAGATACCCTGACCTCCTTCAAAGAAGGCCAACTCATAATGGGAGGAGATTTCAATGTCAGCCCCGATCCCCAGATAGACACTTCTTCCAGTCGCTCGGCCCACTCCTTTGCCTTCTTGAAACACTTCAGGAAATCACTACAGGCATACAATTTAGTGGATTGCTGGAGGTTATTACACCCAGTAGATAGAGATTATAGCTTCTTCTCAGCTGCACACAATGTCTATACTCGTATAGACTTACTACTAATGGACCAATACTCCCTGGACTCCCTGTCTAGTGCTTCAATTGGCTCCATCACACTGTCGGACCACGCTCCGGTCTTCATCTCCTTGCGGCCCTTGTCTGCGGAAGCTCGGACATGGAACTGGCGCCTAAATGAATGCATTTTGGATGATGCGGTAGCACACAAACAGGTGCTAGATGCCATCTCTCTATATTTTAATGAGAACACAACTGGCGAGGTGGGCATGGGCTCGGTGTGGGAAGGACATAAAGCGGTTATCCGAGGGGAGCTAATATCCCAGGGATCAAGATTAAAGAGGGCTAGAGAAGGGGAATTGCAGGACCTATTAGGGAAGATTCAAAAATCAGAACTGATACACAAACGACACATAACCCCCACAGTCACCTCAGAATTGCAGGCCCTCAGGCAGGATTTGTCCAGACTGATGGATGCTAGGATTAGGGCACGAATGAGGCACGTAGCACACAAATTCTATGAATTTGGTAATAAATGTGGGCGACTATTGGCGAGAGCTCTTAGGCCCCAACGGGCTTCAGGCCATGTGCACAAACTGACTTCGACAACAGGCGCACCGGTTGTGCACTCCTCAAAAATAGCCCACGCCTTCAAAGAATACTATGCTCAGCTATATCACCTCCCGAGCACAGTATCTGGTCTAACAGACACCCAACGGACTGACCGTATTGCACAATACCTTACAGAAGCCCAATGCCCACAGATGGCGACTTCCATTAGTAAACAGCTGGATATACCTATCTCCCTTTTGGAAATTAAGACTGTGATCAAAGATCTCCCCAATGGGAAAAGCCCGGATCCAGACGGCTATACTAACGCTTACTATAAGAAGTACTCAGAAGTACTCTCAGGACCCATGTGTGCATATTTTACGGCCTTGGCTTCCGGCACGGTGATGCCTAAGGAAGCTCTGATGGCGCATATTACAGTCCTTCCAAAAGAAGGGAAAGATCACTCTATGCCAGGGAACTATAGGCCAATATCTCTTTTAAACACCGATGTCAAAATCCTAGCAAAAATTCTGGCCAATAGACTCAAACCGATCCTTCCGTCACTTATACACCCTGACCAGATGGGATTCATAATGGGTAGAGAAGCCAGGGACAACTCCAATAGAGCACTCCAACTAATACACTGGGCAGAGTCTGGGACCACAGCACATCCTCGTCTCTTGCTCTCTACCGATGCCGAAAAGGCATTCGATAGGGTTGATTGGACTTACATGAGGGCAGTGCTGACCAGACTTGGTCTGGGCCCCAGCATGCTTTAATGGATATCCTCCCTGTACAGTTCCCCAACAGCTAGAGTAAAAGTAAATGGTTTACTGTCAGACGCCTTTCCAATACATAATGGGACACGCCAGGGGTGTCCCCTATCCCCTTTGATCTTTGCTCTGATATTGGAACCCTTGCTAAACAAAATACGCCTTAATAGGGATATCAGGGGCTTCACCGTGGGGCCAACTGAACATAAGCTTTCCGCCTACGCGGATGACGTCTTATTCTACGTCTCGGAGCCCCTCATATCACTACCCAATATCATGGCAGAACTGAAGGACTTCCACTTATTATCTAACTTTAAGATCCACTACAACAAATCTGAGATCCTGGCCCTAAATATACCAATAGCTTTACGTACACAGCTGCAGACTGCCTTCTCGTTTACGTGGTGCCAGACCTCCCTGAAATACTTGGGGGTTTACCTGCCCACACAATGTTCCCAGCTCTATACATGTAACTACTCACCACTGCTCACTAACATCAGAACAGACCTAAAATCTTGGAATAGAGCTGCATTCTCATGGATGGGCAGAGTCAGCATTTTGAAGATGAATGTGCTACCCCGTATTTTATTTTTCCTGCAGATGGTGCCCATCGCCCTGCCTAGGACTTTCTTCTCAACCCTCAACAGCCTGTTTATACAGTATATATGGAGTGGGAAGTGCCCCAGATTAGCCCTTCGCACGATACAACGCCCTAAAGCAAGAGGGGGAATGGGGGTCCCAATGATACGTAAATACTATGAGGCTATAGCCTTACAGCGTATTTTGGATTGGTATCACAATGTCTCCCTGAAACTGTGGGTCCCGCTCGATAAATTCCTAGCTGGCCGAAATCTATCACATGCACCATGGGTTCCCAGGGAGAACAGAGGTCTGTCAGTGCTGGTCTCTCCTATGGCTTCACACACTTTAAACGTATGGGATGCCTTGAATAGGAAAGGGAAGCTCGCTCCGGCGACTTCCCCCCTGGCACCCCTAGGTGGCTTCCCCTGGTTTACTCCGGGGGAACACTCATCTTTTTTCCGTACGTGGACAGCTGATGGAGAGATCAGATGTGGTAGATTTGTTCAGGACCAAGGTCTACTACCATTGGCTAAGTTGAGGGAACTGTTCGGCCCATTCCCAATGGACGAATGGCGGTACAGACAGCTTAAACATTTTATTGATAGCTTACCACAGGGGGTTCGCTCCCCCACGGAGGCATCGCCTTTTGAACGATTATGTATGTCATCCTCTATCACCCCCCATGCGATCTCAGTGTTATATGAGCTACTGCAATCTTCACAGGAAGAGGGAAAGCTGGGATTTATTAGGGAGTGGGAGAAAGATCTTAATCACACCTTTACAGAACCTCAACTAGAACATCTTTTCCGCCTTACCCACTCGAGCACTGTTGACACCAAAATGCAAGAGAATAGCTATAAGGTTTTGACCAGGTGGTACAGGGTCCCCGCTAAGCTCACTAAGATCTACCCGTCTCTCTCCGCCGCATGCTGGAGGGAATGCGGGCTTCGGGGTTCATTCCTCCACATTTGGTGGGAGTGCCCCAAACTACGACCATTCTGGTTGGACATACATACTCAAATTAAACTCATTCTAGATGTGGAACTCCCAGACTCACCACTGGAATCCTTACTGCACTTCCCTACCATTCCTCTCGGCCAGTATCGAAAGTCAATTTTACCACACTTACTTAACGCAGCTCGTAGGCTGATCCCTATACATTGGAAAAAGCCACAAATACCCACACGTGCCGAATGGATAGGGTTGGTTGATAATATTATGGCCGCGGAGGAATGGATGGCGAAGTGTAAAGACAAATACGAAAAGTTCTACTCGATATGGGCCACATGGATGCACTACACAGGTCAGAGGAAGGTGCCAGCCAGTGGATCTTCTCAGATACAAAACCCCAATTGACCCCCATATCTGAGGCTGTTTTTGTTTTTGACAGATACTGAAGTAGCTACCAACAGGTGACTGATGCACAAACATGCTCCAATAAGCTCAGAGTAATTCAATATGGTTGAATATGATAAGAGGTGTAACATTTCCCTTTCTTCCCTGTTCTTTCTTTGTTCCCCCCCCTCCCTCCTTCCCCCTTTTTTCTTATCCCTGTTTTTTCTGATACTTTCAATATTATAAAAAGAATAATTACAGTATGTTATGGCTTACATCAAGGTCTATGACCTGGCGTTCGGCCTGGTCTCAGGTACTATGGGTTCCAGTTAAAACCCATACAGTTGACTGATGGTTACGGTCTTGTTCTGGGATCTTCCATCTGGGTGCAATGGGGGTGACCAATAGTTGTGAGAATTCATAAGTATTGATTAGTTGACAATAAATTTCCCCCTACCATATTGCCCCTGATGTGTGTAAGATCCTGGGTAATACACATGTTCATCTGATACATAATACCCGCTTATGTAATTCATGCATACTTCGTATGTATTAACCGTTATGCTATGTCTTTCTGTATGTTTTTCATGGAAATATCTTTAACCACCTCAATACTGGGCACTTTCGCCCCCTTCCTTCCCAGACCAATTTTCAGCTTTCAGCGCTCTCGCACTTTTAATGACAATTACTCGGTCATGCTACACTGTACCCAAATGAAATTTTTATCATTTTGTTCGCACAAATAGAGCTTTCTTTTGGTGGTATTTATTCACGACTCCATTTTTTTTTTTTTGCGATATAAGCGCAAAAATAGTGGAAATTTGGAAAAAAAACAATATTTTCTTTTTTCTGTTTTAAAAGAAATCCAGTAAAATCGAATTTTGTCATACATTTAAGCCAAAATGTATTCTGCTACATGTTTTTGATAAAAAAAATCCTGTTAAGTGTATAATAATTGGTTTGTGTGATCACGGACATATGTACGCAAATGATCATGTACAGATGTGTGCAGGTGATCACGTACATATGTGTGCAGATTACCATTGGGACATGTGATTTTAGTGTGACATATGTGGGGGACAGCTTTTTTTATTATTTGGGGACATGTGTTTTGGGGACATGTGTGTTTTACATTATGTGGGGACATGTGTGTGTGTTTTACATTATGTGGGGACATGTGTGTGTTTTACATGTATGTATTTACATGTGTGTTGACACTAGGTTGGTGATCAGTGAGTAAAAAGCTGTAAAAAACAGCTCATACTCACTGATCATCAGCCGGCTGCAGCGATCCCCTCTCCTCTCCTCCTCAGCGACAACTTCCGTGTGAGGAGAGGAGAGCTGATCGCCTAGCAACCGGCTGTGTTTACATCACATGACGGCTGTGATTGGACACGGCCGTCATGTGATCAGGAGGGCCAATCACAGAGCCCTCCTGCCGATCCGAGATGCGCCGTGTCCGGGGGACACGAGCGCATCGGGATCGCGCCGCTGCGCGGGCACGCGCGCGCGCGATCCCGCTCCTTCTGAGGGACGTTCCTGAACGTCCACTCAGAAGGAGAGAGCGCCCACCCGGCCGTTTATGTACATTGGCCGGGTGGGAAGTAGTTAAAATAAAGATTATACAAAAAAAAATAAATGATTGATAAGACATATTTACAGAGTGTTGACTGTACACTCCTGTGGCCAGAATGGCCTTCTAGCTTAATTGTTGGCATGCTGACTTATCAACTTATCAGCATATGTAAACACAGACAATTTTACATAAAATGTAAGACGTACAGAAGATAAATATGACTTCAACATGGCTAAACTACTTTTCAAATCACATTATATATATATATATATATATATATATATATATATATATATATATATATATATATATATATTTAAAGTAATTGAATCAAAAAGTACCCTAAACTGTGATTGCAAGAGGGAAACAAATCAAACAGAGATTTCTTTAATTTAGTCATTTTTGCAGTGTCTGGTGTGGATCCAGGTGACTTTTCCTTCAAGTTTTGCACAACTGTACATGAAATTGATGCTGTATTGAGTCTCCAAACATTTCCTTATATATAAATGTCTCTTAACAATCCACAAGTCACCTGGCTTTAGTTTTAGATTCTTCTGGAATTGGGGAGAAAACACATAAATTAGTTTGTCAAACACCTTAAAAGATCAGCAACATTCTCTGTGAGATCCAAATGGAGGACTTCAGCTGCTGAGACAAAATATAAGCAAGTGAGTAACACACTCCCAAACAAAATCCCATAGTGAGAGAGCCCAACATCCCCTTAGGGGCTTGATAAAATATAAGAAAACATTCAAGCAAACATCTTCTAGTTTCTTACTCTAATTTTTCCGCTACATTGTAGACAGTAGGGGGTATAAAAATAAAACCTCAAAACTTCTAGTAAGGACTCTCCTATAAAAATTATTTCCTCTGTTACTTTCTGTAGATTCTGGCACTCTGTACTTACAAACTACTTCTGATAACACTTTTTACTGTAGCCTTTGCAGTAGCATTAGCCACTGGACATCCAGAAAACACATCCATACAGACAAAATGCATACTCCTAAGATCCTGACTTGGGCATCTGGATATATCTTTTTGTAATCTCTGGAAGGAATGTTCAGCTTTTAGTAACACCTTTGGTAACAGGTAAAACAAGAAGTGGTATGTTATAAAAACAACTGTGGAGAACCCTGGCTTTATCCCATGCTCATTTACTAAGGCAGCCATAACTGCTTGTGACTGATGGCATGGTCCATGTGTCAAGCTGGAGGAAAAAGAGTGGGTGACAGACATAAAATTTTCCAAAGTCCTGATTCGTAAGAAGTTGCCCTCTGTGGACCACTTGTTCTTCTCGTTCTGAGGTCCTTAAAGTTGAATTATTAATCCCAGCTATACTGGGCCAGAACTAGGGTGGAATCTGTGAGTTGCACAGACCCAGCAAGTGTTTGAGGCTGTAAATGCAGCATCCTTGGAGTCGCCTGGTCTGCTTCCATGTGTGAGTTTTAAAGTTAATATGGCTACCTCAGCAAGAAGCTGGAAGGCTGAAAACAGCCAATCAATTAACTTGGCATGGTTTAATGGTTTACCTGTCGAAGTAAAAACAAACTTCTAGCCCTGCAAATGGAACCAAAAGATCTTTAATTCTATACTATCTATATGGATATATATATACTTTTTTTATAGTTCACAAGCTTTGCTAAATCATGGAGCTCTGCTTCTTGAGCTGGAGAAAAAGGATTCAATGACTCTGAATACAGAGTATCCTTCTGGATACTCAGTATGGGTACTGCTATCCTCCAGTATAAAACCGGGATCAAATCTACAAAAAATGAAATATCTGGGTCTTTAGGGAGTGTGTCCTGCACTGGGCTCACAGCAGCTAAATCCCTACGTCATCAATTTAACGCATGAGGTTTTCCTTTGTCTCCAGCCTCCTCCAATAGAGGCAATAAGGTGGCTGGATTCAAATGTATGCATTTTCCATTGTTAGATTTGTACATAAACGAAAAAAACAAATTCATATTTTGAACCTTTCATTAGACAAACATTTAGTTAGCGGTATATTTGCTGCGCAGAAAGTGGGACCGTTAAAAATTAAATATTAACTTTGTCTAATAGCACCTTTGCATAAAGCTACAGCTCTGCTATATCGGGGTGAACCCTTCATTACTGGGTCTAGCTTGCATAAATATAAATATTACAATGGCTTGTTTTCTATCATGCTGTTTGTGTAAGAACTCCATGTTTCAAAAAGACAACTTTTTTCCTGGAAATATTATAAATTTCTCATTGCTTGCTTTGTTGTTAGTTTTAGCTAGATAATACAAATCCTTAGTTTCCATTTGACATTATTTTTCTGATGTCATAACATAATAAATGATAACAATACCCTGCGGTCATGCAGAGATGTCCATAAATCCAAAGTATTCTTCTGCTTATACCACTGCACTTACAAGGAAAAGGGGCATGTCATTTTTCACAAACCACGCATTCTGCTTTGGATTTCAAAAATAAAAAAAAAATAGAAACAAAAAGGACCAACAATCTGTATATGACAGAACAGAAAGCTCTTAGCCAGATCAAAAACCATACAATTGGCTGCAGGTGGCATCTATCCTAACAGGGTGTGTAGACTTGATATGATGGGTCTGTTATATTTAAATTGTATTTATTATTAGTCTCACATCATGGACCGCATATCAAATTATTATCAGACCTTTAGATTTCATTTTTGTAGAAAAAACTTCTTATGTATCCCATCCATCTTGGCTTTTTATATTATGGCAGCTGTATTCCAATTAACAACCTCATCTTAATCTTTTTTTTTTCACTCAATAAATGTAAAATTACAAAATTGTTATCTTAATCTAAACTAATCCCATTTTTAAAAATTTCCCCATTAACCTGGCTTTCATTTCCAACCAAAGGTTGTCTAAACGAGTTACAATACATCTATATTATTAATAAAATTGTTAAACTCATATCAGAAATTAATACTCAAGTGATAATCTCAATATCACACCCTAATTCTAATATATATCCAGAGATATATTTCCTTAAATTAGGACATTTTACTTAATTTTACTTAATTTCCCCTTTTTAAATGCACTGTTTCCACTATCAAAGGATATTCAATTTGTGTAATACACGGTTAAATGTAACCTTCATTTTACCATGTTTGGAAAACAGATTCAAAAATAATTGTGATCACATTGTTTATCATTAGATTATTTAAACCCGGCACATTTTGTAATAAATGTTTAGTCTAAAAAACTGAAATTGGCATGGTGTCCTTGCAGCTTATCACTGATGTCTCATCCCAGCTATATTCTTTCATGGGAGCGCAAAGGAGGGAGTCAAATCTGCATACATGACACACACAAGAGATAGAACTAAAGGTTCCAGCATTCACACACATACACGAATATCTCTCTGAAATCGCTTACATTTTTCCCATTTGTACACAACACATGCATATTATTCTCTTACTTTCTTTTAACTCTTTAATATTCCCCTGCTTAAATTCTGCTTTCCTTATTTTGTTCAGATATCCTTTGCATACAGATATACTTCACATACTCTAGCTTCTATGATTCTATGATCAGACGGGCAGCCATAGTGTTCATCCCATCTTTCCTCTCTGACAACATATAAAGTATTGTTTTAACTCTCATTTCTCTGTTTTAAACTTTACTAGTTGTAGTGCCTAACCCCAAATTCATCCCACAACTTAACATCAAAATGTTCCTTTCTGTCTAGTGTTAATTGTCACCCTTCATCCATCCTGCAGACATAGATAGCTGTTTCTCTAGCTGTTTACTCTGCATGATTCTTAGTCCCTGTGGACTTTGGTAACCCAGTTACCCATTGTGGATCCATGTCCTTTAACGATTAATCTAGGGGCTCAGTATAGGCAGAACCGCACCTTCGGTTCATATATATTATAGCGCTCTTCTTGCGCTGGGCATTTTTAAGGGTCTCTTAATCTTCATTCCCTTACTTAATTTAATGCCCATAATGACTGGCCAGTCTTCTCCACTTGTGCCTATACCCTCTTGCCTCTAAACTACTTTATGTAGCAGATGTACTACATATAACCTGTGAAGAGCACTATTCTTCCCTTTCTTATCTATAACACTCTGATGGACAGTAGACAGTGACAACATAACATATAACCACCAATCAATACAGTTCGATTAAGGGGAGTAAAATAGGTACCCTTTGTCCAGAAAATGCCTTACCGATCAAGGAAGTCTGATAACTCAAATGTAAGCAAAAGGCTTACCTCAGCCGGCTGATTATCAGAAATTTCCGGATCATCTCAAGCTCCTCGTTTCGGATTCTCAGGGTCACCTCTAAATCCTCTACTGGCTGGCTCGCCATCTGACCTGGCCATTTTATAGATAGGCAACTCCTATACTCATAATAATTAGTGGTTCCAAATTAATAACTACTGCATTAGGGAACAGACACAAAAGATACACTCCGCATCTTTCCAAATAACTGTTCTGCTTTATTATGACGCAATTGAAGGTTTTTATACACATGATTACATAGGTATCATATTAATATTACAATTGTATGTTTATGGTAATAAGGGGCATAACAAAGGCAGAATAATTCTAATCAGGACTCAAAAGACACAGTGAGGGCAGTGTGCAATACATACAAAATAGAATACAATTATATACAGAACTTACAAATTTCCTTTACACTACAAAAGTAGCTCTCTTTGATGTCTGCAATATTAATATCACTACCTCAATAAGGATCTCATTTACTGGTCAGTATACAATAGAATCCCCATTGGGGGCATTGCCGGATCGGAAATGATGTTGGAAGCCAGTATATTACTTTGTACCTGCATATACCAAGTATTTTGAAAGTAAGAGTTACTATTTTTTAACAAACATTGTTATTTTAAACTACTACACCATGGGAGGTCACTTTGCTTTACTTTAATAAATGAATGCTGTGTGGTGGACGGAACCTTAAAGGGACCATAACAAGGGAATAACCTAACACCTTTAAATGCATTAGAAAGACCAAGAACTGAGCCAGGACTAGTGGAACATCACCCTAAGCACTAGAGCTGTACGATTCTGGCTACAATGAGAATCACGATTTTTTTGCTTAGAATAAAGATCACGATACTCTCATGATTCTCGCTGTGTAACATCATCTTCCACATTATACAAAAAAAATTGGGCTAACTTTACTGTTTGTTTTTTCTTTTAATTCATTAAAGTGTATTTTTTTTTAAATAATTGTGTTTGAAAAACCACTGCGCAAATATGGTGTGACATAAAATATTGCAACAACCACCATTTTATTCTCTAGGGTCTCTGCTAAAAAAAAAATATATCATGTTTGGGTGTTCCAAGTAATTTTCTAGCAGAAAATAATGATATTTACTTGTAAGCAACAAATGTCAGAAAAGGTTTGGTGTTTAAATGGTAAACTTCCCTCATTTACATGCCGGAGTGCTTTCCTTTGATAAAAGAATGAAAAGATGCTTTGTTTCTACTTATTCGGGGTGTTGTGATAAAACTTGGCAGGCTGCCTGGGTTTTTTTTTTCTTTCCAGCTGTGAGAACTCTCTGCGCTTGTTAGAAAGAATCCTGACATGCTGTTCTGAAGATTGGGAAGGAAAAAAGATCGCAATTTTGATTCCTAACGTTTAATCGTGCAGCTCTACTAAGCACCAATAGGATTATTATTCAGCTGTCAGCAGGTAAACCCATTGACAGCTGATGAGTCATCGGTTGTTAAGGACTCTGTGGCCGGCTTACCAGCCCCACTCCTTAACAACCAGCTTACAATGTGGCCTAATTGGACAAAGCTTTGCCCAATCAGGGCACAGAATGCACTGTGCAGCGTTCAATGCATTGCAGGGTGTACGTTGGAGTGCATCTCGCCGCAGCCAGGTCTCCCGGAAATGGAGACGGGTAACTGTCAAATGTGGCACTAGGGGGGGGGGGGAGCAGATAAGCGGAGCTTCCACCTTTGGGTGGAACTCTGCGTTAATGTCCCTGTGGGGTTATGTTTTGTTGTCTGTGTCTGTAAGGGTAATTCTTTGATAGTTGTCACCAA
This sequence comes from Lithobates septentrionalis, assembly GCA_037952835.1. Taxonomy (NCBI): domain Eukaryota; kingdom Metazoa; phylum Chordata; class Amphibia; order Anura; family Ranidae; genus Lithobates; species Lithobates septentrionalis. The sequence continues at coordinate 1,856,064 of JBBDGP010000151.1, forward strand.
AACAGATTACCCTATTGAAAGATTTCCACTCACCCCTTGGTCTCATGACAGATGTAACATTTTGGTCTTCCCATCACTTTTTGTTTAATGTGATAATAGTCACCAGGTGGAATAGAGGGGTAAATCTCCTCAGCGGGGCATATACAGTAATATAAACTTAACAGGATATCTAGCCCTGTCTATCCAAAATTAAAAAAAGACAAATATGCCTTTACATACACTTTAAAATCCAACTAAGTTTAAGAGAGAGAGTTGTAAAGCTTATGGCACAGCAGGATTCTCAAAGCTTTCATATAAAACAGTTATTCAAATGATATGATCTGCAAAATTGTGTCCCCATGTTTTTTTTTTAATTTTGCAAACAAATGTACACTATACTCCCTTAAATGTTCGAAATGCGTTCACTTAACATGTATTTCTTTTTATTTTGTTTTAGAACAGCACTTCTGAGAGGCCTATGACATTGGTAATCTTGGACTTTCCACTTGACAAAAGCAAGTAAACATCAACTCACATACTTCTCTAACAAGCTGGCAAATAAACGACAATGAGAAATACTGAGACATCTGTACAGAATGGCATGACGTACATATCAAGACAAAATCTTTACTTAGGAAATATTTACAAGGATATTTATCAACATGCTATTGAACATGGCCTTAGCTAATCTTATCTTACCAAACAGCTGAACACATTAACTTAAACTGTATTTAAAGTCCACACTTTATTTTAGTATTGGATAGGGTAGAGATAGGTTAGAACCCCTTTCTTGTTTTTATTGCTGTCTATGTCCCTGCTGGGTATGTTTACCTTCTTTATTTGCCTGGTGACCACTATCACTGAGGCAGAAAGTGATGAGAAATCTGAAAGTTGTCACCAGAGCATGTGGATGGGTTAAACCTCGAAATGGAGACACCTGTTCTAGTGACACCTGTCTAAGTGAGAACTTTACCTCTCTTTTTCTCTTAGCTTCGGTTAAATCTCTGGAACAGGAAGCAAAGTAAAAACTATCCAGTGGGACACATACAGCAAAAAAACTGACATGAGTTTCAAACCTTCCCTACTCTATCCAAAAAAAAAAAAAGTTGTGTCCATACTGTACATACACTTTAACACAGCCCCCAATGCTGCCTACCAGCAAAACCTTAAAAACAGCATAGAGTGCTCTAAACTGTCAACTTGCTATGCTGTATGCTAAATGCTTTTAAAAAAAAGCCTTTCAAGTGTGCTGCAACCTAAAATTGGGGCTTATAAGTATTTGAAGGGTCAGAGAGGGATACCGTCCTGCCAATTGGTACACACTATATCTTGAAAAGAGACACGTGCTGCTTCTGGCATGTGTAAGTGCCCTTTATTTTTTGCCCCTACTTTGGTGATGCAGTGGGTAAGGTTAGTGCCCTTTTTTTATGCCAGCTGTGGGTGAATCCCTGGGAGTTCTGGTGTGGGAACAGTATACTCCTAATGACCACCCTTTAGGTCTGGGTTCTCTAAAGCTGAGCGATAGAGGCTATGAACTGCCAAGAGGGATAGCCTTTGACACTTTAGGTGAAGATGGGGGGAACCTTGACACACCTGACCTTCATTTAGCAGGTCCCGTGGCTTGGTTCAGGACAGCCTCGGGACCTAAGTTGAGGAATACGCTATGTGAGGATCCCCTTTAGGCAAGTAACTGGTCGCATCTGGGAAAATGGCTGCTGAAGGAGAACTATGCTGTAAATAAGGGCATTGCATTGTGATTCTGTAATCAGAAGAGAAGGATTGCTGTATGTGGCGGGAACTATTGCAGTAAAGCATTGGAGATGGTTTTGGTCTGGACATATTATTTTCTGGATAATAGGCCTCAGGCCAGGTTGTAAGTGACACAAAATGGCAGACTGACTCCAAAAGAACAGGTAGGTGGCCTGTTCCATCCAAGAAGAACTGGGTCGGATTCAGAATCAGTGTGGCGGGAACCACTGTCCAACATGGGACCCTTACATACATATATATACACAAACCAGGGCCAGATTAACAGCATCATGGGCCTGGTGCTGAGGATTTTGGTGGGCCTTTTTATGGAAATAAAATGAAAATGAAAACAATTTTTCTTTAAAACAGATTAAATATACTCTCACCAGTAATACCAGCCGTGCAGCCTTTGAGCAGCAGCAACACCACCAATACCACCTGCTATTCAGTGTCTCACCAGCAGCAACATAGGGAGACCACATTTCCAAACTGCCATTCAGGGACAACCCCCTTCCCAAAAAAAGATGAGGGTGGGGGATGTAGTCTCGGGGCTGATGGGGAAATTGTCGGTGGAGGTGATTTGTCAGGCAAATGGCTAGTGTTAGTACTGAAAATCATCACCTTGCTTGATATGGTATCAGGATGATCAAGTTCAATCATTTCTATTACTACATTGTAATATATAGTGAACCATCATGCAGAATCAGTGGGAACCTGAGCTTGTCACTTCCCACCAGATGCAGCTTGTTACTTGCCAAAATTGCTTGCCACCAGATGCAGCTTGTCACTTGCCACCCATAGCCTGCCACCAGATGTAGCGTATCACTTTCCCCAGTTGCCTGCCGCTAGATGCAGCATGTCACTTGCCACCAGCAGCCTGCCACCAGATACAGTGTGATACTTGACACCCAAAGCCTGCCAAAGATACAGTGTGCCACTTGCTACTAGCAGCCTGCCAATAGATACAGCGTGCCACTTGCCACCAGCAGCCTGCCACCAGATACAATGTGCCACTTGCCACCAGCAGCCTGCCACCAGATAGTGTGCCAATTGTCACCAGCAGCCTGCCACCAGATACAGTGTGCCACTTGCCACCAGCAGCCTTCCACCAGATACAGTGTGCCACTTGCCAACCACAGCCTGGCACCAGATACAGTGTGCCACTTGCCACCGACAGCCTGCCACCAGATACAGTGTGTCACTTGCAACCAGCAGCCTGTCACTAGATACAGTTTGCCACTTGCCACCAGCAGACTGTCACCAGATACAGTGTGCCACTTGCCACCGACAGCCTGCCACCAGATACAGTGTGCCACTTGCCAACCACAGGCTGTCACCAGATACAGTGTGCCACTTGCCACTGACAGCCTACCATCAGATACAGTGTGCCACTTGCCAACCACAGCCTGCCACCAGATACAGTGTGCCACTTGCCAACCACAGCCTGGCACCAGATACAGTGTGCCACTTGCCACCGACAGCCTGCCACCAGATACAGTGTGCCACTTGCCACCAGCAGCCTGCCACCAGATACAGTGAGTCACTTGCAACCAGCAGCCTGTCACTAGATACAGTGTGCCACTTGCTGCCAGCAGCCTGCCACCAGATACAGTGTGCCGCTTGCAGCCAGCAGCCTTCCACCAGATACAGTGTGCCACTTGCTGCCAGCAGCCTGCCACCAGATACAGTGTGCCACTTGCCACTAGCAGCCTGCCACCAAATACAGTATGCCACTTGTCACCCGCAGCCTGTCACCAGATACAGTGTGCCACTTGCCACCAGATACAGTGTTCCACTTGCCAACCACAGCCTGTCACCAGATACAGTGTGCCACTTCCCACCGACAGCCTACCATTAGATAAAGTATGCCACTTGACACCAGCAGCCTGCCACCAGATACAGTATGCCACTTGCAACCAGCAGCCTGTCACTAGATACAGTGTGCCACTTGCCGCTAGCAGCCTGCCACCAGATACAGTGTGCCACTTGCCACCAGCAGCCTACCACCAGATACAGTGTGTCATTTGCAACCAGCAGCCTTCCACCAGATACAGTGTGATACTTGACACCAGCAGCCTGCCACCAGATACATTGTGCCACTTGGCATTAGCAGCCTGCCACCAGATACAGTGTGCCACTTGCCATCATCAGCCTGCCACCAGATACAGTGTGCCACTTTCCACCAGCAGCCTGCCACCAGATACAGTGTGCCACTTGCCACCAGCAGCCTGCCACCAGATACAGTGTGCCACTTGCCACTAGCAGCCTGCCACCAGATACAGTGTGCTACTTGCCACCCGGAGCCTGCCACCAGATACAATGTGCCACTTGCCACCAGCAACCTGCCACCAGATACAGTGTGTCACTTGCCACCAGCAGCCTGCCACCAGATACAGTGTGCCACTTGCCAACCACAGCCTGTCACCAGATACAGTGTGCCACTTGCCACCGACAGCCTGCTACCAGATACAGTGTGCCACTTTCCAACCACAGCCTGTCACAAGATACAGTGTGCCACTTGCCACCAACAGCCTGCCACCAGATACAGTGTGCCACTTGCCACCAGCAGCCTGCCACCAGATACAGTATGTCACTTGCAACCAGCAGCTGGTCACTAGATACAGCGTGCCACTTGCCGCCAGGAGCCTTCCACCAGATACAGTGTGTCATTTGCAACAAATAGCCTTCCACCAGATACAGTGCGCCACTTGCCACCAGCAGCCTGCCACCAGATACATTGTGCCACTTGCCACTAGCAGCCTGCCACCAGATACAGTGTGCCACTTGCCACCTGCAGCCTGCCACCAGATACAGTGTGCCACTTTCCACCAGCAGCCTGCCACCAGATACAGTGTGCCACTTTCCACCAGCAGCCTGCCACCAGATACAGTGTGTCATTTGCAACCAATAGCCTTCCACCAGATACAGTGCGCCACTTGCCACCAGCAGCCTGCCACCAGATACATTGTGCCACTTGCCACCAGCAGCCTGCCACCAGATACAGTGTGCCACTTGCCACCTGCAGCCTGCCACCAGATACAGTGTGCCACTTTCCACCAGCAGCCTGCCACGAGATACAGTGTGCCACTTGCCACTAGCAGCCTGCCACCAGATACAGTGTGCCACTTGCCACTAGCATCCTGCCACCAGATACAGTGTGCCACTTGCAGCCCGCAGCCTGCCACCAGATACAGTGTGCCACTTTCCACCAGCAGCCCGCCACCAGATACAGTGTGCCACATGCCACCAGCAGCCTGTCACCAGATACAGTGTGCCACTTGCCACCAGCACCCTGCCACCAGATACAGTGTGCCACTTGCCACCAGCAGCCTTACACTGGATACAGTGTGCCACTTGCAAACCACAGCCTGTCACCAGATACAGTGTGCCACTTGCCACCTGCAGCCTCCCACCAGATACAGTGTGCCACTTGCCACCAGCAGCCTGCCACCAGATACAGTGTGCCACTTGCCACCAGATACAGTGTGCCACTTGCCACCAGCAGTTTTCCATCAGATACAGTGTGCCACTTGCCAACCACAGCCTGTCACCAGATACAGTGTGCCACCTGTCACCGACAGCCTGCCACCAGATACAATGTGCAACTTGTCACCAGATACAGTGTGTCACTTGCCACCAGCAGCCTGTCACCAGATACAGTGTGTCACTTGCCACCAGCACCCTGCCACCAGATACAGTGTGCCACTTGCCACCAGCACCCTGCCACCAGATACAGTGTGCCACTTGACACCAGAACCCTGCCACCAGATACAGTGTGCCACTTGCCACCAGCAGCCTGCCACCAGATACAGTGTGCCACTTGCCACCAGCAGCCTGCCACCAGATACAGTGTGCCACTTGCCAACCACAGCCTGTCACCAGATACAGCGTGCCACTTGCCACCGACAGCCTGCCACCAGATACAGTGTGCCACTTTCCAACCACAGCCTATCACGAGATACAGTGTGCCACTTGCCACCAACAGCCTGCCACCAGATAGAGTGTGCCACTTGCCACTAGCAGCCTGCCACCAGATACAGTATGTCACTTGCAACCAGCAGCTGGTCACTAGATACAGCGTGGCACTTGCCGCCAGGAGCCTTCCACCAGACACAGTGTGCCACTTGCCACCAGCAGCCTGCCACCAGATACAGTGTGTCATTTGCAACCAATAGCCTTCCACCAGATACAGTGCGCCACTTGCCACCAGCAGCCTGCCACCAGATACATTGTGCCACTTGCCACTAGCAGCCTGCCACCAGATACAGTGTGCCACTTGCCACCTGCAGCCTGCCACCAGATACAGTGTGCCACTTTCCACCAGCAGCCTGCCACCAGATACAGTGTGCCACTTTCCACCAGCAGCCTGCCACCAGATACAGTGTGTTATTTGCAACCAATAGCCTTCCACCAGATACAGTGTGCCACTTGCCACCAGCAGCCTGCCACCAGATACATTGTGCCACTTGCCACCAGCAGCCTGCCACCAGATACAGTGTGCCACTTGCCACCTGCAGCCTGCCACCAGATACAGTGTGCCACTTTCCACCAGCAGCCTGCCACCAGATACAGTGTGCCACTTGCCACTAGCAGCCTGCCACCAGATACAGTGTGCCACTTGCCACTAGCATCCTGCCACCAGATACAGTGTGCCACTTGCGGCCCGCAGCCTGCCACCAGATACAGTGTGCCACTTTCCACCAGCAGCCTTACACCGGATAAAGTGTGCCACTTGCAAACCACAGCCTGTCACCAGATACAGTGTGCCACTTGCCACCTGCAGCCTGCCACCAGATACAGTGTGCCACTTTCCACCAGCAGCCTGCCACCAGATACAGTGTGCCACTTGCCACCAGATACAGTGTGCCACTTGCCACCAGCAGTTTTCCATCAGATACAGTGTGCCACTTGCCAACCACAGCCTGTCACCAGATACAGTGTGCCACCTGTCACCGACAGCCTGCCACCAGACACAGTGTGCCTCTTGCCACTGACAGCCTGTCACCAGATACAGTGTGCCTCTTCCCACTGACAGTTTGCCACCAGATACAGTGTGCCACTTGCCACCAGAAGCCTACCACCAGATACAATGTGCAACTTGCCACCAGATACAGTGTGTCACTTGCCACCAGCAGCCTGTCACCAGATACAGTGTGTCACTTGCAACCAGCAGCCTGCCACCAGATACAGTGTGCCACTTGCCACCAGCACCCTGCCACCAGATACAGTGTGCCACTTGACACCAGAACCCTGCCACCAGATACAGTGTGCCACTTGCCACCAGCAGCCTGCCACCAGATACAGTGTGCCACTTGCCACCAGCAGCCTGCCACCAGATACAGTGTGCCACTTGCCAACCACAGCCTGTCACCAGATACAGTGTGCCACTTGCCACCGACAGCCTGCCACCAGATACAGTGTGCCACTTTCCAACCACAGCCTGTCACGAGATACAGTGTGCCACTTGCCAGCAACAGCCTGCCACCAGATACAGTGTGCCACTTGCCACTAGCAGCCTGCCACCAGATACAGTATGTCAGTTGCAACCAGCAGCTGGTCACTAGATACAGTGTGATACTTGCCGCCAGGAGCCTTCCACCAGACACAGTGTGCCACTTGCCACCAGCAGCCTGCCACTAGATACAGTGTGTCATTTGCAACCAATAGCCTTCCACCAGATACAGTGCGCCACTTGCCACCAGCAGCCTGCCACCAGATACATTGTGCCACTTGCCACTAGCAGCCTGCCACCAGATACAGTGTACCACTTGCCACCTGCAGCCTGCCACCAGATACAGTGTGCCACTTTCCACTAGCAGCCTGCCACCAGATACAGTGTGCCACTTTCCACCAGCAGCCTGCCACCAGATACAGTGTGTCATTTGCAACCAATAGCCTTCCACCAGATACAGTGTGCCACTTTCCACCAGCAGCCTGCCACCAGATACATTGTGCCACTTGCCACCAGCAGCCTGCCACCAGATACAGTGTGCCACTTGCGGCCCGCAGCCTGCCACCAGATACAGTGTGCCACTTTCCACCAGCAGCCTTACACCGGATAAAGTGTGCCACTTGCAAACCACAGCCTGTCACCAGATACAGTGTGCCACTTGCCACCTGCAGCCTGCCACCAGATACAGTGTGCCACTTGCCACCAGCAGCCTGCCACCAGATACAGTGTGCCACTTGCCACCAGATACAGTGTGCCACTTGCCACCAGCAGTTTTCCATCAGATACAGTGTGCCACTTGCCAACCACAGCCTGTCACCAGATACAGTGTGCCACCTGTCACCGACAGCCTGCCACCAGATACAGTGTGCCTCTTGCCACTGACAGCCTGTCACCAGATACAGTGTGCCTCTTCCCACTGACAGTCTGCCACCAGATACAGTGTGACACTTGCCACCAGAAGCCTACCACCAGATACAATGTGCAACTTGCCACCAGATACAGTGTGTCACTTGCCACCAGCAGCCTGTCACCAGATACAGTGTGTCACTTGCAACCAGCAATCTGCCACCAGATATAGTGTGCCACTTGCCACCAGCACCCTGCCACCAGATACAGTGTGCCACTTGACACCAGAACCCTGCCACCAGATACAGTGTGCCACTTGCCACCAGCAGCCTGCCACCAGATACAGTGTGCCACTTGCCACCAGCAGCCTGCCACCAGATACAGTGTGCCACTTGCCAACCACAGCCTGTCACCAGATACAGTGTGCCACTTGCCACCGACAGCCTGCCACCAGATACAGTGTGCCACTTTCCAACCACAGCCTGTCACGAGATACAGTGTGCCACTTGCCACCAACAGCCTGCCACCAGATACAGTGTGCCACTTGCCACTAGCAGCCTGCCACCAGATACAGTATGTCACTTGCAACCAGCAGCTGGTCACTAGATACAGCGTGCCACTTGCCGCCAGGAGCCTTCCACCAGACACAGTGTGCCACTTGCCACCAGCAGCCTGCCACCAGATACAGTGTGTCATTTGCAACCAATAGCCTTCCACCAGATACAGTGCGCCACTTGCCACCAGCAGCCTGCCACCAGATACATTGTGCCACTTGCCACTAGCAGCCTGCCACCAGATACAGTGTGCCACTTGCCACCTGCAGTCTGCCACCAGATACAGTGTGCCACTTTCCACTAGCAGCCTGCCACCAGATACAGTGTGCCACTTGACACCAGAACCCTGCCACCAGATACAGTGTGCCACTTGCCACTAGCAGCCTGCCACCAGATACAGTGTGCCACTTTCCACCAGCAGCCTGCCACCAGATACAGTGTGCCACTTGCCACTAGCAGCCTGCCACCAGATACAGTGTGCCACTTGCTACTAGCATCCTGCCACCAGATACAGTGTGCCACTTGCGGCCCGCAGCCTGCCACAAGATACAGTGTGCCACTTGCCACCTGCAGCCTGCCACCAGATACAGTGTGCCACTTGCCACCAGCAGCCTGCCACCAGATACAGTGTGCCACTTGCCACCAGATACAGTGTGCCACTTGCCACCAGCAGTTTTCCATCAGATACAGTGTGCCACTTGCCAACCACAGCCTGTCACCAGATACAGTGTGCCACCTGTCACCGACAGCCTGCCACCAGACACAGTGTGCCTCTTGCCACTGACAGACTGTCACCAGATACAGTGTGCCTCTTCCCACTGACAGTCTGCCACCAGATACAGTGTGCCACTTGCCACCAGAAGCCTACCACCAGATGCAATGTGCAACTTGCCACCAGATACAGTGTTTCACTTGCCACCAGCAGCCTGTCACCAGATACATTGTGTCACTTGCAACCAGCACCCTGCCACCAGATACAGTGTGCCACTTGCCACCAGCACCCTGCCACCAGATACAGTGTGCCACTTGACACCAGAACCCTGCCACCAGATACAGTGTGCCACTTGCCACCAGCAGCCTGCCACCAGATACAGTGTGCCACTTGCCACCAGCAGCCTGCCACCAGATACAGTGTGCCACTTGCCAACCACAGCCTGTCACCAGATACAGTGTGCCACTTGCCACCGACAGCCTGCCACCAGATACAGTGTGCCACTTTCCAACCACAGCCTGTCACGAGATACAGTGTGCCACTTGCCACCAACAGCCTGCCACCAGATACAGTGTGCCACTTGCCACTAGCAGCCTGCCACCAGATACAGTATGTCACTTGCAACCAGCAGCTGGTCACTAGATACAGCGTGCCACTTGCCGCCAGGAGCCTTTCACCAGACACAGTGTGCCACTTGCCACCAGCAGCCTGCCACCAGATACAGTGTGTCATTTGCAACCAATAGCCTTCCACCAGATACAGTGCGCCACTTGCCACCAGCAGCCTGCCACCAGATACATTGTGCCACTTGCCACTAGCAGCCTGCCACCAGATACAGTGTGCCACTTGCCACCTGCAGCCTGCCACCAGATACAGTGTGCCACTTTCCACTAGCAGCCTGCCACCAGATACAGTGTGCCACTTTCCACTAGCAGCCTGCCACCAGATACAGTGTGCCACTTTCCACTAGCAGCCTGCCACCAGATACAGTGTGCCACTTTCCACCTGCAGCCTGCCACCAGATACAGTGTGCCACTTTTCACTAGCAGCCTGCCACCAGATACAGTGTGCCACTTTCCACCAGCAGCCTTACACCGGATAAAGTGTGCCACTTGCAAACCACAGCCTGTCACCAGATACAGTGTGCCACTTGCCACCTGCAGCCTGCCACCAGATACAGTGTGCCACTTGCCACCAGCAGCCTGCCACCAGATACAGTGTGCCACTTGCCACCAGATACAGTGTGCCACTTGCCACCAGCAGTTTTCCATCAGATACAGTGTGCCACTTGCCAACCACAGCCTGTCACCAGATACAGTGTGCCACCTGTCACCGACAGCCTGCCACCAGACACAGTGTGCCTCTTGCCACTGACAGCCTGTCACCAGATACAGTGTGCCTCTTCCCACTGACAGTCTGCCACCAGATACAGTGTGCCACTTGCCACCAGAAGCCTACCACCAGATACAATGTGCAACTTGCCACCAGATACAGTGTGTCACTTGCCACCAGCAGCCTGTCACCAGATACAGTGTGTCACTTGCAACCAGCACCCTGCCACCAGATACAGTGTGCCACTTGCCACCAGCAGCCTGTCACCAGATACAGTGTGTCACTTGCAACCAGCACCCTGCCACCAGATACAGTGTGCCACTTGCCACTAGCACCCTGCCACCAGATACAGTGTGCCACTTGACACCAGAACCCTGCCACCAGATACAGTGTGCCACTTGCCACTAGCAGCCTGCCACCAGATACAGTGTGCCACTTGCCACCAGCAGCCTGCCACCAGATACAGTGTGCCACTTGCCAACCACAGCCTGTCACCAGATACAGTGTGCCACTTGCCACCGACAGCCTGCCACCAGATACAGTGTGCCACTTTCCAACCACAGCCTGTCACGAGATACAGTGTGCCACTTGCCACCAACAGCCTGCCACCAGATACAGTGTGCCACTTGCCACTAGCAGCCTGCCACCAGATACAGTATGTCACTTGCAACCAGCAGCTGGTCACTAGATACAGCGTGCCACTTGCCGCCAGGAGCCTTCCACCAGACACAGTGTGCCACTTGCCACCAGCAGCCTGCCACCAGATACAGTGTGTCATTTGCAACCAATAGCCTTCCACCAGATACAGTGCGCCACTTGCCACCAGCAGCCTGCCACCAGATACATTGTGCCACTTGCCACTAGCAGCCTGCCACCAGATACAGTGTGCCACTTGCCACCTGGAGCCTGCCACCAGATACAGTGTGCCACTTTCCACTAGCAGCCTGCCACCAGATACAGTGTGCCACTTTCCAACAGCAGCCTGCCACCAGATACAGTGTGTCATTTGCAACCAATAGCCTTCCACCAGATACAGTGTGCCACTTTCCACCAGCAGCCTGCAACCAGATACATTGTGCCACTTGCCACCAGCAGCCTGCCACCAGATACAGTGTGCCACTTGCCACCTGCAGCCTGCCACCAGATACAGTGTGCTACTTTCCACCAGCAGCCTGCCACCAGATACAGTGTGCCACTTGCCACCAACAGCCTGCCACCAGATACAGTGTGCCACTTGCCACTAGCAGCCTGCCACTAGATACAGTATGTCACTTGCAACCAGCAGCTGGTCACTAGATACAGCGTGCCACTTGCCGCCAGGAGCCTTCCACCAGACACAGTGTGCCACTTGCCACCAGCAGCCTGCCACCAGATACAGTGTGTCATTTGCAACCAATAGCCTTCCACCAGATACAGTGCGCCACTTGCCACCAGCAGCCTGCCACCAGATACATTGTGCCACTTGCCACTAGCAGCCTGCCACCAGATACAGTGTGCCACTTGCCACCTGGAGCCTGCCACCAGATACAGTGTGCCACTTTCCACTAGCAGCCTGCCACCAGATACAGTGTGCCACTTTCCAACAGCAGCCTGCCACCAGATACAGTGTGTCATTTGCAACCAATAGCCTTCCACCAGATACAGTGTGCCACTTTCCACCAGCAGCCTGCAACTAGATACATTGTGCCACTTGCCACCAGCAGCCTGCCACCAGATACAGTGTGCCACTTGCCACCAGCAGCCTGCCACCAGATACAGTGTGCCACTTTCCACCAGCAGCCTGCCAACAGATACAGTGTGCCACTTGCCACTAGCAGCCTGCCACCAGATACAGTGTGCCACTTGCCACTAGCATCCTGCCACCAGATACAGTGTGCCACTTGCGGCCCGCAGCCTGCCACCAGATACAGTGTGCCATTTTCCACCAGCAGCCTGCCACCAGATAAAGTGTGCCACATGCCACCAGCAGCCTGTCACCAGATACAGTGTGCCACTTGCCACCAACACCCTGCCACCAGATACAGTGTGCCACTTGCCACCAGCAGCCTTACACCGGATACAGTGTGCCACTTGCAAACCACAGCCTGTCACCAGATACAGTGTGCCACTTGCCACCTGCCACCAGATACAGTGTGCCACTTGCCACCAGCAGCCTGCCACCAGATACAGTGTGCCACTTGCCACCAGATACAGTGTGCCACTTGCCACCAGCAGTTTTCCATCAGATACAGTGTGCCACTTGCCAACCACAGCCTGTTACCAGATACAGTGTGCCACCTGTCACCGACAGCCTGCCATCAGACACAGTGTGCCTCTTGCCACTGACAGCCTGTCACCAGATACAGTGTGCTTCTTCCCGCTGACAGTCTGCCACCAGATACAGTGTGCCACTTGCCACCAGAAGCCTACCACCAGATACAATGTGCAACTTGCCACCAGATACAGTGTGTCACTTGCCACCAGCAGCCTGTCACCAGATACAGTGTGTCACTTGCCACCAGCACCCTGCCACCAGATACAGTGTGCCACTTGCCACCAGCACCCTGCCACCAGATACAGTGTGCCACTTGACACCAGAACCCTGCCACCAGATACAGTGTGCCACTTGCCACCAGCAGCCTTCCATCAGATACAGTGTTTCACTTGCCAACCGCAGCCTGTCACCAGATACAGTGTGCCACTTGCCACCGACAGCCTGCCACCAGATACAGTGTGCCACTTGCCACCGACAGCCTGTCATCAGATACAGTGTGCCACTTGCCACCGACAACCTGTCACCAGATACAGTGAGCCACTTGCCAGCGACAGCCTGCCACCAGATACAGTGTGCCATTTTCCACCAGCAGCCTGCCACCAGATACAGTTTGCCACATGCCACCAGCAGCCTGTCACGAGATACAGTGTGCCACTTGCCACCAGCACCCTGCCACCAGATACAGTGTGCCACTTGCCACCAGCAGCCTTACACCGGATACAGTGTGCCACTTGCAAACCACAGCCTGTCACCAGATACAGTGTGCCACTTGCCACCTGCCACCAGATACAGTGTGCCACTTGCCACCAGCAGCCTGCCACCAGATAAAGTGTGCCACTTGCCACCAGATACAGTGTGCCACTTGCCACCAGCAGTTTTCCATCAGATACAGTGTGCCACTTGCCAACCACAGCCTGTCACCATATACAGTGTGCCACCTGTCACCGACAGCCTGCCATCAGACACAGTGTGCCTCTTGCCACTGACAGCCTGTCACCAGATACAGTGTGCTTCTTCCCGCTGACAGTCTGCCACCAGATACAGTGTGCCACTTGCCACCAGAAGCCTACCACCAGATACAATGTGCAGCTTGCCACCAGATACAGTGTGTCACTTGCCACCAGCAGCCTGTCACCAGATACAGTGTGTCACTTGCCACCAGCACCCTGCCACCAGATACAGTGTGCCACTTGCCACCAGCACCCTGCCACCAGATACAGTGTGCCACTTGACACCAGAACCCTGCCACCAGATACAGTGTGCCACTTGCCACCAGCAGCCTTCCATCAGATACAGTGTTTCACTTGCCAACCGCAGCCTGTCACCAGATACAGTGTGCCACTTGCCACCGACAGCCTGCCACCAGATACAGTGTGCCACTTGCCACCGACAGCCTGTCACCAGATACAGTGTGCCACTTGCCACCAGCAGCCTGCCACCAGATACAGTGTGCCACTTGCCACCAGCAGCCTGCCACCAGATACAGTGTGCCACTTGCCAACCACAGCCTGTCACCAGATACAGTGTGCCACTTGCCACCGACAACCTGCCACCAGATACAGTGTGCCACTTTCCAACCACAGCCTGTCACGAGATACAGTGTGCCACTTGCCACCAACAGCCTGCCACCAGATACAGTGTGCCACTTGCCACTAGCAGCCTGCCACCAGATACAGTATGTCACTTGCAACCAGCAGCTGGTCACTAGATACAGTGTGCCACTTGCCACCAGGAGCCTTCCACCAGACACAGTGTGCCACTTGCCACCAGCAGCCTGCCACCAGATACAGTGTGTCATTTGCAACCAATAGCCTTCCACCAGATACAGTGCGCCACTTGCCACCAGCAGCCTGCCACCAGATACATTGTGCCACTTGCCACTAGCAGCCTGCCACCAGATACAGTGTACCACTTGCCACCTGCAGCCTGCCACCAGATACAGTGTGCCACTTTCCACTAGCAGCCTGCCACCAGATACAGTGTGCCACTTTCCACCAGCAGCCTGCCACCAGATACAGTGTGTCATTTGCAACCAATAGCCTTCCACCAGATACAGTGTGCCACTTTCCACCAGCAGCCTGCCACCAGATACATTGTGCCACTTGCCACCAGCAGCCTGCCACCAGATACAGTGTGCCACTTGCGGCCCGCAGCCTGCCACCAGATACAGTGTGCCACTTTCCACCAGCAGCCTTACACCGGATAAAGTGTGCCACTTGCAAACCACAGCCTGTCACCAGATACAGTGTGCCACTTGCCACCTGCAGCCTGCCACCAGATACAGTGTGCCACTTGCCACCAGCAGCCTGCCACCAGATACAGTGTGCCACTTGCCACCAGATACAGTGTGCCACTTGCCACCAGCAGTTTTCCATCAGATACAGTGTGCCACTTGCCAACCACAGCCTGTCACCAGATACAGTGTGCCACCTGTCACCGACAGCCTGCCACCAGATACAGTGTGCCTCTTGCCACTGACAGCCTGTCACCAGATACAGTGTGCCTCTTCCCGCTGACAGTCTGCCACCAGATACAGTGTGACACTTGCCACCAGAAGCCTACCACCAGATACAATGTGCAACTTGCCACCAGATACAGTGTGTCACTTGCCACCAGCAGCCTGTCACCAGATACAGTGTGTCACTTGCAACCAGCAATCTGCCACCAGATATAGTGTGCCACTTGCCACCAGCACCCTGCCACCAGATACAGTGTGCCACTTGACACCAGAACCCTGCCACCAGATACAGTGTGCCACTTGCCACCAGCAGCCTGCCACCAGATACAGTGTGCCACTTGCCACCAGCAGCCTGCCACCAGATACAGTGTGCCACTTGCCAACCACAGCCTGTCACCAGATACAGTGTGCCACTTGCCACCGACAGCCTGCCACCAGATACAGTGTGCCACTTTCCAACCACAGCCTGTCACGAGATACAGTGTGCCACTTGCCACCAACAGCCTGCCACCAGATACAGTGTGCCACTTGCCACTAGCAGCCTGCCACCAGATACAGTATGTCACTTGCAACCAGCAGCTGGTCACTAGATACAGCGTGCCACTTGCCGCCAGGAGCCTTCCACCAGACACAGTGTGCCACTTGCCACCAGCAGCCTGCCACCAGATACAGTGTGTCATTTGCAACCAATAGCCTTCCACCAGATACAGTGCGCCACTTGCCACCAGCAGCCTGCCACCAGATACATTGTGCCACTTGCCACTAGCAGCCTGCCACCAGATACAGTGTGCCACTTGCCACCTGCAGCCTGCCACCAGATACAGTGTGCCACTTTCCACTAGCAGCCTGCCACCAGATACAGTGTGCCACTTGACACCAGAACCCTGCCACCAGATACAGTGTGCCACTTGCCACTAGCAGCCTGCCACCAGATACAGTGTGCCACTTTCCACCAGCAGCCTGCCACCAGATACAGTGTGCCACTTGCCACTAGCAGCCTGCCACCAGATACAGTGTGCCACTTGCTACTAGCATCCTGCCACCAGATACAGTGTGCCACTTGTGGCCCACAGCCTGCCACAAGATACAGTGTGCCACTTTCCACCAGCAGCCTTACACCGGATAAAGTGTGCCACTTGCAAACCACAGCCTGTCACCAGATACAGTGTGCCACTTGCCACCTGCAGCCTGCCACCAGATACAGTGTGCCACTTGCCACCAGCAGCCTGCCACCAGATACAGTGTGCCACTTGCCACCAGATACAGTGTGCCACTTGCCACCAGCAGTTTTCCATCAGATACAGTGTGCCACTTGCCAACCACAGCCTGTCACCAGATACAGTGTGCCACCTGTCACCGACAGCCTGCCACCAGACACAGTGTGCCTCTTG
Organism: Lithobates septentrionalis; assembly: GCA_037952835.1. Taxonomy (NCBI): domain Eukaryota; kingdom Metazoa; phylum Chordata; class Amphibia; order Anura; family Ranidae; genus Lithobates; species Lithobates septentrionalis. The sequence continues at coordinate 1,872,791 of JBBDGP010000151.1, forward strand.
CCACTGACAGCCTGTCACCAGATACAGTGTGCCTCTTCCCACTGACAGTCTGCCACCAGATACAGTGTGCCACTTGCCACCAGAAGCCTACCACCAGATACAATGTGCAACTTGCCACCAGATACAGTGTGTCACTTGCCACCAGCAGCCTGTCACCAGATACAGTGTGTCACTTGCAACCAGCACCCTGCCACCAGATACAGTGTGCCACTTGCCACCAGCACCCTGCCACCAGATACAGTGTGCCACTTGACACCAGAACCCTGCCACCAGATACAGTGTGCCACTTGCCACCAGCAGCCTGCCACCAGATACAGTGTGCCACTTGCCACCAGCAGCCTGCCACCAGATACAGTGTGCCACTTGCCAACCACAGCCTGTCACCAGATACAGTGTGCCACTTGCCACCGACAGCCTGCCACCAGATACAGTGTGCCACTTTCCAACCACAGCCTGTCACGAGATACAGTGTGCCATTTGCCACCAACAGCCTGCCACCAGATACAGTGTGCCACTTGCCACTAGCAGCCTGCCACCAGATACAGTATGTCACTTGCAACCAGCAGCTGGTCACTAGATACAGCGTGCCACTTGCCGCCAGGAGCCTTTCACCAGACACAGTATGCCACTTGCCACCAGCAGCCTGCCACCAGATACAGTGTGTCATTTGCAACCAATAGCCTTCCACCAGATACAGTGCGCCACTTGCCACCAGCAGCCTGCCACCAGATACATTGTGCCACTTGCCACTAGCAGCCTGCCACCAGATACAGTGTGCCACTTGCCACCTGCAGCCTGCCACCAGATACAGTGTGCCACTTTCCACTAGCAGCCTGCCACCAGATACAGTGTGCCACTTTCCACTAGCAGCCTGCCACCAGATACAGTGTGCCACTTTCCACCTGCAGCCTGCCACCAGATACAGTGTGCCACTTTCCATTAGCAGCCTGCCACCAGATACAGTGTGCCACTTTCCACCAGCAGCCTTACACCGGATAAAGTGTGCCACTTGCAAACCACAGCCTGTCACCAGATACAGTGTGCCACTTGCCACCTGCAGCCTGCCACCAGATACAGTGTGCCACTTGCCACCAGCAGCCTGCCACCAGATACAGTGTGCCACTTGCCACCAGATACAGTGTGCCACTTGCCACCAGCAGTTTTCCATCAGATACAGTGTGCCACTTGCCAACCACAGCCTGTCACCAGATACAGTGTGCCACCTGTCACCGACAGCCTGCCACCAGACACAGTGTGCCTCTTGCCACTGACAGCCTGTCACCAGATACAGTGTGCCTCTTCCCACTGACAGTCTGCCACCAGATACAGTGTGCCACTTGCCACCAGAAGCCTACCACCAGATACAATGTGCAACTTGCCACCAGATACAGTGTGTCACTTGCCACCAGCAGCCTGTCACCAGATACAGTGTGTCACTTGCAACCAGCACCCTGCCACCAGATACAGTGTGCCACTTGCCACCAGCAGCCTGTCACCAGATACAGTGTGTCACTTGCAACCAGCACCCTGCCACCAGATACAGTGTGCCACTTGCCACCAGCACCCTGCCACCAGATACAGTGTGCCACTTGACACCAGAACCCTGCCACCAGATACAGTGTGCCACTTGCCACCAGAAGCCTACCACCAGATACAATGTGCAACTTGCCACCAGATACAGTGTGTCACTTGCCACCAGCAGCCTGTCACCAGATACAGTGTGTCACTTGCAACCAGCACCCTGCCACCAGATACAGTGTGCCACTTGCCACCAGCAGCCTGTCACCAGATACAGTGTGTCACTTGCAACCAGCACCCTGCCACCAGATACAGTGTGCCACTTGCCACCAGCACCCTGCCACCAGATACAGTGTGCCACTTGACACCAGAACCCTGCCACCAGATACAGTGTGCCACTTGCCACCAGCAGCCTGCCACCAGATACAGTGTGCCACTTGCCACCAGCAGCCTGCCACCAGATACAGTGTGCCACTTGCCAACCACAGCCTGTCACCAGATACAGTGTGCCACTTGCCACCGACAGCCTGCCACCAGATACAGTGTGCCACTTTCCAACCACAGCCTGTCACGAGATACAGTGTGCCACTTGCCACCAACAGCCTGCCACCAGATACAGTGTGCCACTTGCCACTAGCAGCCTGCCACCAGATACAGTATGTCACTTGCAACCAGCAGCTGGTCACTAGATACGGCGTGCCACTTGCCGCCAGGAGCCTTCCACCAGACACAGTGTGCCACTTGCCACCAGCAGCCTGCCACTAGATACAGTGTGTCATTTGCAACCAATAGCCTTCCACCAGATACAGTGCGCCACTTGCCACCAGCAGCCTGCCACCAGATACATTGTGCCACTTGCCACTAGCAGCCTGCCACCAGATACAGTGTGCCACTTGCCACCTGGAGCCTGCCACCAGATACAGTGTGCCACTTTCCACTAGCAGCCTGCCACCAGATACAGTGTGCCACTTCCCAACAGCAGCCTGCCACCAGATACAGTGTGTCATTTGCAACCAATAGCCTTCCACCAGATACAGTGTGCCACTTTCCACCAGCAGCCTGCCACCAGATACATTGTGCCACTTGCCACCAGCAGCCTGCCACCAGATACAGTGTGCCACTTGCCACCTGCAGCCTGCCACCAGATACAGTGTGCCACTTTCCACCAGCAGCCTGCCACCAGATACAGTGTGCCACTTGCCACTAGCAGCCTGCCACCAGATACAGTGTGCCACTTGCCACTAGCATCCTGCCACCAGATACAGTGTGCCACTTGCGGCCCGCAGCCTGCCACCAGATACAGTGTGCCATTTTCCACCAGCAGCCTGCCACCAGATACAGTGTGCCACATGCCACCAGCAGCCTGTCACCAGATACAGTGTGCCACTTGCCACCAGCACCCTGCCACCAGATACAGTGTGCCACTTGCCACCAGCAGCCTTACACCGGATACAGTGTGCCACTTGCAAACCACAGCCTGTCACCAGATACAGTGTGCCACTTGCCACCTGCCACCAGATACAGTGTGCCACTTGCCACCAGCAGCCTGCCACCAGATACAGTGTGCCACTTGCCACCAGATACAGTGTGCCACTTGCCACCAGCAGTTTTCCATCAGATACAGTGTGCCACTTGCCAACCACAGCCTGTCACCAGATACAGTGTGCCACCTGTCACCGACAGCCTGCCATCAGACACAGTGTGCCTCTTGCCACTGACAGCCTGTCACCAGATACAGTGTGCTTCTTCCCGCTGACAGTCTGCCACCAGATACAGTGTGCCACTTGCCACCAGAAGCCTACCACCAGATACAATGTGCAACTTGCCACCAGATACAGTGTGTCACTTGCCACCAGCAGCCTGTCACCAGATACAGTGTGTCACTTGCCACCAGCACCCTGCCACCAGATACAGTGTGCCACTTGCCACCAGCACCCTGCCACCAGATACAGTGTGCCACTTGACACCAGAACCCTGCCACCAGATACAGTGTGCCACTTGCCACCAGCAGCCTGCCACCAGATACAGTGTGCCACTTGCCACCAGCAGCCTGCCACCAGATACAGTGTGCCACTTGCCAACCACAGCCTGTCACCAGATACAGTGTGCCACTTGCCACCGACAGCCTGCCACCAGATACAGTGTGCCACTTTCCAACCACAGCCTGTCACGAGATACAGTGTGCCACTTGCCAGCAACAGCCTGCCACCAGATACAGTGTGCCACTTGCCACTAGCAGCCTGCCACCAGATACAGTATGTCAGTTGCAACCAGCAGCTGGTCACTAGATACAGTGTGATACTTGCCGCCAGGAGCCTTCCACCAGACACAGTGTGCCACTTGCCACCAGCAGCCTGCCACTAGATACAGTGTGTCATTTGCAACCAATAGCCTTCCACCAGATACAGTGCGCCACTTGCCACCAGCAGCCTGCCACCAGATACATTGTGCCACTTGCCACTAGCAGCCTGCCACCAGATACAGTGTACCACTTGCCACCTGCAGCCTGCCACCAGATACAGTGTGCCACTTTCCACTAGCAGCCTGCCACCAGATACAGTGTGCCACTTTCCACCAGCAGCCTGCCACCAGATACAGTGTGTCATTTGCAACCAATAGCCTTCCACCAGATACAGTGTGCCACTTTCCACCAGCAGCCTGCCACCAGATACATTGTGCCACTTGCCACCAGCAGCCTGCCACCAGATACAGTGTGCCACTTGCGGCCCGCAGCCTGCCACCAGATACAGTGTGCCACTTTCCACCAGCAGCCTTACACCGGATAAAGTGTGCCACTTGCAAACCACAGCCTGTCACCAGATACAGTGTGCCACTTGCCACCTGCAGCCTGCCACCAGATACAGTGTGCCACTTGCCACCAGCAGCCTGCCACCAGATACAGTGTGCCACTTGCCACCAGATAAAGTGTGACACTTGCCACCAGCAGTTTTCCATCAGATACAGTGTGCCACTTGCCAACCACAGCCTGTCACCAGATACAGTGTGCCACCTGTCACCGACAGCCTGCCACCAGATACAGTGTGCCTCTTGCCACTGACAGCCTGTCACCAGATACAGTGTGCCTCTTCCCACTGACAGTCTGCCACCAGATACAGTGTGACACTTGCCACCAGAAGCCTACCACCAGATACAATGTGCAACTTGCCACCAGATACAGTGTGTCACTTGCCACCAGCAGCCTGTCACCAGATACAGTGTGTCACTTGCAACCAGCAATCTGCCACCAGATATAGTGTGCCACTTGCCACCAGCACCCTGCCACCAGATACAGTGTGCCACTTGACACCAGAACCCTGCCACCAGATACAGTGTGCCACTTGCCACCAGCAGCCTGCCACCAGATACAGTGTGCCACTTGCCACCAGCAGCCTGCCACCAGATACAGTGTGCCACTTGCCAACCACAGCCTGTCACCAGATACAGTGTGCCACTTGCCACCGACAGCCTGCCACCAGATACAGTGTGCCACTTTCCAACCACAGCCTGTCACGAGATACAGTGTGCCACTTGCCACCAACAGCCTGCCACCAGATACAGTGTGCCACTTGCCACTAGCAGCCTGCCACCAGATACAGTATGTCACTTGCAACCAGCAGCTGGTCACTAGATACAGCGTGCCACTTGCCGCCAGGAGCCTTCCACCAGACACAGTGTGCCACTTGCCACCAGCAGCCTGCCACCAGATACAGTGTGTCATTTGCAACCAATAGCCTTCCACCAGATACAGTGCGCCACTTGCCACCAGCAGCCTGCCACCAGATACATTGTGCCACTTGACACCAGAACCCTGCCACCAGATACAGTGTGCCACTTGCCACCAGCAGCCTGCCACCAGATACAGTGTGCCACTTGCCACCAGCAGCCTGCCACCAGATACAGTGTGCCACTTGCCAACCACAGCCTGTCACCAGATACAGTGTGCCACTTGCCACCGACAGCCTGCCACCAGATACAGTGTGCCACTTTCCAACAGCAGCCTGCCACCAGATACAGTGTGCCAATTGCCACTAGCAGCCTGCCACCAGATACAGTGTGCCACTTGCTACTAGCATCCTGCCACCAGATACAGTGTGCCACTTGCGGCCCGCAGCCTGCCACAAGATACAGTGTGCCATTTGCCACCTGCAGCCTGCCACCAGATACAGTGTGCCACTTGCCACCAGCAGCCTGCCACCAGATACAGTGTGCCACTTGCCACCAGATACAGTGTGCCACTTGCCACCAGCAGTTTTCCATCAGATACAGTGTGCCACTTGCCAACCACAGCCTGTCACCAGATACAGTGTGCCACCTGTCACCGACAGCCTGCCACCAGACACAGTGTGCCTCTTGCCACTGAAAGACTGTCACCAGATACAGTGTGCCTCTTCCCACTGACAGTCTGCCACCAGATACAGTGTGCCACTTGCCACCAGAAGCCTACCACCAGATGCAATGTGCAACTTGCCACCAGATACAGTGTTTCACTTGCCACCAGCAGCCTGTCACCAGATACAGTGTGTCACTTGCAACCAGCACCCTGCCACCAGATACAGTGTGCCACTTGCCACCAGCACCCTGCCACCAGATACAGTGTGCCACTTGACACCAGAACCCTGCCACCAGATACAGTGTGCCACTTGCCACCAGCAGCCTGCCACCAGATACAGTGTGCCACTTGCCACCAGCAGCCTGCCACCAGATACAGTGTGCCACTTGCCAACCACAGCCTGTCACCAGATACAGTGTGCCACTTGCCACCGACAGCCTGCCACCAGATACAGTGTGCCACTTTCCAACCACAGCCTGTCACGAGATACAGTGTGCCACTTGCCACCAACAGCCTGCCACCAGATACAGTGTGCCACTTGCCACTAGCAGCCTGCCACCAGATACAGTATGTCACTTGCAACCAGCAGCTGGTCACTAGATACAGCGTACCACTTGCCGCCAGGAGCCTTTCACCAGACACAGTGTGCCACTTGCCACCAGCAGCCTGCCACCAGATACAGTGTGTCATTTGCAACCAATAGCCTTCCACCAGATACAGTGCGCCACTTGCCACCAGCAGCCTGCCACCAGATACATTGTGCCACTTGCCACTAGCAGCCTACCACCAGATACAGTGTGCCACTTGCCACCTGCAGCCTGCCACCAGATACAGTGTGCCACTTTCCACTAGCAGCCTGCCACCAGATACAGTGTGCCACTTTCCACTAGCAGCCTGCCACCAGATACAGTGTGCCACTTTCCACTAGCAGCCTGCCACCAGATACAGTGTGCCACTTTCCACCTGCAGCCTGCCACCAGATACAGTGTGCCACTTTCCACTAGCAGCCTGCCACCAGATACAGTGTGCCACTTTCCACCAGCAGCCTTACACCGGATAAAGTGTGCCACTTGCAAACCACAGCCTGTCACCAGATACAGTGTGCCACTTGCCACCTGCAGCCTGCCACCAGATACAGTGTGCCACTTGCCACCAGCAGCCTGCCACCAGATACAGTGTGCCACTTGCCACCAGATACAGTGTGCCACTTGCCACCAGCAGTTTTCCATCAGATACAGTGTGCCACTTGCCAACCACAGCCTGTCACCAGATACAGTGTGCCACCTGTCACCGACAGCCTGCCACCAGACACAGTGTGCCTCTTGCCACTGACAGCCTGTCACCAGATACAGTGTGCCTCTTCCCACTGACAGTCTGCCACCAGATACAGTGTGCCACTTGCCACCAGAAGCCTACCACCAGATACAATGTGCAACTTGCCACCAGATACAGTGTGTCACTTGCCACCAGCAGCCTGTCACCAGATACAGTGTGTCACTTGCAACCAGCACCCTGCCACCAGATACAGTGTGCCACTTGCCACCAGCAGCCTGTCACCAGATACAGTGTGTCACTTGCAACCAGCACCCTGCCACCAGATACAGTGTGCCACTTGCCACTAGCACCCTGCCACCAGATACAGTGTGCCACTTGACACCAGAACCCTGCCACCAGATACAGTGTGCCACTTGCCACTAGCAGCCTGCCACCAGATACAGTGTGCCACTTGCCACCAGCAGCCTGCCACCAGATACAGTGTGCCACTTGCCAACCACAGCCTGTCACCAGATACAGTGTGCCACTTGCCACCGACAGCCTGCCACCAGATACAGTGTGCCACTTTCCAACCACAGCCTGTCACGAGATACAGTGTGCCACTTGCCACCAACAGCCTGCCACCAGATACAGTGTGCCACTTGCCACTAGCAGCCTGCCACCAGATACAGTATGTCAATTGCAACCAGCAGCTGGTCACTAGATACAGCGTGCCACTTGCTGCCAGGAGCCTTCCACCAGACACAGTGTGCCACTTGCCACCAGCAGCCTGCCACCAGATACAGTGTGTCATTTGCAACCAATAGCCTTCCACCAGATACAGTGCGCCACTTGCCACCAGCAGCCTGCCACCAGATACATTGTGCCACTTGCCACTAGCAGCCTGCCACCAGATACAGTGTGCCACTTGCCACCTGGAGCCTGCCACCAGATACAGTGTGCCACTTTCCACTAGCAGCCTGCCACCAGATACAGTGTGCCACTTTCCAACAGCAGCCTGCCACCAGATACAGTATGTCATTTGCAACCAATAGCCTTCCACCAGATACAGTGTGCCACTTTCCACCAGCAGCCTGCAACCAGATACATTGTGCCACTTGCCACCAGCAGCCTGCCACCAGATACAGTGTGCCACTTGCCACCTGCAGCCTGCCACCAGATACAGTGTGCCACTTTCCACCAGCAGCCTGCCACCAGATACAGTGTGCCACTTGCCACCAACAGCCTGCCACCAGATACAGTGTGCCACTTGCCACTAGCAGCCTGCCACTAGATACAGTATGTCACTTGCAACCAGCAGCTGGTCACTAGATACAGCGTGCCACTTGCCGCCAGGAGCCTTCCACCAGACACAGTGTGCCACTTGCCACCAGCAGCCTGCCACCAGATACAGTGTGTCATTTGCAACCAATAGCCTTCCACCAGATACAGTGCGCCACTTGCCACCAGCAGCCTGCCACCAGATACATTGTGCCACTTGCCACTAGCAGCCTGCCACCAGATACAGTGTGCCACTTGCCACCTGGAGCCTGCCACCAGATACAGTGTGCCACTTTCCACTAGCAGCCTGCCACCAGATACAGTGTGCCACTTTCCAACAGCAGCCTGCCACCAGATACAGTGTGTCATTTGCAACCAATAGCCTTCCACCAGATACAGTGTGCCACTTTCCACCAGCAGCCTGCAACCAGATACATTGTGCCACTTGCCACCAGCAGCCTGCCACCAGATACAGTGTGCCACTTGCCACCAGCAGCCTGCCACCAGATACAGTGTGCCACTTTCCACCAGCAGCCTGCCAACAGATACAGTGTGCCACTTGCCACTAGCAGCCTGCCACCAGATACAGTGTGCCACTTGCCACTAGCATCCTGCCACCAGATACAGTGTGCCACTTGCGGCCCGCAGCCTGCCACCAGATACAGTGTGCCATTTTCCACCAGCAGCCTGCCACCAGATAAAGTGTGCCACATGCCACCAGCAGCCTGTCACCAGATACAGTGTGCCACTTGCCACCAGCACCCTGCCACCAGATACAGTGTGCCACTTGCCACCAGCAGCCTTACACCGGATACAGTGTGCCACTTGCAAACCACAGCCTGTCACCAGATACAGTGTGCCACTTGCCACCTGCCACCAGATACAGTGTGCCACTTGCCACCAGCAGCCTGCCACCAGATACAGTGTGCCACTTGCCACCAGATACAGTGTGCCACTTGCCACCAGCAGTTTTCCATCAGATACAGTGTGCCACTTGCCAACCACAGCCTGTCACCAGATACAGTGTGCCACTTTCCACCAGCAGCCTTACACCGGATAAAGTGTGCCACTTGCAAACCACAGCCTGTCACCAGATACAGTGTGCCACTTGCCACCTGCAGCCTGCCACCAGATACAGTGTGCCACTTGCCACCAGCAGCCTGCCACCAGATACAGTGTGCCACTTGCCACCAGATACAGTGTGCCACTTGCCACCAGCAGTTTTCCATCAGATACAGTGTGCCACTTGCCAACCACAGCCTGTCACCAGATACAGTGTGCCACCTGTCACCGACAGCCTGCCACCAGATACAGTGTGCCTCTTGCCACTGACAGCCTGTCACCAGATACAGTGTGCCTCTTCCCACTGACAGTCTGCCACCAGATACAGTGTGACACTTGCCACCAGAAGCCTACCACCAGATACAATGTGCAACTTGCCACCAGATACAGTGTGTCACTTGCCACCAGCAGCCTGTCACCAGATACAGTGTGTCACTTGCAACCAGCAATCTGCCACCAGATATAGTGTGCCACTTGCCACCAGCACCCTGCCACCAGATACAGTGTGCCACTTGACACCAGAACCCTGCCACCAGATACAGTGTGCCACTTGCCACCAGCAGCCTGCCACCAGATACAGTGTGCCACTTGCCACCAGCAGCCTGCCACCAGATACAGTGTGCCACTTGCCAACCACAGCCTGTCACCAGATACAGTGTGCCACTTGCCACCGACAGCCTGCCACCAGATACAGTGTGCCACTTTCCAACCACAGCCTGTCACGAGATACAGTGTGCCACTTGCCACCAACAGCCTGCCACCAGATACAGTGTGCCACTTGCCACTAGCAGCCTGCCACCAGATACAGTATGTCACTTGCAACCAGCAGCTGGTCACTAGATACAGCGTGCCACTTGCCGCCAGGAGCCTTCCACCAGACACAGTGTGCCACTTGCCACCAGCAGCCTGCCACCAGATACAGTGTGTCATTTGCAACCAATAGCCTTCCACCAGATACAGTGCGCCACTTGCCACCAGCAGCCTGCCACCAGATACATTGTGCCACTTGCCACTAGCAGCCTGCCACCAGATACAGTGTGCCACTTGCCACCTGCAGTCTGCCACCAGATACAGTGTGCCACTTTCCACTAGCAGCCTGCCACCAGATACAGTGTGCCACTTGACACCAGAACCCTGCCACCAGATACAGTGTGCCACTTGCCACTAGCAGCCTGCCACCAGATACAGTGTGCCACTTTCCACCAGCAGCCTGCCACCAGATACAGTGTGCCACTTGCCACTAGCAGCCTGCCACCAGATACAGTGTGCCACTTGCTACTAGCATCCTGCCACCAGATACAGTGTGCCACTTGCGGCCCGCAGCCTGCCACAAGATACAGTGTGCCACTTGCCACCTGCAGCCTGCCACCAGATACAGTGTGCCACTTGCCACCAGCAGCCTGCCACCAGATACAGTGTGCCACTTGCCACCAGATACAGTGTGCCACTTGCCACCAGCAGTTTTCCATCAGATACAGTGTGCCACTTGCCAACCACAGCCTGTCACCAGATACAGTGTGCCACCTGTCACCGACAGCCTGCCACCAGACACAGTGTGCCTCTTGCCACTGACAGACTGTCACCAGATACAGTGTGCCTCTTCCCACTGACAGTCTGCCACCAGATACAGTGTGCCACTTGCCACCAGAAGCCTACCACCAGATGCAATGTGCAACTTGCCACCAGATACAGTGTTTCACTTGCCACCAGCAGCCTGTCACCAGATACATTGTGTCACTTGCAACCAGCACCCTGCCACCAGATACAGTGTGCCACTTGCCACCAGCACCCTGCCACCAGATACAGTGTGCCACTTGACACCAGAACCCTGCCACCAGATACAGTGTGCCACTTGCCACCAGCAGCCTGCCACCAGATACAGTGTGCCACTTGCCACCAGCAGCCTGCCACCAGATACAGTGTGCCACTTGCCAACCACAGCCTGTCACCAGATACAGTGTGCCACTTGCCACCGACAGCCTGCCACCAGATACAGTGTGCCACTTTCCAACCACAGCCTGTCACGAGATACAGTGTGCCACTTGCCACCAACAGCCTGCCACCAGATACAGTGTGCCACTTGCCACTAGCAGCCTGCCACCAGATACAGTATGTCACTTGCAACCAGCAGCTGGTCACTAGATACAGCGTGCCACTTGCCGCCAGGAGCCTTTCACCAGACACAGTGTGCCACTTGCCACCAGCAGCCTGCCACCAGATACAGTGTGTCATTTGCAACCAATAGCCTTCCACCAGATACAGTGCGCCACTTGCCACCAGCAGCCTGCCACCAGATACATTGTGCCACTTGCCACTAGCAGCCTGCCACCAGATACAGTGTGCCACTTGCCACCTGCAGCCTGCCACCAGATACAGTGTGCCACTTTCCACTAGCAGCCTGCCACCAGATACAGTGTGCCACTTTCCACTAGCAGCCTGCCACCAGATACAGTGTGCCACTTTCCACTAGCAGCCTGCCACCAGATACAGTGTGCCACTTTCCACCTGCAGCCTGCCACCAGATACAGTGTGCCACTTTCCACTAGCAGCCTGCCACCAGATACAGTGTGCCACTTTCCACCAGCAGCCTTACACCGGATAAAGTGTGCCACTTGCAAACCACAGCCTGTCACCAGATACAGTGTGCCACTTGCCACCTGCAGCCTGCCACCAGATACAGTGTGCCACTTGCCACCAGCAGCCTGCCACCAGATACAGTGTGCCACTTGCCACCAGATACAGTGTGCCACTTGCCACCAGCAGTTTTCCATCAGATACAGTGTGCCACTTGCCAACCACAGCCTGTCACCAGATACAGTGTGCCACCTGTCACCGACAGCCTGCCACCAGACACAGTGTGCCTCTTGCCACTGACAGCCTGTCACCAGATACAGTGTGCCTCTTCCCACTGACAGTCTGCCACCAGATACAGTGTGCCACTTGCCACCAGAAGCCCACCACCAGATACAATGTGCAACTTGCCACCAGATACAGTGTGTCACTTGCCACCAGCAGCCTGTCACCAGATACAGTGTGTCACTTGCAACCAGCACCCTGCCACCAGATACAGTGTGCCACTTGCCACCAGCAGCCTGTCACCAGATACAGTGTGTCACTTGCAACCAGCACCCTGCCACCAGATACAGTGTGCCACTTGCCACTAGCACCCTGCCACCAGATACAGTGTGCCACTTGACACCAGAACCCTGCCACCAGATACAGTGTGCCACTTGCCACTAGCAGCCTGCCACCAGATACAGTGTGCCACTTGCCACCGACAGCCTGCCACCAGATACAGTGTGCCACTTGCCAACCACAGCCTGTCACCAGATACAGTGTGCCACTTGCCACCGACAGCCTGCCACCAGATACAGTGTGCCACTTTCCAACCACAGCCTGTCACGAGATACAGTGTGCCACTTGCCACCAACAGCCTGCCACCAGATACAGTGTGCCACTTGCCACTAGCAGCCTGCCACCAGATACAGTATGTCACTTGCAACCAGCAGCTGGTCACTAGATACAGCGTGCCACTTGCCGCCAGGAGCCTTCCACCAGACACAGTGTGCCACTTGCCACCAGCAGCCTGCCACCAGATACAGTGTGTCATTTGCAACCAATAGCCTTCCACCAGATACAGTGCGCCACTTGCCACCAGCAGCCTGCCACCAGATACATTGTGCCACTTGCCACTAGCAGCCTGCCACCAGATACAGTGTGCCACTTGCCACCTGGAGCCTGCCACCAGATACAGTGTGCCACTTTCCACTAGCAGCCTGCCACCAGATACAGTGTGCCACTTTCCAACAGCAGCCTGCCACCAGATACAGTGTGTCATTTGCAACCAATAGCCTTCCACCAGATACAGTGTGCCACTTTCCACCAGCAGCCTGCAACCAGATACATTGTGCCACTTGCCACCAGCAGCCTGCCACCAGATACAGTGTGCCACTTGCCACCTGCAGCCTGCCACCAGATACAGTGTGCTACTTTCCACCAGCAGCCTGCCACCAGATACAGTGTGCCACTTGCCACCAACAGCCTGCCACCAGATACAGTGTGCCACTTGCCACTAGCAGCCTGCCACTAGATACAGTATGTCACTTGCAACCAGCAGCTGGTCACTAGATACAGCGTGCCACTTGCCGCCAGGAGCCTTCCACCAGACACAGTGTGCCACTTGCCACCAGCAGCCTGCCACCAGATACAGTGTGTCATTTGCAACCAATAGCCTTCCACCAGATACAGTGCGCCACTTGCCACCAGCAGCCTGCCACCAGATACATTGTGCCACTTGCCACTAGCAGCCTGCCACCAGATACAGTGTGCCACTTGCCACCTGGAGCCTGCCACCAGATACAGTGTGCCACTTTCCACTAGCAGCCTGCCACCAGATACAGTGTGCCACTTTCCAACAGCAGCCTGCCACCAGATACAGTGTGTCATTTGCAACCAATAGCCTTCCACCAGATACAGTGTGCCACTTTCCACCAGCAGCCTGCAACTAGATACATTGTGCCACTTGCCACCAGCAGCCTGCCACCAGATACAGTGTGCCACTTGCCACCAGCAGCCTGCCACCAGATACAGTGTGCCACTTTCCACCAGCAGCCTGCCAACAGATACAGTGTGCCACTTGCCACTAGCAGCCTGCCACCAGATACAGTGTGCCACTTGCCACTAGCATCCTGCCACCAGATACAGTGTGCCACTTGCGGCCCGCAGCCTGCCACCAGATACATTTTGCCATTTTCCACCAGCAGCCTGCCACCAGATAAAGTGTGCCACATGCCACCAGCAGCCTGTCACCAGATACAGTGTGCCACTTGCCACCAACACCCTGCCACCAGATACAGTGTGCCACTTGCCACCAGCAGCCTTACACCGGATACAGTGTGCCACTTGCAAACCACAGCCTGTCACCAGATACAGTGTGCCACTTGCCACCTGCCACCAGATACAGTGTGCCACTTGCCACCAGCAGCCTGCCACCAGATACAGTGTGCCACTTGCCACCAGATACAGTGTGCCACTTGCCACCAGCAGTTTTCCATCAGATACAGTGTGCCACTTGCCAACCACAGCCTGTTACCAGATACAGTGTGCCACCTGTCACCGACAGCCTGCCATCAGACACAGTGTGCCTCTTGCCACTGACAGCCTGTCACCAGATACAGTGTGCTTCTTCCTGCTGACAGTCTGCCACCAGATACAGTGTGCCACTTGCCACCAGAAGCCTACCACCAGATACAATGTGCAACTTGCCACCAGATACAGTGTGTCACTTGCCACCAGCAGCCTGTCACCAGATACAGTGTGTCACTTGCCACCAGCACCCTGCCACCAGATACAGTGTGCCACTTGCCACCAGCACCCTGCCACCAGATACAGTGTGCCACTTGACACCAGAACCCTGCCACCAGATACAGTGTGCCACTTGCCACCAGCAGCCTTCCATCAGATACAGTGTTTCACTTGCCAACCGCAGCCTGTCACCAGATACAGTGTGCCACTTGCCACCGACAGCCTGCCACCAGATACAGTGTGCCACTTGCCACCGACAGCCTGTCATCAGATACAGTGTGCCACTTGCCACCGACAACCTGTCACCAGATACAGTGAGCCACTTGCCAGCGACAGCCTGCCACCAGATACAGTGTGCCATTTTCCACCAGCAGCCTGCCACCAGATACAGTTTGCCACATGCCACCAGCAGCCTGTCACGAGATACAGTGTGCCACTTGCCACCAGCACCCTGCCACCAGATACAGTGTGCCACTTGCCACCAGCAGCCTTACACCAGATACAGTGTGCCACTTGCAAACCACAGCCTGTCACCAGATACAGTGTGCCACTTGCCACCTGCCACCAGATACAGTGTGCCACTTGCCACCAGCAGCCTGCCACCAGATAAAGTGTGCCACTTGCCACCAGATACAGTGTGCCACTTGCCACCAGCAGTTTTCCATCAGATACAGTGTGCCACTTGCCAACCACAGCCTGTCACCAGATACAGTGTGCCACCTGTCACCGACAGCCTGCCATCAGACACAGTGTGCCTCTTGCCACTGACAGCCTGTCACCAGATACAGTGTGCTTCTTCCCGCTGACAGTCTGCCACCAGATACAGTGTGCCACTTGCCACCAGAAGCCTACCACCAGATACAATGTGCAGCTTGCCACCAGATACAGTGTGTCACTTGCCACCAGCAGCCTGTCACCAGATACAGTGTGTCACTTGCCACCAGCACCCTGCCACCAGATACAGTGTGCCACTTGCCACCAGCACCCTGCCACCAGATACAGTGTGCCACTTGACACCAGAACCCTGCCACCAGATACAGTGTGCCACTTGCCACCAGCAGCCTTCCATCAGATACAGTGTTTCACTTGCCAACCGCAGCCTGTCACCAGATACAGTGTGCCACTTGCCACCGACAGCCTGCCACCAGATACAGTGTGCCACTTGCCACCGACAGCCTGTCACCAGATACAGTGTGCCACTTGCCACCAGCAGCCTGCCACCAGATACAGTGTGCCACTTGCCACCAGCAGCCTGCCACCAGATACAGTGTGCCACTTGCCAACCACAGCCTGTCACCAGATACAGTGTGCCACTTGCCACCGACAACCTGCCACCAGATACAGTGTGCCACTTTCCAACCACAGCCTGTCACGAGATACAGTGTGCCACTTGCCAGCAACAGCCTGCCACCAGATACAGTGTGCCACTTGCCACTAGCAGCCTGCCACCAGATACAGTATGTCACTTGCAACCAGCAGCTGGTCACTAGATACAGTGTGCCACTTGCCACCAGGAGCCTTCCACCAGACACAGTGTGCCACTTGCCACCAGCAGCCTGCCACCAGATACAGTGTGTCATTTGCAACCAATAGCCTTCCACCAGATACAGTGCGCCACTTGCCACCAGCAGCCTGCCACCAGATACATTGTGCCACTTGCCACTAGCAGCCTGCCACCAGATACAGTGTACCACTTGCCACCTGCAGCCTGCCACCAGATACAGTGTGCCACTTTCCACTAGCAGCCTGCCACCAGATACAGTGTGCCACTTTCCACCAGCAGCCTGCCACCAGATACAGTGTGTCATTTGCAACCAATAGCCTTCCACCAGATACAGTGTGCCACTTTCCACCAGCAGCCTGCCACCAGATACATTGTGCCACTTGCCACCAGCAGCCTGCCACCAGATACAGTGTGCCACTTGCGGCCCGCAGCCTGCCACCAGATACAGTGTGCCACTTTCCACCAGCAGCCTTACACCGGATAAAGTGTGCCACTTGCAAACCACAGCCTGTCACCAGATACAGTGTGCCACTTGCCACCTGCAGCCTGCCACCAGATACAGTGTGCCACTTGCCACCAGCAGCCTGCCACCAGATACAGTGTGCCACTTGCCACCAGATACAGTGTGCCACTTGCCACCAGCAGTTTTCCATCAGATACAGTGTGCCACTTGCCAACCACAGCCTGTCACCAGATACAGTGTGCCACCTGTCACCGACAGCCTGCCACCAGATACAGTGTGCCTCTTGCCACTGACAGCCTGTCACCAGATACAGTGTGCCTCTTCCCGCTGACAGTCTGCCACCAGATACAGTGTGACACTTGCCACCAGAAGCCTACCACCAGATACAATGTGCAACTTGCCACCAGATACAGTGTGTCACTTGCCACCAGCAGCCTGTCACCAGATACAGTGTGTCACTTGCAACCAGCAATCTGCCACCAGATATAGTGTGCCACTTGCCACCAGCACCCTGCCACCAGATACAGTGTGCCACTTGACACCAGAACCCTGCCACCAGATACAGTGTGCCACTTGCCACCAGCAGCCTGCCACCAGATACAGTGTGCCACTTGCCACCAGCAGCCTGCCACCAGATACAGTGTGCCACTTGCCAACCACAGCCTGTCACCAGATACAGTGTGCCACTTGCCACCGACAGCCTGCCACCAGATACAGTGTGCCACTTTCCAACCACAGCCTGTCACGAGATACAGTGTGCCACTTGCCACCAACAGCCTGCCACCAGATACAGTGTGCCACTTGCCACTAGCAGCCTGCCACCAGATACAGTATGTCACTTGCAACCAGCAGCTGGTCACTAGATACAGCGTGCCACTTGCCGCCAGGAGCCCTCCACCAGACACAGTGTGCCACTTGCCACCAGCAGCCTGCCACCAGATACAGTGTGTCATTTGCAACCAATAGCCTTCCACCAGATACAGTGCGCCACTTGCCACCAGCAGCCTGCCACCAGATACATTGTGCCACTTGCCACTAGCAGCCTGCCACCAGATACAGTGTGCCACTTGCCACCTGCAGCCTGCCACCAGATACAGTGTGCCACTTTCCACTAGCAGCCTGCCACCAGATACAGTGTGCCACTTGACACCAGAACCCTGCCACCAGATACAGTGTGCCACTTGCCACTAGCAGCCTGCCACCAGATACAGTGTGCCACTTTCCACCAGCAGCCTGCCACCAGATACAGTGTGCCACTTGCCACTAGCAGCCTGCCACCAGATACAGTGTGCCACTTGCTACTAGCATCCTGCCACCAGATACAGTGTGCCACTTGTGGCCCACAGCCTGCCACAAGATACAGTGTGCCACTTTCCACCAGCAGCCTTACACCGGATAAAGTGTGCCACTTGCAAACCACAGCCTGTCACCAGATACAGTGTGCCACTTGCCACCTGCAGCCTGCCACCAGATACAGTGTGCCACTTGCCACCAGCAGCCTGCCACCAGATACAGTGTGCCACTTGCCACCAGATACAGTGTGCCACTTGCCACCAGCAGTTTTCCATCAGATACAGTGTGCCACTTGCCAACCACAGCCTGTCACCAGATACAGTGTGCCACCTGTCACCGACAGCCTGCCACCAGACACAGTGTGCCTCTTGCCACTGACAGCCTGTCACCAGATACAGTGTGCCTCTTCCCACTGACAGTCTGCCACCAGATACAGTGTGCCACTTGCCACCAGAAGCCTACCACCAGATACAATGTGCAACTTGCCACCAGATACAGTGTGTCACTTGCCACCAGCAGCCTGTCACCAGATACAGTGTGTCACTTGCAACCAGCACCCTGCCACCAGATACAGTGTGCCACTTGCCACCAGCACCCTGCCACCAGATACAGTGTGCCACTTGACACCAGAACCCTGCCACCAGATACAGTGTGCCACTTGCCACCAGCAGCCTGCCACCAGATACAGTGTGCCACTTGCCACCAGCAGCCTGCCACCAGATACAGTGTGCCACTTGCCAACCACAGCCTGTCACCAGATACAGTGTGCCACTTGCCACCGACAGCCTGCCACCAGATACAGTGTGCCACTTTCCAACCACAGCCTGTCACGAGATACAGTGTGCCATTTGCCACCAACAGCCTGCCACCAGATACAGTGTGCCACTTGCCACTAGCAGCCTGCCACCAGATACAGTATGTCACTTGCAACCAGCAGCTGGTCACTAGATACAGCGTGCCACTTGCCGCCAGGAGCCTTTCACCAGACACAGTATGCCACTTGCCACCAGCAGCCTGCCACCAGATACAGTGTGTCATTTGCAACCAATAGCCTTCCACCAGATACAGTGCGCCACTTGCCACCAGCAGCCTGCCACCAGATACATTGTGCCACTTGCCACTAGCAGCCTGCCACCAGATACAGTGTGCCACTTGCCACCTGCAGCCTGCCACCAGATACAGTGTGCCACTTTCCACTAGCAGCCTGCCACCAGATACAGTGTGCCACTTTCCACCAGCAGCCTGCCACCAGATACAGTGTGCCACTTTCCACCTGCAGCCTGCCACCAGATACAGTGTGCCACTTTCCATTAGCAGCCTGCCACCAGATACAGTGTGCCACTTTCCACCAGCAGCCTTACACCGGATAAAGTGTGCCACTTGCAAACCACAGCCTGTCACCAGATACAGTGTGCCACTTGCCACCTGCAGCCTGCCACCAGATACAGTGTGCCACTTGCCACCAGCAGCCTGCCACCAGATACAGTGTGCCACTTGCCACCAGATACAGTGTGCCACTTGCCACCAGCAGTTTTCCATCAGATACAGTGTGCCACTTGCCAACCACAGCCTGTCACCAGATACAGTGTGCCACCTGTCACCGACAGCCTGCCACCAGACACAGTGTGCCTCTTGCCACTGACAGCCTGTCACCAGATACAGTGTGCCTCTTCCCACTGACAGTCTGCCACCAGATACAGTGTGCCACTTGCCACCAGAAGCCTACCACCAGATACAATGTGCAACTTGCCACCAGATACAGTGTGTCACTTGCCACCAGCAGCCTGTCACCAGATACAGTGTGTCACTTGCAACCAGCACCCTGCCACCAGATACAGTGTGCCACTTGCCACCAGCAGCCTGTCACCAGATACAGTGTGTCACTTGCAACCAGCACCCTGCCACCAGATACAGTGTGCCACTTGCCACCAGCACCCTGCCACCAGATACAGTGTGCCACTTGACACCAGAACCCTGCCACCAGATACAGTGTGCCACTTGCCACCAGAAGCCTACCACCAGATACAATGTGCAACTTGCCACCAGATACAGTGTGTCACTTGCCACCAGCAGCCTGTCACCAGATACAGTGTGTCACTTGCAACCAGCACCCTGCCACCAGATACAGTGTGCCACTTGCCACCAGCAGCCTGTCACCAGATACAGTGTGTCACTTGCAACCAGCACCCTGCCACCAGATACAGTGTGCCACTTGCCACCAGCACCCTGCCACCAGATACAGTGTGCCACTTGACACCAGAACCCTGCCACCAGATACAGTGTGCCACTTGCCACCAGCAGCCTGCCACCAGATACAGTGTGCCACTTGCCACCAGCAGCCTGCCACCAGATACAGTGTGCCACTTGCCAACCACAGCCTGTCACCAGATACAGTGTGCCACTTGCCACCGACAGCCTGCCACCAGATACAGTGTGCCACTTTCCAACCACAGCCTGTCACGAGATACAGTGTGCCACTTGCCACCAACAGCCTGCCACCAGATACAGTGTGCCACTTGCCACTAGCAGCCTGCCACCAGATACAGTATGTCACTTGCAACCAGCAGCTGGTCACTAGATACGGCGTGCCACTTGCCGCCAGGAGCCTTCCACCAGACACAGTGTGCCACTTGCCACCAGCAGCCTGCCACTAGATACAGTGTGTCATTTGCAACCAATAGCCTTCCACCAGATACAGTGCGCCACTTGCCACCAGCAGCCTGCCACCAGATACATTGTGCCACTTGCCACTAGCAGCCTGCCACCAGATACAGTGTGCCACTTGCCACCTGGAGCCTGCCACCAGATACAGTGTGCCACTTTCCACTAGCAGCCTGCCACCAGATACAGTGTGCCACTTCCCAACAGCAGCCTGCCACCAGATACAGTGTGTCATTTGCAACCAATAGCCTTCCACCAGATACAGTGTGCCACTTTCCACCAGCAGCCTGCCACCAGATACATTGTGCCACTTGCCACCAGCAGCCTGCCACCAGATACAGTGTGCCACTTGCCACCTGCAGCCTGCCACCAGATACAGTGTGCCACTTTCCACCAGCAGCCTGCCACCAGATACAGTGTGCCACTTGCCACTAGCAGCCTGCCACCAGATACAGTGTGCCACTTGCCACCTGCAGCCTGCCACCAGATACAGTGTGCCACTTGCGGCCCGCAGCCTGCCACCAGATACAGTGTGCCATTTTCCACCAGCAGCCTGCCACCAGATACAGTGTGCCACATGCCACCAGCAGCCTGTCACCAGATACAGTGTGCCACTTGCCACCAGCACCCTGCCACCAGATACAGTGTGCCACTTGCCACCAGCAGCCTTACACCGGATACAGTGTGCCACTTGCAAACCACAGCCTGTCACCAGATACAGTGTGCCACTTGCCACCTGCCACCAGATACAGTGTGCCACTTGCCACCAGCAGCCTGCCACCAGATACAGTGTGCCACTTGCCACCAGATACAGTGTGCCACTTGCCACCAGCAGTTTTCCATCAGATACAGTGTGCCACTTGCCAACCACAGCCTGTCACCAGATACAGTGTGCCACCTGTCACCGACAGCCTGCCATCAGACACAGTGTGCCTCTTGCCACTGACAGCCTGTCACCAGATACAGTGTGCTTCTTCCCGCTGACAGTCTGCCACCAGATACAGTGTGCCACTTGCCACCAGAAGCCTACCACCAGATACAATGTGCAACTTGCCACCAGATACAGTGTGTCACTTGCCACCAGCAGCCTGTCACCAGATACAGTGTGTCACTTGCCACCAGCACCCTGCCACCAGATACAGTGTGCCACTTGCCACCAGCACCCTGCCACCAGATACAGTGTGCCACTTGACACCAGAACCCTGCCACCAGATACAGTGTGCCACTTGCCACCAGCAGCCTTCCATCAGATACAGTGTTTCACTTGCCAACCGCAGCCTGTCACCAGATACAGTGTGCCACTTGCCACCGACAGCCTGCCACCAGATACAGTGTGTCACTTGCCACCGACAGCCTGTCATCAGATACAGTGTGCCACTTGCCACCGACAACCTGTCACCAGATACAGTGAGCCACTTGCCAGCGACAGCCTGCCACCAGATACAGTGTGCCATTTTCCACCAGCAGCCTGCCACCAGATACAGTTTGCCACATGCCACCAGCAGCCTGTCACCAGATACAGTGTGCCACTTGCCACCAGCACCCTGCCACCAGATACAGTGTGCCACTTGCCACCAGCAGCCTTACACCGGATACAGTGTGCCACTTGCAAACCACAGCCTGTCACCAGATACAGTGTGCCACTTGCCACCTGCCACCAGATACAGTGTGCCACTTGCCACCAGCAGCCTGCCACCAGATACAGTGTGCCACTTGCCACCAGATACAGTGTGCCACTTGCCACCAGCAGTTTTCCATCAGATACAGTGTGCCACTTGCCAACCACAGCCTGTCACCAGATACAGTGTGCCACCTGTCACCGGCAGCCTGCCATCAGACACAGTGTGCCACTTGCCACCGACAGCCTGCCACCAGATACAGTGCGCCACTTGCCACCGACAGCCTGTCACCAGATACAGTGTGCCACTTGCCACCGACAACCTGTCACCAGATACAGTGAGCCACTTGCCAGCGACAGCCTGCCACCAGATACAGTGTGCCACTTGCCACCGACAGCCTGCCACCAGATACAGTGTGTCACTTGCCACCAGCAGCCTGCCACCAGATACAGTGTGTCACTTGCCACCAGCAGCCTGTCACCATATACAGTGTGCAACTTGCCACCAGCAGCCTGCCACTCCCTCCAGGACTCTTCCCGGATGGGTAGAAGGGACAGAGCCTGCATAGTCAAACAAATCCCTGGAGCCCCCACCCCTCCTGAGCTGGGATGGTATGGCTGTGTGTAAAATGAAGGGCCAGCAGTATTGATCAGACCAACTTCTACAGAGGGGGGTGTGTACAAGCCTTTGGGCTCACATTGGTGTGCTGCAGTTTTGGCTGCACTGTTTGTGTATCTGCAGTTTTAGCTGCAGTCCTATTGATTTATATCAGGTTGCAGGTTGTTGCCTCATTTTCTGACAGTACGCCAAAGATGCAGCATGCAGGAATTTTGGTGCATTTTTAGAAAAAACACGCAACCAAATAGAAATCAATAGGCCAAAACACAGCAAACCAGTGTGAACCCACCTAAAAGCACAAGGAGCCAAGTCTAAACATATTGGCTGCAGTTTTAACAGCCATTGCTGAAGGAAAAAGTAAAAAAAAAAGAAGAGGTAGAGAGAAGGGCGATAAGAGTCCAGTCACTGAGCTGACACTTGGATGGTCGGAAGCTTATCACTCAGATATTGTGTTCAGTTCACCTTGCATCTGCCGGTGTTCTGACGAGAACTGTCCTCCTATCAGATAGTGTCCGCCCCGTACTGCTCAGGCGAAGCGCCTGCGCAGTACGGAGGAGAAGGAGATGCCGAAAGTGTCCGAAGTTGATCAGCTGACCATCAGCTGTACACTGTGCTTGGGCACTTATTAGTGATGGCTGTGTAAGAGGGCCCCTCGCGGGCTCGCTTCGCTCGCCACGCTTCGGGCACGGCTTCGCTGCGCTCGGCATCTATTTATTCTTACTCTATGTCCACTTGGATAGTAGGGAATGAACCTGGACACAGGGTAAGAATAAAAGCGCAGGCGCCATGTACAGCTGACGATCAGCTGTTGAACTTCGGAGACTTTCGGCTCTCGTTTGTCCTCTGTACTGCGCCTGCGCAGTACAGGGCGGACACTATCGGATGTGGGGCAGTATTCGACAAGACACCGGCTGCTCTGTTCACAATTTCCCCGCCCACATGGCTCCTTCACTGCAAGGACTTCACACAGAAAGAGGAGAGAGAGGGGAGGGGGAAGGCAGAGGCATTTGTGTAGGGGAGGAACTGTGCACTGTGACAATGTAATAACCACAGTGAGCCAACACAGGTACAGCCAGACACCCCTACGTTTACACACAGCTTCTCCTGTCCCATAGATGTTTATGGACAGGAGAAATCGGGCTCCTATAGCGCCTATGTTAATTCGGCCCTGACACAAACACATATTAATATGACCCCAAACTCAAAGGAGGGCCATAAGATGCTAAAATAAAGTTCTGCAAATTGGTGCTAACAAGTCTATGTTATCTGCAGATATTTTTTTAAGAAGGTGATCAGCAATGGCAGCCTTTGTATTGCTCGCAGTCAATAAGATCATCAAATGATGACTCTTGTACCTGGAAGCATTGTTTGGATATAATCTGCCACTGTCATATAAGTCATTTGCAGAGAATATGCTGCTGCATAAGATCCAATTCAAAACTCAAATGCTGCCCTTCAAATCCTGTAGACACATTTAAAACCCAAATGAACTTTAATTTTAAATAATCTAATGTAGCGCTGGTACAGTAGGTGACCACGATATTGTGTCAATCTCGCTGCATTTCTCGACGAAATTTGACACCTGCGAACCCCGTCGCGGGAGCCAGCGCCGAGATGTCTCACTCATCGAGAAAGGAAAACTTTTCCTTTCCCGTTGAGTGACAGGCAGTGCTGACAGCTGTCTGTTATGAATCCTGATGGGGAATGCCGCGCCAAATTTTAAATGAAAAAATCGGCTTGAGTTCCCCCCCAGGGGCATACCAGGCCCTTAGGTCTGGAATGGATTGTAAGGGGAACCCCCTACGCCGAAAAATCGGCGTGGGGGTCCCCCCAAAATCCATACCAGACCCTTATCCGAGCACGCAGCCCGGCCAGCCAGGAAAGGGGGTGGGGATGAGCGAGCGCCCCCCCTCCTGAGCGTACCAGGCCGCATGCCCTCAACATGGGGGGTGGGTGCCTTGGGGGAAGGGGAGCACCTTGTCCCCATGTTGATGAGGACAAGGGCCTCTTCCCGACAACCCTGGCCGTTGGTTGTCGGGGTCTGCGGGCGGGGGGCTTATCGGAATCTGGGAGCCCCCTTTAATAAGGGGGCCCCCAGATCCCAGCCCCCCACCCTGTGTGAATGAGTATGGGGTACATGGTACCCCTACCCATTCACCTAGGGAAAAGTGTCAATAAAAAAAAAACAGCACACAGGTTTTAAGAGTAATTTATTAGGCAGCTCCGGGGTCTTCTTCCGACTTCGGGGGTGGGGGGGTGTTTTCTTCCGACTTCTCCCGGTGTTCCGCCTCTTCTCCCGGGCCCCTCCGCTATCTTTTTCCAGCTCTTTTGCCAGCGAGGGGCCCGGTCTGCTGCCGCTGTCTTGTCGCCGCTGTCTTGCCCCCCGCTGTCTCGTCGCTTCTTCTCTTCTTCCGATGTTGACACGACACTCTCTCCGGCTGGAATGCTGTGTGCGAGCTGCAGAGCCTTTTATATAGGCGGTTACCCCGCCCCCTTGTGACATCACGGTCCCAGCATGCGCAGGGACTCTGGGGTCACGCCCCCTTATGACGCCAGAGTCCCTGCGCATGCTGGGACGTGACGTCACAAGGGGGCGGGGTCACCACCTATAAAAAGGGCTCCGCAGCTCGCACACAGCATTCCAGCCGGAGAGAGCATCGTGTCAACATCGGAAGAAGAGAAGAAGCGGCGAGACAGCGGCGGCGAGACAGCGGCGGCGAGACTGCGGCGACAAGACAGCGGTGCAGACCGTGCTCCTCGCTGGCAAAAGAGCGGAAAGAAGATAGCGGAGGGGCCCGGGAGAAGAGGCGGAACACCGGGAGAAGTCGGAAGAAAACACCCCCCCACCCCCGAAGTCGGAAGAAGACCCCGGAGCTGCCTAATAAATTACTCTTAAAACCTGTGTGCTGTGTTTTTTTTTATTGACACTTTTCCCTAGGTAAATGGGTAGGGGTACCATGTACCCCATACTTATTCACACAGGGTGGGGGGCCAGGATGTGGGGGCCCCCTTATTAAAGGTGGCTCCCAGATTCTGATAAGCCCCCCGCCCGCAGACCCCGACAACCAACGGCCAGGGTTGTCGGGAAGAGGCCCTTGTCCTCAACAACATGGGGACAAGGTGCTTTGGGGTGGGGGGGCACGCAGGGCACCCCCCTTCACCCAAGGCACCCACCCGCCATGTTGAGGGCATGCGGCCTGGTACAGCTCAGGAGGGGGGGGGGGCGCTCGCTCGTCCCCACCCCCTTTCCTGGCCGGCCGGGCTGTGTGCTCGGATAAGGGTCTGGTATGGATTTTGGGGGGACCCCCACGCTGATTTTTTGGCGTAGGGGGGTTCCCCTTACAATCCATACCAGACCTAAGGGCCTGGTATGCCCCTGGGGGAACCCACGCCAATTTTTTCATTTAAAATTTGGCACGACGTTCCCCCTCAGGATTCATACCAGACAGCTGTCAGGACTGCCTGTCACTCATCATGAAAGAAAAACAGTACCCTGTCGCCGAGAACCAGCGCAATGGTATCACGCTGAAAACACAATCTCGCGGTCAGGTACTGTAGATTTGAATCTACCGCTAATGGGTAAATCTAGTGGGTCACTTATTATAGGAAGTTATATTTGCCTCTGTACCAGCTTGGCTGACGTTGCGTGTAGTTCCACACTGTGCCGGTGGCTGTCGTTGTCGCCATGGGCCAGTGTTGGAAAAGCAACGTGTTGAAGCGTATGAGTGCTCCTCTGTCCCGGAGATAACTCGGTGGAGGTGGTCCTCCGAGTTGCATTCTGGGAGAGGGTATTTATGGGACAGACGCCATGTTCTGGGGTTTGTTTTCAGCCACCTGCTGGCCCTCCTGGCCGACAGGTATGTGTTAAGAGTACCACCTCGTGGTCCTCCGTTCCGGAGGCCCATGTCGCTGCGGCGTGTGGGTGGGCCCAGAAGCCTATCTGGGGCCTACCACAGCAGCAGAGGATGATGTCACAAGAGCTGTTATGGGCCCAAGGCGAAGATGTCGCCTCTGCTATGACTTTCCCTGAATGGACAGCCCTGAGTTCTGGGAAGACGTCACCTTGTGTGGAGCCACTCAGCACTGTAAGTGAGACATTGTGAAAAGTTGCTAGTTCACTTCAGACACCGGCTGGGTCTATGGTGAGCAAATCATTGAATTCATGTGTGCCTCCTGGTATGGGGAAAAATAGATCCTTACCGAAACTTGCACGTTTGCAGAGAATGTTGAACAAGCGTGTAGCTACGGAATATGGTTTGGAGTTCCCTTATGTCCCTCAGGACATAATGCAAGTGATTGAAGCTAACCGGGAGCTTTGGTACAATGAAGCTGTTTGGGACTATTTGTCTGTGCCTAAGCCTTTCCGAAAGACTGGATGTTCTGTTAAAATGGATGAACGTTACAGTGGATGTTTTATGCACTGGAATTTCGGTCGGCACATCTATGCTGACAGAGTGGTCATCTGCAGGCCCAGAAAAGATGACGTTGTATGTTTCATCACTACAGTGGATAAACTGGGAAAAGCACTGACATTGCCAGATCCCC
The DNA here is from genome assembly GCA_037952835.1 of Lithobates septentrionalis. NCBI lineage: Eukaryota > Metazoa > Chordata > Amphibia > Anura > Ranidae > Lithobates > Lithobates septentrionalis. The sequence goes on from JBBDGP010000151.1 coordinate 1,900,243, forward strand.
GGTTTTATTGCTAATTATGGACAAACGAACTTTGTGGTAGTTAGTTAGTGTCAGTATATAGAGATCTTCGTGGTCAAGATCTGAATGCTCATCTCAGTGTTTCAAATCCAAGGACTTCTTTTTGCTAGCCGGATTTCTTTCATTTAAAGAAAACATGTATATATAGGGATGGACTTCTAAAGATTATTCTGGTGTAGATAACGGGAAGAGAGTTTCATTTTTTTCAAATGAGACTTTGCTCCTGAAATTGTATAGGTTGCATGTGTGTTTAACATGTTTTCCTTTTCAGGAACCATTTGATCTCCTATCAAGCTGTTAGGCTTTTCAGCTAAGATAGATAGTGAGGAAATGTGCAGTCATAGGATGGTTTTGTTTGCGGATGTGAACATATTGTTTTACAAATGTTAATCTTATAATGTCTTTCTACTGTCTTTCCTTCTTCTTTACCTAAATCCAAGTTATAAGCTCAAATACCTGCTCTCAGGCTTGGGAGTTATTATTTTTTTTGTGACAGACGTTGAGGACAACGTCTATTGTACTGGGGGGATTATGTAGCACTGGTAGATTTGAATCTACCGCTGATAGGTAAATCTAGTGGGTCACTTATTATAGGAAGTTATATTTGCCTCTGTTCCAGCTTGGCTGACGTTGCGTGTAGTTCCACACTGTGCCGGTGGGTGTCGCCATGGGCCAGTGTTGGAAAACCAACGTGTTGAAGCGTATGAGTGCTCCTCTGTCCCAGAGATAACTCGGTGGAGGTGGTCCTCCGAGTTGCATTCTGGGAGAGGGTATTTATGGGACAGACGCCATGTTCTGGGGTTCGTTTTCAGCCACCTGCTGGCCCTCCTGACTGACAGGTATGTCTTAAGAGTACCACCTCGTGGTCCTCCGTTCCTGAGGCCCACGTAGCTGCGGTGTGTGGGTGGACCCAGAAGCCTATCTGGGGCCTACCACAGCAGCAGAGGAATGGTCCTGAGCTGTCTATCCTGAGTGAAGAAGCTGGACAACCAAGAAGATCCCAGGGGAGGACCCGTCATGGAAGGATCATCCAGAGTGCTGGTCTGGAGAGGGGCCTGGTGACTCGGTTGGAGGACGTAGCCTGAAGTCGTCTTACTGCATAGTACTGCCGGGTTGGCTTAAAGGTTCAAGTACTGTGTCTGACATTCTGTCAGAAAGCTCATGGTATTGGCCGCCTTGGGGCACGCCTGTGAGCGTCGGCGTGCACGTGGGTGCCGTTTGGCGTCAAGCCGGCCTATTTAGGTTTGTCAGGCACTCTGTTCAGTGCTGCCTGATCATCAGCTTCCTGTGCCATAGTTCCTGTTTCCTGTCTTGTCTTCCTGTTTACCTGATCTCCTGACGACCCGGATTGCCCTTGGATTCTCCTGTTTGCTGTCTGTACCTGACCTTGGCCTATTTGACTCTGCTTCTGCCTGCTCCTATTGTACCTTGCTGCCAGTCTGTTGCCGAACCCTGCTTGTGTCCCGATCTGCCTGTCTTGCTCCTGCTCAGCACCTGTTACCAGTGTTACGGACTACTGACCTGTTGTCTGAAGATCATCTCTCATCCTGTACCTGGATCTCTTCAGCAGGCTCTCATACCATTCTGCACTCTCGTGCCTCCTGTCTGCTCTACCAGGGGCAGTGAGTCGGATAAGTAAGGGAGTCTACCCTCTGCCCAAGCGGGCTCATCAGTCTGGTAAGTAAAAGTCTGACAGTATCAGGCAGCCATGACTGAGTCCGGGCAGGGGGCCTCCCCCATGGATGAACTATGTAGACACCTGGCAGGACTTACCCAGGCCATGAAAAGCCTTCAGGAAGGTTACTCAAGATTGGAGGAACAAGTCCAGGCCTTATCTTCCTCTTCCAACCCCCAGGGGGCATCTTCTTCTGGATTCCAATCTGCACCTTCCGTAGTAATGCTTCCTCCAGAGCCCAGAGTACCCACTCCCGAGAAGTTTGCCGGTGAACGCAGCAAGTATCGTGCCTTCCACAATTCCTGCGAACTCTACTTTGCTCTGCAACCCCGCATGTTTTCACTGGAAGCAACCAAAGTAGGCTTTGTTATTTCCCTGCTGACAGGTGAGCCACAAACCTGGGCTCACCGCCTTCTGGAGCAAAAATCTATCTCCCTATATAGCCTAGATAATTTCTTCAGGGCCATGTCCCAATTATATGAAGATCCCCAACTGACAGCGACTGCTGAAGCTGCACTGCACTCTCTGCAACAGGGTCGCAGAGCGGCCGAAGATTATGCAGTCGACTTCAGACGTTGGAGCGCCGATACGGACTGGAACGACGCTGCCCTGCGTCATCAGTTCAGGATGGGGCTATCTGACCCACTCAAGGACGAGTTGGCTCGAGTGGGGGTACCTCAGTCTCTGAAAGACCTCATCGATCTCTCCATCCAGATTGACCGTCGCCTGAGAGAGAGCATCGGTCAGAAAGGTCTACCAGCCACCTTCGTCCCACCTGGATGTTACCCAAGGTTCCCAGTCTGGTCAGTCAGTTTCCTCCGGCTTCTCCAGAACCCCCTGAACCCATGCAACTCGGTCTGCTCCGGCCTACGCTTACTCCAGAGGAAAAGATGCGCAGACGAACCCACAACCTGTGCCTATACTGCGGTGAATCCGGGCACTACGTGAGAGCCTGCCCCAACAAGATGCGTAAGTGTCGTTCTGCCTCTTCAATGTGTGCATCTGTGTTACCTAAACTTAGTTCTCATCTCGCTCTTTCCTTCACTCTGCAGCTTCCAGGAGAGAGTATTCCAGTGTCAGTAATTATTGATTCCGGCGCATGCAGCTGTTACATCAATTTGACCTTTGCTGCCAACCATCGTATTCCACTTCAACCTAAGACTCAGGGGCTTGCTGTCCATCTAGCGGATGGATCCATCCCTAGTTCCGGCCCGGTCACTCAAGAGACCGTTCCCTTGCTGGCCACCATGGGTACCCACCATCAGGAGCTTCTGCGTCTGGACGCCATCTCTTCTCCTCTCTTCCCTATTATCCTAAGGATGCCCTGGCTGCAGGCCCACAATCCCAGTATCAACTGGGCCACAGGAGAAGTCAAATTTCTCTCTGAGTATTGCCAACAGCATTGTTTACAGCAATCTTCTGACATGACCTCCCAACTCCTGTGCTTGGACTCAGACGCTGAACTATGTCAGTCCGTCCCTGAAGCTTATCTGGACTTCCTGAATGTATTTAGTAAAAAAGGAGCAGAAACCTTGCCCCCTCATAGGCCGTATGACTGTCCTATAGAACTGTTACCTGGTACTAAAGTTCCATTTGGGAGAATCTTCCCGTTAACTGAGCAGGAGTAAGACACATTAAAGACTTACATAGATGAAAACTTGGAAAAAGGGTTCATTCGTCCTTCTACCTCCCCAGCCGGTGCCGGCATCTTCTTTGTCGAGAAGAAGGACCACTCGTTACGTCCCTGCATCGATTACCAGGAGTTGAATAAGATCACCACTAAGAATCGTTATCCCTTGCCTTTAGTACCTGAACTTTTTCAAAGATTAGGAACCGCAGTCATATTCACGAAATTAGATCTCCGCGGAGCTTATACCTTGATCCGTATCAGAAAAGGGGAAGAATGGAAGACGGCCTTCCGTACTTGATTCGGGCACTTTGAGTACCTTGTCATGCCATTTGGATTATGCAACACTCCCGCAACCTTCATACATTTCGTCAACGATATTTTCCGTGATTACCTGGATCTGTATGTAATAGTATACCTTGACGACATCTTGATCTTCTCCTCTTCACTAACCGATCACCGTAGACATGTCTGCAATGTCCTAACCCGGCTTAGGCAACACGGCCTCTATGCAAAACTCGAGAAATGCGAGTTTGAACGTCAATGTATTCAGTTCTTGGGCCTAGTCATCTCAGTGGAGGGTATCAAGATGGACCCCCAAAAGGTGTCTGCTATTCTGGATTGGCCAGCTCCGATAGATAAAAAAGGGGTACAACGCTTTATTGGCTTTGCCAATTTTTACAGGAAGTTTATTAAAGGTTTTTCTGCAATCATCGCTCCAATCACCGAATTGACCAAACAGGGAACCCGATTCTCTTGGACTGACAAAACCCAGTTGGCTTTCGAAAGACTCAAAAAGCTATTTACTTCAGCCACCATTTTGAAACACCCTAACCCTGTCCTACCATTTGTCTTGGAGGTCGACGCTTCGGAGATCGCAGTGGGAGCGGTGCTCTCTCAACGATAGGGCGCCAAGGCCCTCCTCTATCCAGTAGCGTTCTTTTCACGCAAACTTTCAATTTCGGAAAGAAATTATGATGTGGGGGATCGAGAACTTCTGGCCATCAAGGCGGCTCTGGAGGAATGGCGTTACCTATTGGAGGGTGCTGCACATCCTATTCTGGTCTACACCGACCACAAGAATCTGGAATACCTGAGAACAGCCAAAAGATTAAGACCTCGTCAGGCCAGATGGGCACTTTTTTTCTCACGATTCCAGTTTCACATAACTTACAGGCCCGGTTCCAAGAAGATGCTCTTTCTCACATGTTTTATGATTCAGAGAAGACCGTATCTCCCAGTACGATTATTCCTTTGTGGAACTTCCTGCTCCTCCAAGGGGACCTTGTTTCCCGGATAAGACAGGCCTCGGTGGGAATGCTTCCATACCCAGAAACCGATTGGAGAGAGGGCCTGTTTTGGCGAAGAGACAAGATCGTGGTTCCCGAGAAGCTAAGGGTAACTGTGATGGAACTATGTCATGATCATAAGTTGGCCGGACATTTTGGTGTCCTGAAAACCACTGAGCTGGTACAGCGCACCTTCTGGTGGCCTCAAGTAGCCTGTGACTGTAAAAATTTTGTGGATTCATGCAACACTTGTGCTCGGAGTAAGAACACCAAGAAAAAGGCCTGGGGATTATTACAACCCTTACCTGTTCTAGAGAGGCCATGGAAGATGATATCAATAGACTTCATCGTGGAATTGCCCCCCTCCGAGGGTTTCTCTACTATTTTTGTTGTGGTAGACAGGCTGCCGAAGATGGCACATTTCCTCCACATGAAGGGTACACTTTCGGCTATGGATACGGCAAAAATTTTTGTCAAAGAAGTGGTTAGGCTACATGGAGTCCCAGCAAGCATTGTGTCCGGTCGGGGGGTTCAATTCACTTCAAGGTTCTGCAAGGCCCTCTGTGGTTCCTTCGAAATTGAATTGGCATTTTCATCCGCCTATCATCCCTAGACGAACGGGCAAACTGAGAGAACCAACCAGACCTTGGAGCAATACCTCAGGTGCTTCTCTGCCTTCTCTCGGGATGACTGGGTTTCCTTATTACCTGTTGCAGAATTCTCCTATAACAACTCCTTGCACTCTGCCATCAATCAAACACCATTTTTCGCTAATTACGGGTTCCATCCATCTTTTCTACCAATCTCAGTACCTGAATGCTCCGTTCCAGCTGTCTCAGAGACTATGAATTTCTTTTCCACCAACAACAAGATCCTGCAAGAGACTATGGCCAAATCCCAGGATTACAATAAAAAAATGTTTGATAAGAAGAGTCGTGGAGAATTGATCTTGGAGCCCACAACTAACCTGAAAATGTCTTGTCCCTCTAGGAAATTAGACCCTAAGTTTATGGGTCCGTTCCCAGTGAAGAGGAAAATAAATGATGTGACCTATGAACTTGAATTGCCTGACTCTCTAAAATTACACCCGGTCTTCCATGTGACGCTGCTGAAACTTGCTACCTCTAATCCAGTGGTTCTCAACTCCAGTCCTCGGGACCCACCAACAGGCCAGATTTTAAGTATTACCTTGGGGAGTTGCAGACTAGAATACTGCAATCACTGAGCAGCAAGTGATATCACCTGTGATGTATTTCAGCTATCTTGCAAACCTGGCCTGTTGGTGGGTCCTGAGGACCGGAGTTGAGAACCACTGCTCTAATCCTTTTGCTAGTCGCACTGTCGGGCCACCCAAACCTGTCATAATTGACAACGAAGAGGAATTCGGGGTAGAGGCAATCCTTGACTGTAGGAAAAGGAGGAATGGAATTCAGTATCTTATTAAATGTAAGCGGAATGGTCCGCAGGACAATTCCTGGGAACCAGAAAACAATTTACATGCCCCAGAACTTTTACAGACTTTCAGAAATGTTCATGCCTCCAAGTTGGCCCGGCTGGGCATCTGGAGGCTGCCCTTAGGGAGGGGGCACTGTCAGAGAGCTCACCTTGCTGGTCATGGTATTGGCCGCCTTGGGGCGCGCCTGTGAGCATCGGCGTGCACGTGGGCACCGTTTGGTGCCAAGCCGGCCTATTTAGGTTTATCAGGCACTCTGTTCAGTGCTGCCTGATCATCAGCTTCCTGTGCCATAGTTCCTGTTTCCTGTCTTGTCTTCCTGTTTACCTGATCTCCTGACGACCCGGATTGCCCTTGGATTCTCCTGTTTGCTGTCTGTACCTGACCTTGGCCTATTTGACTCTGCTTCTGCCTGCTCCTATTGTACCTTGCTGCCAGTCTGTTGCCGAACCCTGCTTGTGTCCCGATCTGCCTGTCTTGCTCCTGCTCAGCACCTGTTACCAGTGTTACGGACTACTGACCTGTTGTCTGAAGATTATCTCTCATCCTGTACCTGGATCTCTTCAGCAGGCTCTCATACCATTCCGCACTCTCGTGCCTCCTGTCTGCTCTACCAGGGGCCGTGAGTCGGATAAGTAAGGGAGTCTACCCTCTGCCCAAGCGGACTCATCAGTCTGGTAAGTAAAAGTCTGACACATTCATCGCAAACCATTACATCCTGTGGCAGATCGTACGGGTTTTATTTCAAACAAGTCTGTGGCAGAGACTTTTGTTCATGCTACGTACTGGCTGCTAGACAAGTGAGAGAGGTCTATCCAGGCGAGCAAAGATTGAATCCCACAAGGGGAGCGCATTCAACTACAAGTGTTCAATTACAAAGAATGTTCTGAAGAATATTAAGGAAAGGTATTTGAGCTTCCCTGCAGCTTTCCTTCTGCCTCTTTCCTGCTACTTCCTTTATTTGTTCATTAAAGCATTGGAAAATCTACTCAAGTGTTTGGTGCTTATATCGTCCAGAGAAAAACTCAATGGAACCCTAGACCCGTTGCCGGTGAAACAGAGGTATCGAGAGTGAAGGTAACAAGCTTGCTTTAAACCAGCAGCTCCACCGAGAGTTAGTGCTATATATATATATATATATATATATATATATATATATATATATATATATATATATATATATATATATATATATATATATATATATATATATATATATATATGTCAGTTCCATAAATAAATATTGGTATATCGACACAATTCTAATCTTTTTAAACGTTTTGGCTCTATACACCACCACAATGGATTTGAAATGAAACAAACAAGATGTGCTTTAACTGCATACTTTCAGCTTTAATTTGAGGGTATTTACATCCAAATCAGGTGACCGGTGTAGGAATTACAACAGTTTGTAATGGAAAGTAATGGAACAATTGACTGCTCAGCTGTTCCATGACCAGGTGTGTGTTATTCCCTCATTATCCCATTTACAAGGAGCAGATAAAAGGTCCAGAGTTCATTCAAATGTGTTATTTGCATCTGCAATCTGTTGCTGTCAACTCTCAATATGAGATCCAAAGAGCTGTCACTATCAGTGAAGCAAGCCATCATTAGGCTGAAAAAACAAAACAAACCCATCAGAGAGATACCAAAAACATTAGGTGTGGCCAAATCAACTGTTTGGAACATCCTTAAAAAGAAAGAATGCACCGGTGAGCTCAGCAACACCAAAAGACCCGGAAGACCATGGAAAACAACTGTGGTGGATGACCGAAGAATTCTTTCCCTGGTGAAGAAAACACCCTTCACAACAGTTGGCCAGATCGAGAACACTCTCCAGGAGGTAGGTGTATGTGTTTCAAAGTCAACAATCAAGAGAAGACTTCACCAGAGTGAATACAGAGGGTTCACCATAAGATGTAAACCACTGGTGAGCCTCAAAAACAGGAAGGCCAGATTAGAGTTTGTCAAACAACATCTAAAAAAGCCTTCACAGTTCTGAAACAACATCCTATGGACAGATGAGACCAAGATCAACTTGTACCAGAGTGATGGGAAGAGAAGAGTATGGAGAAGGAAAGGAACTCCTCACAATCCAAAGCATACCACCTCATCAGTGAAGCATGGTAGTGGTAGTGTCATGGCATGGGCATGTATGGCTGCCATGGAACTGGTTCTCTTGTATTTATTGATGATGTGACTGCTGACAAAAGCAGCAGGATGACTTCTGATGTGTTTTGGGCAATATTATCTGCTCATATTCAGCAAAATGCTTCAGAACTCATTGGACGGCGCTTCACAGTGCAGATGGACAATGACCCGAAGCATACTGTGAAAGCAACCAAAGAGTTTTTTAAGGGAAAGAAGTGGAATGTTATGCAATGGCCAAGTCAATCACCTGACCTGAATCCGATTGAGCATGCATTTCACTTGCTGAAGACAAAATTGAAGGGAAAATGCCCCAAGAACAAGCAGGAACTGAAGACAGTTGCAGTAGAGGCCTGGCAGAGCATCACCAGGGATGAAACCCAGCGTCTGGTGATGCCTATGCATTCCAGACTTCAGGCTGTAATTGACTGCAAAGGATTTGCAACCAAGTATTAAAAAGTGAAAGTTTGATGGATGATTGTTAATCTGTCCCATTACTTTTGGTCCCTTAAAAAGTGGGAGGCACATATACAAACTGTTGTATTTCCTAAATCGTTCACCTGATTTGGATGTAAATACCCTCAAATTAAAGCTGAAAGTCTGCAGTTAAAGCACATCTTGTTCATTTCATTTCAAATCCAATGTAGTGGTGTATAGTGCCAAAAAGATTAGAATTGTGTCGATGTCCCAATATTTAAGGACCTGACTGTACTTGTCTTTGTGCTCCTCAACTGGTTGCCGCCACACACGATCAACACCAGCTGAACCAATTAAGTTTATCTTGGTCTCATCAGACCACAGGACATGGTTCCAGTAATACATGTCCTTAGTCTGCTTGTCTTAAGCAAACTGTTTGCGGGCTTCCAAAAAGATTAGAATTGTGTCAATGTCCCAATATTTATGGACCTGACTGTATATATATATATATATATATATATATATATATATATATATATATACATATATATGTATATATATATATATATATGAACCAGAAATATGTTGTAGTAAAAGCCTAAACATTAGTAGCGCTAATCAATCGTATTATTTTTAGGATTGCAATAAAAAAGTCCACTTAATCAATAAATGTGGGTAAATGTGAATATTAGATTATCCAGCAAGAAAAATCCATGCAGAATTCACTCCAGTCGATCACCTTCACCACACCACGTGTGCAAAACTCCCCCAAGGTAATGAGCTTACCAGATAGCATTAGGTCATAAGCTTGTGCTTAGATAATCACTGTCAGCAAGCACTGCATCTCTCCATCAGATAGCATTAGGTCATAAGCTTGTGTTTAGATAATCACCGCCAGCAAGCACCGCATCTCTCCATCTGAGTTGTTACTCATCACAAGCAAAAGAAAAGGGTGCACATAGCGTAATCCAATAACTTGCAATGTTTATTAAAATTAATTCCCTTACAATTATGCACTTACAATATTTAAAAAGTAAAAAGACATGTATCAAATATACATCAAAGAATCTTGTCGCTATCTCCTGTCTACCTTTCACCGGTCGGCTGTTCTCTCATACAGCGGTGTTCCCGGGTAAGGCAAGCAAGGGATCCGACGACGTGGGTTGCTGCATGGTCACGCCCTCCGACGACATGGGTTGCTGCGTGGTTACGCACTGACGCGTTTGTCATCACTTTTTAGGACTTCTTTTTTAAATGTGGACTTTTTTAGTTTGTTTAGCAAAAAAGAAAAACCCCAGAGCAACAAAAGTGCGTACACCCCTAAGTGAAAATCTCTAAAATGGGCACAAAGTGTCAATATTTTGTGTGGCCACCATTATTTTCCAGCACTGTCTTAACTCTCTTGGGCATGGAGTTCACCAGAGCTTCACAGGTTGCCACTGGAGTCCTCTTCCACTCCTCCATGACGACATCACAGAGCTGGTGGATGTTAAAGACCTTGCCCTTCTCCACCTTCCGTTTGAGGATACCCCACAGATTCTCAATAGGGTTTAGGTCTGGAGACATGCTAGGCCAGTCCATCACCTTTACCCTCAGCTTCTTTAGCAGGGCAGTGGTCATCTTGGAGGTGTGTTTGGGGTCGTTATCATGTTGGAATACTGCCCTATGGCCCATCTCCGAAGGGAGGTGCTCATGCTCTGCTTCAGTATGTCACAGTACATGTTGACATTCATGGTTCCCTCAATGAACTGTAGCTCCTCAGTGCCGGCAGCACTCATGCAGCCCCAGACCATGAAACTCCCACCACATGCTTGACTGTAGGCAAGACACACTTGTCTTTGTACTCCTCGCCGGGTTGCCACTACACACGCTTGACACCATCTTAACCAAATAAGTTTATCTTGGTCTCATCAGACCACAGGATATGGTTCCAGTAATCCATGTCCTTAGTCTGCTTGTCTTCAGCAAACTGTTTGCGGGCTTTCTTGTGCATCATCTTTCAATGAGGCTTCCTTCTAGGACAACAGCCACTCAGACCAATTTGATGCAGCATGCGGCGTATGGTCTGAGCACTGACAGGCTGACCCCCCACCCCTTCAACCTCTTAAGCAATGCTGGCAGCACTCATATGTCTGTTTCCCAAAGACAATCTCTGGATATGATGCTGAGCATGTACACTTCTTTGGTGGACCATGACGAGGCCTGTTCTGACTGGAACCTGTCCTTTAAAATCGCTGTATGGTCTTGGCCACCATGCCGCAGCTCAGTTTCAGGGTCTTGGCAATCGTCTTATAGCCTATGCCATCCTTATGTACAGTAACAATTGTTTTTTTCAGATCCTCAGAGAGTTCTTTGCCATGAGCTGCCATGTTGAACTTTCAGTGACCAGTATGAGAGAGTGAGAGCAATATACAGTATCTCACAAAAATGAGTACACCTCACTCATTTTTGTAAATATTTTATTATATCTTTTCATGTGACAACACTGAAGAAATGACACTTTGCTACAATGTAAAGTAGTGAGTGTACAGTTTGTATAACAGTGTAAATTTGCTGTCCCCTCAAAATAACTCAACACACAGCCATTAATGTCTAAACCACTGGCAACAAAAGTGAGTACACCCCTAAGTGAAAATGTCCAAATTGGTCCCAATTAGCCATTTTCCCTCCCCGATGTCATGTGACCTGTTAGGGTTACAAGGTCTCAGGCGTGAATGGGGAGTAGGTGTGTTAAAGTTGGTGTTATCGCTTTCACTCTCTCATACTGGTCACTGGAAATTCAATATGGCACCTCATGGCAAAGGACTCTCTGAAGATCTGAAAAAAAGAATTATTGCTCTACATAAAGATGACCTAAGCTATAAGAAGATTGCCAAGACTCTGAAACTGAGCTTCAGCACGGTGGCCAAGACCATACAGCGATTTAACAGGACAGGTTCCACTCAGAACAGGCATCGGCATGGTCGACCATAGAAGTTGAGTGCCTGTGCTCAGCGTCATATCCAGAGGTTGTATTTGGGAAATTTTGTAATTTAAATTTTATAAAATAAAATTATTTTTATCCTTTATAGTCTAACTACTCGTGTGCCTCCAAAGTCCAACTTACTAGCTCCTATACTCCGTCTTTGGGAAATAGACGTATGAGTGCTGCCAGCATTGCTGCAGAGCTTGAAGGGGTGTGGGGTCAGCCTGTCAGTGCTCAAACCATACGCCGCACACTGCATGAAATTGGTCTGCATGGCTGTCATCCCAGAAGGAAGCCTCTTCTAAAGATGATGCACAAGGAAGCCCGCAAACAGTTTGCTTAAGACAAGCAGACTAAGGACATGTATTACTGGAACCATGTCCTGTGGTCTGATGAGACCAAGATAAACTTAATTGGTTCAGCTGGTGTTGATCGTGTGTGGCGGCAACCAGTTGAGGAGCACAAAGACAAGTACAGTCAGGTCCTTAAATATTGGGACATCGACACAATTCTAATCTTTTTGGCACTATACACCACTACATTGGATTTGAAATGAAATGAACAAGATGTGCTTTAACTGCAGACTTTCAGCTTTAATTTAAGAGTATTTACATCCAAATCAGGTGAACGATGTAGGAATTACAACAGTTTGTATGTGTGCCTCCCACTTTTTAATGGACCAAAAGTAATGGGACAGATTAACAATTATCCATCAAACTTTCACTTTTTAATACTTGGTTGCAAATCCTTTGCAGTCAATTACAGCCTGAAGTCTGGAACGCATAGACATCCCCAGATGCTGGTATTCATCCCTGGTGATGCTCTGCCAGGCCTCTACTGCAACTGTCTTCAGTTCCTGCTTGTTCTTGGGGCATTTTCCCTTCAGTTTTGTCTTCAGCAAGTGAAATGCATGCTCAATCGGATTCAGGTCAGGTGATTGACTTGGCCATTGCATAACATTCCACTTCTTTCCCTTAAAAAAACTCTTTGGTTGCTTTTGCAGTATGCTTCGGGTCATTGTCCATCTGCACTGTGAAGCGCCGTCCAATGAGTTCTGAAGCATTTTGCTGAATATGAGCAGATAATATTGCCCAAAACACTTCAGAATTCATCCTGCTGCTTTTGTCAGCAGTCACATCATCAATAAATACAAGAGAACCAGTTCCATTGGCAGCCATTCATGCCTATGCAATGACACTACCACCACCATGCTTCACTGATGAGGTGGTATGCTTTGGATCATGAGCAGTTCCTTTCCTTCTCATGCTCTTCTCTTCCCATCACTCTGGTACAAGTTGATCTTGGTCTCATCTGTCCATAGGATGATGTTCCAGAACTGTGAAGGCTTTTTTAGATGTTGTTTGGCAAACTCTAATCTGGCCTTCCTGTTTTTGAGGCTCACCAATGGTTTACATCTTGTGGTGAACCCTCTGTATCTACTCTGGTGAAGTCTTCTCTTGATTGTTAACTTTGACACACATACACCTACCTCCTGGAGAGTGTTCTTGATCTGGCCAACTGTTGTGAAGGGTGTTTTCTTCAGTTTTCTTCACCACAGAAAGAATTCTTTGGTCATCCACCAGTTGTTTTCCGTGGTCTTCCGGGTCTTTTGGTGTTGCTGAGCTCACCGGTGCGTTCTTTCTTTTTAGGGATGTTCCAAACAGTTGATTTCGCCACACCTAATGTTTTTTTGCTATCTCTCTGATGGGTTTGTTTTGTTTTTTCAGCCTAATGATGGCTTGCTTCACTGATAGTAACAGCTCTTTGGATCTCATATTGAGAGTTGACAGCAATATATTCCAAATGCAAATAGCACACTTGAAATGATCTCTGGACCTTTTTATCTGCTCCTTATAAATGGAATAATGAGGGAATAACACACACCTGGCCATGGAACAGCTGAGCAGCCAATTGTCCCATTACTTTTGGTCCCTTAAAAAGTGTGAGGCACATATACAAACTGATGTAATTCCTACACCGTTCACCTGATTTGGATGTAAATACCCTCAAATTAAAGCTGCAAGTCTGCAGTTAAAGCACATCTTGTTCCTTTCATTTCAAATCTATTGTTATGGTGTATAGAGCCAAAAAGATTGGAATTGTGTCGATGTCCCAATATTTATGGACCTGACTGTATGTCTTGCCTACAGTCAAGCATGGTGGTGGAAGTGTCATAGTCTGAGGCTGCATGAGTGCTGCTGGCACTGGGGAGCTACAGTTTACTGGGGGAACCATGAATGCCAACATCTACTGTGACATACCGAAGCAGAGCATGATTCCCTCCCTTCAGAGACTGGGCCACAGGGAAGTATTCCAACATGATAACGACCCCAAACATACCTCCAAGACGACCACTGCCTTGCTAAAGAAGCTGAGGGTAAAGGTGATGGACTGGCCAAACATGTCTCCAGACCTAAACCCTATTGAGCATCTGTGGGGCATCCTTAAATGGAAGGTGGTGGAGGTCTCTAACATCCACCAGCACCGTGATGTCATCATGGAGGAGTGGAAGAGGACTCCAGTGGCAACCTGTGAAGCTCTGGTGAACTCCATGCCCAAGAGGGTTAAGGCAGCTGGAAAATAATGGCGCCACACAAAATATTGACACTTTGGGCCCAATTTGGACATTTTCACTTGTGTACTCACTTGATGTACTCACTTTTGTTGCCAGAGGTTCAGACATAATTGGCTGTGTGTTGAGTTATTTTTATTTTTATTTTATTTTTTATTTATTTTATTTTAAAAAATTAAAGGAACACTTTTTAATCAGAGTATGGGCAACAATGAGACAACCTCCAAAACAGGAATGGTTTTACAGTTGGAGGCCACAGACCTTTTTTTTTCCTACTTATCTTTTCTGACTGTTTTCACTAGTTTTGCATTTGGCTAGGGTCAGTGTCACTACTGGTAGCATGAGGTGATACCTGGACCCTATAGAAGTTGCACAGGCAGTATAATACCCTGTACACACGATAGGATTTTCCGTTGGAAAATGTGTGATAGGACCTTGTTGTCGGAAATTCCGACCACGTGTAGGCTCCATCTCACATTTTCCATAGGAATTTCCGACACACAAAGTTTGAGAGCTGGCTATAAAATTTTCCGACAACAAAATCCGTTGTCGGAAATTCCGATCGTGTGTACACAATTCCGATGCACAAAGTGCCACGCATGCTCGGAATCAAGCAGAAGAGCAGCACTGGCTATTGAATTTCATTTTTCTCGGCTCATTGTATGTGTTGTATGTCACCGTGTTCTTGACGTTTGGAATTTCCGACCAACTTTGTGTGACCGTGTGTATGCAAGACAAGTTTGAGCCAACATCCGTCAGAAAAAAAACGATGGATTTTGTTGTCTGAATGTCCGATCAATGTCCGATCATTTGTACAGGGCATAACTCTTTCATCCATATGTGCCATTGCCAGCAGGTTTGCTGTGTCTCCCAGCACAGTCTCAAGAGCATGGAGGAGATTCCAGGAGATAGGCAGTTACTCTAGGAGAGATGGACAGGTCCATGGAAGGTCCCTAACCTATCAGCAGGACAGGTATCTGCTCCTTTGTGCAAGGAGGAACAGAATGAGCACTGCCAGAGCCCTACAAAATGACCTCCAGCCGACCACTGGTATGAATGTTCCTGACCAAACAATCAGAAATAGACTCATGAGGGTGACCTGAGGGGCTGACATCCTCTAGTGGGCCCTGTGCTTACTGCCTGGAACAGTGGAGGTCGATTGGCATTTGCCATGGAACACCAGAATTGGCAGATATGTTACTGGCGCCCTGTGCTTTTAACAGATGAGAGAAAGTTCACCCTGAGCATATGTGGCAGACATGAAAGGGTCTGGAGAAGCCATGGAGAATGTTATATTGCCTGTAACGTTGTTCAGCATGACCGGTTTGGTGGTGGATCAGTGATGGTCTGGGAGGCATATCCATGGAGGGATGCACAGACCTCTACAGGCTAGACAATGGTGCCCTGACTGCCATTAGCTATCAGGATGAAATCCTTGGGCTCATTGTCAGAACCTATGCTGGTGCAGTGGGTCCTGGGTTCCTCCTGGTGCATGAAAATGTCTTGCCTCATGTGGCGAGAGTATGCTGCCAGTTCCTGGAGAATGAAGGAATCAATACCATTGAATGGCCCCCATGCTTGCCTGACCTAAATCCAATAGAACACCTCTGGGACATTATGTTTCGGTCCATCCGATCTTGGAAAAAATACCCCAGGACACCATCCATTGTCTCATTAGGAGTACCATTTTGATTTGCTGCAATGAAATTTCAGCAAAATGGACTAGCCTGCTGCATCATTTTTTCACTTTGATTTTCGGGGTGTCTTTGAATTCAGCCCTGTGTAGGTTGATCCTTTTCATTTCCATCAAACGATGTGGTATCCTTTCGTTCCTAACACATTACCCAGTCCATATCAGTATCCAACATGATATTTTTCACCATTGAGATCTGATGTGTTTTCAAAGTGTTCCTTTAATTTTTTTTGAGCATTGTGTATATACTGTATATTTGTAGCAACCAGGATAATCATTTTATGCAAAAAATCAATAAAACTCTACAAGGGAATACCTTAAAAAAGTGGACAAACAAAAGCACGCATACATGTGGTAAATAAACAATGTATCAATTGTTTTAGATAAAATACGTCTAGATGGGATAATTTTGAAGATTTATTGAGCAAGACCACAATCTGTTTAAACTGTTGATGCTTGCACAGATTTACTGCAACAAGGAAACTTTAAACATCCTTCTTCCTCATTTGGTTGTAATGAGTAACACATAAAAGAATGATGCCCGTAGGTCTGCTGGTGCACGTAGGTCTGTGGGTGCACGTAGGTCTGCGGGTGCACGTAGGTCTGCGAGTGCACTTAGGTCTGCTAGTGCCTGTGCATTGTCTTGTGTATTGTCTTGTTGAGTACCTGTGTATTGTCTTGTTGAGTACCTGTGTATTGTCTTGTTGAGTATTATGCCCCGTACACACGGTCGGACATTGATCGGACATTCCGACAACAAAATCCTAGGATTTTTTCCGACGGATGTTGGCTCAAACTTGTCTTGCATACACACGGTCACACAAAGTTGTCGGAAAATCCGATCATTCTGAACGCGGTGACGTAAAACACATACGTCGGGACTATAAACGGGGCAGTAGCCAATAGCTTTCATCTCTTTATTTATTCTGAGCATGCGTGGCACTTTGTGCGTCGGATTTGTGTACACACGATCGGAAAGTCCGACAACGGATTTTGTTGTCGGAAAATTTTATAGCCTGCTCTCAAACTTTGTGTGTCGGGAAATCTGATGGAAAATGTGTGATGGAGCCTACACATGGTCCGAATTTCCGACAACAAGGTCCTATCACACATTTTCACAGGGCATTAGTGTCAGGAAGCTAGTTGTTAGGTAATTTGGACAGGGTATAATTTCCAATCCTCATTAAATTTAATAGGTACGATAGAGAGGCTACTTATTGTACATCTTGTGGCTTGTATGTGTTCCTTGATCATTCGATCGAGGGTGAATACTGCTGTGCAAAATGTAAGCACATTGTTTCCCTGGAAGCCCAGGTTCTGAATCTGGGGAAGCAACTGTCAGCACTGAGAAGTCCCTCCATACTAAAGGAGAGCTAGGAACGTACACGGCAGGTGCCGGCAGGGGCCAGCACAGAGGCGGATGGAGACAAAGAGGTGCAGGCACTAGGAAAGTGTAGATGGGTGACAGGAAGGGTAGAGGAGGAAGTGCCAGGGAGGCAAATCCAGGGCTGGAGCATCACAATAAGTATGCGCCATTGAGTGACATTGATGAAACCAGTCAGGGACCAGCACTGCTGGAGCTGAGGGACTCTCCTAGCTGCCGGGGGAAGAACTCCTCCAGTGAGAGTGGGGGGGAAGCAAAGGGAAAGGAAAGACAGATTCTGGTGGTAGGGGACTCAATTCTTAAAAGGACAGAGAGGGTAATCTGTAACAAAGACCTGAAGCGCCGAACTGTATGTTGTCTACCGGCGCTCGGGTTTGGCACATCTCAGATCTGGGGGACAGATTACTGGGAGGGGCTGGGGAAGACCCAGCTGTCATGGTGCAGGTTGGCACCAATGACAAAGTCAGAGGCAGATGGAGTGTCCTAAAGAACGATTTTAGGGACTTGGGAGCTAAATTTAGGAAAAGGACCTCCAAGGTAGTATTCTCAGGAAGTCCACTGAGGAAGTCCACACGGACGATACGCGTGCGAGGGGCTCTGTGATGTCAGTACAGCCACCCATCTGGTTCATTTTATGCTGTATACTCCTGCACTGGGAAACAGTGCTTGCTTTGTGAGTAATATTTTTCTTATTTAATAAATTTTATACCTTTTTCGTATGGAGAGCACTATGTCCTGTTATTTTTGTTTTCAACATGATATATATCAACCGATGAGACTGAATTTGGGATACTGCCTGTGGACCCCTATCTCCATAATCTACCCTGTGGAAGGAAATGCATGAGTGACCTTGCTGTTAACGCAGAAGGTCCACTCAATAAGGTGAGCAGCCTAGACCCTTGGTGGAGGTTCACATTGGTGGTGATACAACGAATACAATCTTATCCTATCACTGCACCCTTTCCTTGCCAACTGAGGGATCTCCCTTCTGCAAGTGGGCAGCTTTTGATCTCCTCGGACTAAGATATACTTTTTGGGACTTTGCCTCATGCGTTTTATTTATGTACGTTTAGTATGTACATTTTATGTGTATACATTTGACCTGTATTGAGCGCTGCACTGCTATATTTTGTGTATGTCTTTTTAGGTTTTGTATATTGGCCTACAGTGTCCAGCTGCTGAGTTTTAGTGATTAGGTTCTGCGCTGTCTGTTTCTTCCGTTTAAGTATGCTATAGGCCCCTTAACCTGAGGGAGGAAGGGGAGACAGATCTCCTATCACAATTTGGATTAGCAGCAAGGATGGGAAGTGTTATCATAATGGGGGATTTTAATTATCCAGAACTGGACTGGGCGGAGGGAACCCCACATTCATCTAAGTCTTGCCAGTTCCTAAATGTCTTGCAGGGAAACTTTATGGATCAGATGGTAGACACACCAACTAGAAATAAAACGCTACTGGATCTACTGATTACCAGCAATACTGACCTAATGTGGAAATACGGGGCAATTTAGGTAACAGCGATCACAGGTCAATTGGCTTCAGTATAAATCACACAAATAGGAAACATAAGGGGAATAGAAAGACACTAGATTTCAAAAGAGCCAACTTCCCTAAACTACAAACCTTGCTAGAAGGCATAAATTGGGATGAAATCATAGGAACAAAGAACATATAGGAGAGATGGGTTTGCTTTAAGAGTATATTAAATAAGGGCATTAGCCAATGCATCCCATTGGGTAATAAATTTAAAAGAGCGAACAAAAGTCTTGGATGGCTTAACTCCAATGTAAAAATGCATATAAAAGCAAAGGAGAAGGCCTTCAAAAAATACATGGTTTGAGGGATCATCATCAGCATTCAGAAATTATAAAGAATGCAACAAGAAATGTAAGGGTGCAATAGGAACGGCTAAGATAGAACATGAAAGACATAGCGGAGGAGAGAAAAATAAATCCCAAGAAATTCTTAAGGTATGTAAACAGTAAAAAAGGAAGGACAGACCATATTGGCCCCATACAGAATAAGGAAGGACATCTGGTTACAAAGGATGGGGAGATGGCAAAAGTATTGAATTTATTCTCCTCCTCAGTCTTCACGAGGGAACCGCGGGGCTTCAGTAACCAAAACTGCAGTGTTTATCCTCATGACACATCACAGGAAGCATCTCCATTGTTAACAGAGTACAGAATTAAAATTAGACTTGGGAAACTTAACATTAATAAATCAACGGGACCAGATGGCTTGCACCCGAGAGTACTTAGGGAACTCAGTCAAGTAATTGCCAAACCATTGTTCCTAATTTTTACTGACAGTCTACAGACTGGAATGGTACCAACTGATTGGAGAAAAGCCAATGTAGCACCAATATTTAAAAAGGGCCCAAAATACATCCCTGGGAATTACAGACAAGTTAACCTAACATTATTAGTATGTAAACTCTTGGAGGGGATGATAAGGGAGTATATACAAGATTTTAGTAATGAGAATGGTATAATTAGCAGTAATCAGCATGGATTTATGTATCGTTCTTGCCAAACCAATCTATTAACCTTCTATGAGGAGGTAAGTTGCCATCTAGATAAAGGAAGGCCCGTAGACATGGTGTATCTGGATTTTGCAAAAGCATTTGATACAGTTCCCCATAAATGTTTACTGTACAAAATAAGGTCCATTGGCATGGACCATAGGGTGAGTACATGGATTGAAAACTGGCTACAAGGGCAAGTTCAGAGGGTGGTGATAAATGGGGAGTACTCGGAATGGTCAGGGGTGGGTAGTGGGGTCCCCCAGGGTTCTGTGCTGTGACCAATCCTGTTTAATTTGTTCATAAACGACCTGGAGGATGGGGTAAACAGTTCAATCACTGTATTTGCGGACGATACTAAGCTAAGCAGGGCAATAACTTCTCTGCAGGATGTGGAAACCTTGCACAAAGATCTAAACAAATTAATGGGATGGGCAACTAAATGGAAAATGAGGTTCAATGTAGAAAAATGTAAAATAATGCATTTGGGTGGCAAAAATATGAATGCAATCTATACACTGGGGGGAGAACCTCTGGGGGAATCTAGGATGGAAAAGGACCTGGGGGTCCTAGTAGATGACGATGCAATGCCAAGCTGCTGCTAACAAAGCAAACAGAATTTTGGCATGCATTAAAAAGGAGATTAATTCTAGAGATAAAACGATAATTCTCCCAATCTACAAGACTCTGGTCCGGCCGCACCTAGAGTATGCTGTCCAGTTTTGGGCACCAGTCCTCAGGAAGAATATACTGAAAATGGAGCAAGTACAAAGAAAGGCAACAAAGCTAATAAAGGGTCTGGAGGATATTAGTTATGAGGAAAGGTTGTGAGCACTGAACTTATTCTCTCTGGAGAAGAGACACTTGAGAGGAGATATGATTTCAATATACAAATACCATACTGGTGACCCCACAATAGGGTTAAAACTTTTTTGCGTAAGGTAGTTTACCAAGACTCGTGGCCACTCATTAAAATTAGAAAGAAGAAGAAAAGAGGTTTAACCTTAAATTACATAGAGGGTTCTTTACTGTAAGAGCGGCAAAGATGGGACATTTGCTTCCACAGGTGGTGGCCTCAGCGGAGGGCATCGATAGTTTCAAGAAACTATTAGATGAGTACCTGAACGACCGCAACATACAGGGATTTACAATGTAATACTGACAGGTTGGACTTGATGGACTTGTGTCTTTTTTCAACCTCACCTACTATGTAACTACTGTATGTAACTATGTAACCTTTTTTTCCTTAAAGGGATTGTAAAGGTAAAAGTTTTTCACCTCAATGTATTCTATGCAGTAAGGTGAAAAAACAACCGACAATACCGGCCCCCCAGCACCCACGTTTTACTTACCTGACCCCTCGAAAGTCCCGCGCTTGCCCCTGACATCCTCTTCGCCGCTCATCCTGGCCGTTAATTTGTTACAGTGGATGTCTTAAAAAAAAATCACGGCTGGAACACCGCTTTAAATCAGCTAAATATATTTCAAGTGCATCAAAAGGTGTGCAAAGTCTAATGCCCCGTACACGCTGTCGGATTTTCCGACAGAAAATGTGTGATAGGACCTTGTTGTCGGAAATTTGGGTGGGCTCCATCACACATTTTCCATCGGAATTTCCGCCACACAAAGTTTGAGAGCTTGCTATAAAATTTTCCGACAACAAAATCCGTTGTCGGAAATTCCGATCGTGTGTACACAAATCCGACGCACAAAGTGCCACACATGCTCAATTGGCTACTGCCCCATTTATAGTCCTGACGTACGTGTTTTACGTCACCGCGTTCAGAACGATCAGATTTTCCGACAACTTTGTGCGACAGTGTGTATGCAAAACAAGTTTGAGCCAACATCCGTCTGAAAAAATCCATGGATTTTGTTGTCGGAATATCCGATCAATGTCCGACCGTGTGTACGGGGCATTACAGTTACATTTCTTTATAAAGTGGCCACAACCTGAGCAGGAAAGCCTGCACCTGACCAGCAGCTGTAGAGAAGGATCCTTGCTCTCTGTGAAAGCAGTGGTCTCTTCACAGAGGTCTGACATACTCCCTGCAGAGTCAGATCTGCACTGAGCAATGACCCCCGCTAAGTGGCGAGCTATAGGTCTGACTCATCAGGGGGCATGTCAGACCGCTGCAGAGATCCCACTACTTCCACACAGTAAGCAAGAGACTTTCCCTACAGGGTGCCAAAAGGGTACAGGCTTTCCTACTCACGATGTGGCTGCTTTTAAAAAAAAAATGAAATTCAAAACTTTCCACACCTTTTTTATTGCATCTGAAATGTATTTAGTGTAGTACTAACTCTCGGTGGAGCTGCTGGTTTAAAGCGGGCTTGTTACCTTCACTTTCGATACCTCTGTTTCACCGGCACTGGGTTTAGGGTTCCATTGAGTTTACCTCTGGATGATATAAGCACCAAACACTTGAGTAGATTTTCCAATGCTTTAATGAACAAATAAAGGAAGTAGCAGGAAAGAGGCAGAAGGAAAGCTGCAGGGAAGCTCAAATACCTTTCCTTAGTATTCTTCAGAACATTCTTTGTAATTGAACACTTGTAGTTGAATGCGCTCCCCTTGTGGGATTCAATCTTTGCCCACTTGCATAGACCTCTCTCACTTGTCTAGCAGCCAGTACGTAGCACGAACAAAAGTTTCTGCCACAGACTTGTTTGTAATAAAACCCGTACGATCCTCTGCCACAGGATGTAATGGTTTGCAATGAATGTCAGATACAGTACTTGAACCTTTAAGCCAAGCTGGCAGTACTATGCAGTAAGACTACTTCAGGATACGTCCTCCAACCGAGTCACCAGGCCCCTCCCCAGACCAGCACTCTGCATGATCCTTCCATGACGGGTCCTCCCCTGGGATCTTATTGGTTGTCCAGCTTCTTCACTCAGGATAGACAGCTCAGGTCCATTCCTCTGCTGCTGTGGTAGGCCCCAGACAGGCTTCTGGGCCCACCCACACACTGCAGCGACGTGGGCCTCCGGAACGGAGGACCACGAGGTGGTACTCTTAACACATAAATTGTGTGCCCCGTGCCCCCGTGCCCCGTAGAAGACGTCATGTATGACGAAACATGTAGGGCGTGGCCTCGCAGTGCTTGCCATCACGTGTTCTTTGTTTGCACGGGCGTTCAGCCTCTGTTTTTATGCCGGCTTTTTAGATTTAATGATTTCCATACTGGAATTTTTTGTATACATACCTTCGGTTTATTTTAACCAATAAATCCCTTATATTATTACTACACCATTGGAGTTTTTCCCCTTCTTTTCTTAAATATGGATCCTCCCAATCCTGAGTCTCCCTTCTGATGCTGTAGCAGTCAGATCAGTCGGATCAGCTCGGAGTCGGTGGTGCACACTAACAGGACCCGGACACCAATATTCCATCTGTCCCCGCAGAGGGTTATATCTGCAAGCCCGTATGACCTCGCCATAGAGGAGGTCCAACGAATGGGGTAAGGGCACGTCCATTACTCCTCTCCTGCAATCAATGGTGGTTTGGAAGCGTTTTCGCATCTTTTCACTTTCCTGCTTTTGATGTAATACACCAAAGGAACGTCTCCTCCTTTTTTTTCCCTTTTTTCACTTATTTTTGCTAACTTGTTTTCATGGACTGAATGTGGTGTCTCTTAAATGATTGACTGATCAATCGTACCTTCAGGACTAACACCTCTTTTGAAATGTTTTTCCATATTCTTTCATTTTTTATGGAGATATGATTTAATGCACTACTTGTATCTATTGTTTTGTTATTTTTTCCGTGTTGGGACTTCATTATATATTTTGCTAGCGCACAAATTTTAATTTATATGCTTTTTACTTTATGGATATTTGGAGTATTTTGTTTGCAGCTGCATTTTGTGAACTTAAGCAATTTTGACTCACTGTGTTTTGCTCATTAGCGCAAGTTTTTTCCACCATTTCTTACTCTTAACACATACCTATCGGCCAGGAGGGCCAGCAGGTGGCTGAAAACGAACCCCAGAACATGGTGTCTGTCCCATAAATACCCTCTCCTAGAATGCAACTCGGAGGACCACCTCCACTGAGTTATCTCCGGGACAGAGGAGCACTTATACGCTTCAACACGTTGCTTTTCCAACACTGACCCATGGCGACAACGACACCCACCGGCACAGTGTGGAAATACACACAACGTCAGCCAAGCTGGAACAGAGGCAAATATAACTTCCTATAATAAGTGACCCACTAGATTTACCTATCAGCGGTAGATTAAAATCTACCAGCGCTACATACTCCCCCCAGTACAATAGACGTTGTCCTCAACGTCTGTCACAAAAATAATAACTCCCAAGCCTGAGAGCAGGTATTTGAGCTTATAACTTGGATTTAGGTAAAGAAGAAGGAAAGACAGTAGAAAGACATTATAAGATTAACATTTGTAAAACAATATGTTCACATTTGCAAACAAAACCATCCTATGACTGTACATTTCCTCACTATCTATCTTAGCTGAAAAGCCTAACAGCTTGATAGGAGATCAAATGGTTCAAAAAAAGGAAAATATGTTAAACACACATGCAACCTATATAATTTCAGGAGCAAAGTCTCATTTGAAAAAAATTAAACTCTCTTCCCGTTATCTACACCATAATAATCTTTAGGAGTCCATCCCTATATATACATTTTTTCTTTAAATGAAAGAAATCCGGCTAGCAAAAAGAAGTCCATGGATTTGAAACACTGAGATGAGCATTCAGATCTTGACCACGAAGATCTCTATATACTGACACTAACTAACTACCCCAAAGTTCCTTTGTCCATAATTACCAATAAAACCAGGGATATGGCATTGTCAGTGCTTTTCCCAGTTTATCCACTGTAGTGATGAAACATACAACATCATCTTTTCTGGGCCTGCAGATGACCACTCTGTCAGCATAGATGTGCCGACCGAAATTCCAGTGCATAAAACATCCACTGTAACGTTCATCCATTTTAACATCCAGTCTTTCGGAAAGGCTTAGGCACAGACAAATAGTCCCAAACAGCTTCATTGTACCAAAGCTCCCGGTTAGCTTCAATCACTTGCATTGTGTCCTGAGGGACATAAGGGAACTCAAAACCATATTCCCTAGCTACACGCTTGTTCAACATTCTCTGCAAACGTGCAAGTTTCGGTAAGGATCTATTTTTCCCCATACCAGGAGGCACACATGAATTCAATGATTTGCTCACCATAGACCCAGCCGGTGTCTGAAGTGAACTAGCAACTTTTCACAATGTCTCATTTACAGTGCTGTGTGGCTCCACAGAAGGTGACGTCTTCCCAGAACTCAGGGCTGTCCATTCAGGGAAAGTCATAGCAGAGGCGACATCTTCGCCTTCGCCCATAACAGCTCTTGTGACATAGTCTCAAACAGGTCATCATCACCGGAGAGATCCGACATGGATTCTATCTCCGAATCTCCCAGCTCTTCTGCTGGCAGATATTTATTTACAGTCCCAGATACATTTCCCATAAATTGCTCTCCCGTTCCTGTCGTGGACTTAGTTGGATCCGGTTCGGGTAGTCTCTGAGGTAGGCCTCGACCACTGACACGGGAAGCCTTCACATATCCCACCTTCTTCTGTACAGGTACAACAGGGATATGTGTGGTGGACGTAGAAATTAAGGTAATGTCCGCTGATGAGACGGCAACAGCAGTGTCTCTCTCCGGAACATTCTTGGCAACAACAGGCCTGCCGTTCTCTTTCCGCAGCAGTAGCAGCTTCTACTGTGGTGATACCTGTAGCCCAATCCATTCGATAAGCACGGGGCGACATGGTAGGTTGCTCCACCACAAACAGATATTCTCCACATTGCGGGCAGCGAACAAATGGACGGAGATGTACGGCCAGTCCTTCACATTTGTGGCAAATCATGCCCAGCCCTTCGATATCTCTGGTGGTATAGAGAACAAACCTCCCCTGCGGCTTCAGACGTATACCGGTATCTGTAAGCAGGGTTCTGGTCAGCACAGTACTCGACACGGTGCTCGCAGGGAACATTCTTGGTCCCATAATTGGCTGCATCGCTGAAAAAGACATGGCCACACTCTGATCTTCTCAGCACGATCACGAGGCCTCTCTTCTTCTCTGGCACCAAACACATACACGCGTCCCACATGGTATCAAGTAGGGTAGGATCCTCCCACTTGTTCTTCTGATCACGTAGCCCCCAGGCTTTTACTGGCGCCCACCACCTACACAGTCAGAAATAAAGTCCTGCAACTTTTAACCTCTTCTTTTCCTGAGAAATTGACAAAGTCCAGCTCTCACCGTAAACTCCCGGTGAAACACCTCTCTAGGTTGCGAACAAATCCCGGACGATGCCCCCACATGTAGCACTAACTCCCGGTGGAGCTGCTGGTTTAAAGCGAGCTTGTTACCTTCACTCTAGATACCTCTGTTTCACCGGCACCGGGTCTAGGGTTCTGTTGAGTTTACCTCTGGACGATATAAGCACCAAACACTTGAGTAGATTTTCCAATGCTTTAATGAACAAATAAAGGAAGTAGGAGGAAAGAGGCAGAAGAAAAGCTGCAGGGAAGCTGAAATACCTTTCCTTAGTATTCTTCAGAACATTCTTTGTAATTGAACACTTGTAGTTGAATGCGCTCCCCTTGTGGGATTCAATCTTTGCCCACTTGCATAGACCTCTCTCACTTGTCTAGCAGCCAGTACGTAGCACGAACAAAAGTCTCTGCCACAGACTTGTTTGAAATAAAACCCGTACGATCCTCTGCCACAGGATGTAATGGTTTGCAATGAATGTCAGACACAGTACTTGAACCTTTAAGCCAACCCGGCAGTACTATGCAGTAAGACTACTTCAGGATACATCCTCCAACCGAGTCACCAGGCCCCTCTCCAGACCAGCACTCTGCATGATCCTTCCATGACGGGTCCTCCCCTGGGATCTTCTCGGTTGTCCAGCTTCTTCACTCAGGATAGACAGCTCAGGACCATTCCTCTGCTGCTGTGGTAGGCCCCAGACAGGCTTCTGGGCCCACCCACAAGCCGCAGCGGCGTGGGCCTCTGGAACGGAGGACCACGAGGTGGTACTCTTAACACATACATTTCAGCCAGGAGGACCAGCAGGTGGCTGAAAACGAAAACCCAGAACATGGCGTCTGTCCCATATATACCCTCTCAAAGAATGCAACTCGGAGGACCACCTCCACCGAGTTATCTCTGGGACAGAGGAGCACTCATACGCTTCAACACGTTGCTTTTCCAACACTGGCCCATGGCAACAACGACACCCACCGGCACAGTGTGGAACTACACGCAACGTCAGCCAAGCTGGAACAGAGGCAAATATAACTTCCTATAATAAGTGACCCACTAGATTTACCTATCAGCGGTAGATTAAAATTATATATACTGGTAAAGGGACAATAACATAATAGGGAGATTTAAGGTTTGGTTGAAACTTGCAAGCAGGGAGTCCAAGGTTAGTAGATTTTAGTCCTTTCAGTGTTAGGGAGGATCCCTCAATTACAATACCCTCATTCTCCACAGCCTTGATAGAAATTGCCAATTTGTCTGCCTGTTTCCAGGAAAGATAGTCAATCTTATAATCATGCCCTACCTCCATCAGTCAGGCCTCCCTTTCACTAAGGCTCAAGGGATAGTTCAAGGCCATTACTGAAAAGCGAAGTTTAAATGTTCAAAATTCAACAAGAAAGCCCTCAACCTCCCCTATAATAATTGGCAACTGATGTATGTAGACAGCAGTAGCACATGGCCATCACATAGAGAGGACAAAGGTGCCTTTGATGTGTGGGCAATGGCCGGCATCCTAGCTTCACCTTCTCTAAGCAATGTGAGAGAAAAGATAGCGACACCCAATTGGGTGATTACTGGGTCTGGCAAAGAAAAGCATTGATATTTAACTAATTCAAAATTGGACACTTTCACCCCCTTCCTGCCCAGGCCAGTTTTCAGATTTTACTGTTCACATTTTCTGTCGCATTTTGAATGCCAATTATTCAGTCATGCAACACTGTACCCAAATAAAATGTTTATTATTTTTTGAGACAGATAGAGTTTTCATTTTTTGGTATTTATTCACCACTGCGTGATTTTTTATTTTTTTGCTATGTAAATGAAAAAATACCAAACATTAAAAAAAACACAATCTCCTTTGTTTCTGTTATACAATTTTACAAATAAATACTCTTTCTTTATAAATTTTGCCCAAAATATATTTCTTTGGTAACAAAATAACCCAAGTCAGTGTATATTATTTAGTCTGTGTAAAAATTATAGAGTCTACAAACTATATAATCTAGTATCAGATATATATCTGAAAATTGATCAGTACTGATGTACTGATGGCCTATCTCAATTCTTGAGGCCGAAAATGTCAGAACAGTACAAATATCCCCCAAATGACACTTTTTTGGAAAGTAGACACCCCCATTACAATTTTTTGGAAAATTCCGAAAATAGGTAGCATTTGTTTTTACATACTGTCACCAGAGCAGTACAGTCATATGACTGGTGTTGCAGTCCTCAAGGATGCTGACTAGTGACAGTATGCAAAAAAAAAAAAAAATTTTTTTTTAAATTTTTAACATTTTTTTCTATTTTTACAATTGTTTTTCTTTTTTATTCTCTCCACTGTGACCAGAGGAGTGGATTTCTACTATAATGACACTGCACTACTCTGGGAAGATGATCAGGATTTTTTTTTTACACTATGATTGCTTATAATAGTGATGATCACTATAATAAGCAATCATTTTTAAGAATAGCATTCATTCATGTGCCATTATGTACAATTGTGATAGCTGTGATTGGTCACATCTATCATATGGTGCGTTGTGATTGTGTTTACTGTGACCAATCACAGAGATCACAGCAATACACAATGAATGGCTATGAATAAAGTCACAGTGATCAAATAGTACCGGAACTGGTCTAGTACAATCAGCTGTCATCCACTAGGCCCCTAGAGCGTGCACGAGGCACATGACCAGGCGGACATCAAATGATGTCCACTCAAACTAACAGTGTTCCAGTTCAGCCGTCATTTCACTATTGGTAGTTAAAGTAAGAAAAAACAATTTGAAAACTATTACCATGCTAGTATTAGACGGTAGTCGAAAAACAAAGCTCAAGCTGCCTGTTGATTGGAGAACACTAGCTGTGCCTTGGCACAAGGTATGTCAGATCTTTGCAGAAGGACCAGTGCTTCTAAACAGAGAACAAGGGTCTTTTCTATACAGCATGTTAGCCGGGACTGTTATTTTTCCTAATTAGGGTGCTTTCTAAAGAAAATTAACTATAAGACTTTGCAAACCTTTTGTTTTGATGCACCTGGAAAGTAATTATTTGATTTAAATTGAAAGTTCAACTGAGCTTTAACAAAATGGATAGAAAAAAACAATTATTAAGAAAAAAAAAATAACAATGCAAACCATACATATTTAAAAAAAAATGAAAATAATATTTAAGTTAATCGACAAGTTTAATAATATAGATGTAAATAAGTAAATATGTAAGTAATACAATTGAAAAAATAAATACTTAAGTACACAAAGTTAATAAATACATGGTATGTAAAATTAGAATGTAAATTGGTAAGTTAATAGATAAGTAAATTGCTTTGATGTTTAACTGACAATATCTAGTAATGTCAACCTATTGTTTTTAAATACAAAAAAAAAGTGCCTTTAAGGCTCGATTCACACAGGGGCAACACGACTTCAGCGCGACTTTGCATTGCGACTTCAACGCGGCTTCAACGCGACTTCAGCGCGACTTTAATCACTTTACAACGCAACTTCAAGTCGCCTCCAGGACAGGCGACTTTGGCTGTGGCCAATCACAAAATAATCAGCTCTCTGGGAGGGAGGGGTTTGCCTGGGCAAACTAATTTTTTTAACTGTAAAGTCGCTTCAGTATAGATGGAGATCCGACTTGGAGGCGACTTCCATTGAATTGAAAGGTTCAAGTCGCCTAGAAGTCGGATCCAAGTAGTACAGGGAGTACGCTCTGAAGTCGGAGTGACTTCAGTAGTGTCAATTAAGACGCTCTGATTCCCTGTAATGTTAATCTCTTCTTGGGGCGACTTGGGGCGACTTGAGGGCTTACAAGTCGGATCCCAAGTCGTCCTAGTGTGAACCGACCCTAACTGTTGTCTTTGAGCCTGGGTTCACACTGTAGCGAACACAGACATTGCATGTGATTGGCACCCGCACTGCGATCACAATCACAATGGCACCCACACAGCGGTGCCAATCACATGCCATGACTGTGCAATGCAAGTTCAGCCATACAGTTTGTGTGGCTGAACATGCATTGTTCTCACCCATGCGATCCGATTCCTGCCCGAATTCACAGTTCGTACTGCAATCTGTGAACTGATCTGGGGGTGTCATTAACATTGTATTGACACCCGCAGCGGTTCACAGAAGGCAGTGTGAACTGCCTGCGGGAGAGATGGGATGCGGGAACCGGCACTGGAATCGCGCTTGCTCCCGCATCGCTACAGTGTGAGCCCAGGCTCAGGGATAACATTTTCTGTTTTAACAAAAGGGTTGTTTTACTATAGGAAAATAGCTGTTCAGTTTGGAATTGATTAGTTGGTTTGAGAGAAGGGTATGGCGCTGTTCCTTTAAAAGACCTTTTTTGTATCCTATGTACTATATACAGTTCATAAAAACAGTGTAAAAATCAAAAACCATACATGGTGCTCCTATTTAGGTCATATGTGTCAAGTATCCTATTATGTATGGAATATTATTGCCAGTGCAGGAAAAAATGCAGCAAGCATGAATGTGCTATGTACAATTCATGAAACCAGTGTAAACATCAAAAACCATACATGGAGCTCCTATTTAGATCATACGTGTCAAGTGTCCTATTATGTATGGAATATTATTCCCACTGCAGGAAAAAATGCGGCAAACATAAAGGAAAAAAAGGGGGGGGGGTGAGGGAGGGGGGGGGGTGAGGGAGGGGAGGGGGGAAAGGGAGGGGAGTGAGGTGATTGGAATGCAAAATAAATAGTACACTATATATGCAAATTCAATCTAATAAAGTGCACATGTGCAATCAAATATATATATATAAGTCCTTTTGTTTCATAACAACTTAGTTCACGTGATGTTTGTGCTTGTGGTAATGAAATCCCGTGCTCTAAATGTGCAGCAACTCACCAGCTCACTTCACCCCTGCTGGGGTATCAGGCAATCACAGTCTATGCCACTGTGCAGCAATCTCTGGCAGTTTCAGGATTGCGGTGTGTCATATAAAAAAATAGAAGGGGTGCCCATAGTGTAAGATCGTTTAAAAAAGTTTATTCAAAACAAGCAGAGAGGTACTCACAATTCAAAAGCATGTAGTAAGCGAAAAGAGACAAAATACTCAGTTAACCATCAGCTGTTCAGCGTTGTTTGGGAAGCACAGATTAGGCCACGCCCTACGTGTTTTGTCATTGGACGTCTACGGGAGCCTCTGCTGTGCCTCCCACCTTTATATAGCATGCAGTGTCCCCTAATTTTCTGTATAACTAGCCGCCATTTTGCCTGTATTTTGCGGACCGAAGTGAGACCCAACGTGTATGACATTCTATGCAATTGATAAGATTAAAGGCCACTGGAGGGGTGAAAATAAAAAGATCAAGGTTTCACAAAATGAAACCAAATGGATATTTTTGCTAGACACCCTCCAACCTATGGGAATGAATATAGACCTCGACCTAAACTGTTTTTAACCAACTTCTGACATTATCAACAAGAGAAAATAGAGAAGGGGTCTATATCACCAACACACTTGACCCAAAGTAACATCAGTGGCCAGCACAATACTCTAATGTGACATATAACATAAGAACATATAAACAAGAATGAGATAAATATTACCTCAGGGTATCTCTCCATTCCCTTTCCCAACAATGTAATAACTTGGATGTAAGCTACTCGGGTATGTTAATTATCAACATACATACACTTTTAATATTTGATTTCCAATCCTATTTCCAACGGCTTTTCAGTTCCTCTGCCAAACACCTCTGACAACTACCCAGTCATTATAGAAAAGTGGGATTAGGGATTTTGACCCTTGTCCAAACATTTATAACCAAATAAGGTTCCCTGTGTGTCCCGAGGGAGTGTCCCTGTAGATATTCCTTTGAAACACACCTGTATCATGTAGGGACTATTCACATTAAAAAAGTTCCCTTTAAATACCTCCTTGAAATACATCTGAACCATGTAAGAAAAAGAAGATACGGGTTTAGATGGGATATGATTCTTTCACACGGACCCTATGATTTATAACCATAAAGGACTTTTTAAATATTTTTATATGTGTTTTATCCCTTTAAATACTTTTAAATATATTCAACATAGGCTTAATATACCCCTTAGGCATATAAAGATAGATATATACCCACAGTAAGGGTGGTGGTTCTTTATTCATCCGATATCCCCCTTTGGAGCATACACAGACGGACTAGTATGTGCCAAGTGGATAGATAGGGTATGAATGAGTACAGATCGATACGGCTTATTTTTAAGCCGTATATATACAATTGTAACCTCTGAACCCTAGATAGGCTGGAGGGGGTCATAAAGGTATCTATAAATATATACAAAATATACCGACAATATAGGCTCCCTTGAATAAATTAAAGAAGCTCTCGAATTAAATCCCAGTTCCTTAGAATTTTAAAACAAGAATTTATTTTCATTCTCCCTTCATGTATGTATGTATGTATATATTCTGCATTTGGGCATTTTTCTTGTATAATTGGATATAATCTTATAAGTTTACATTTTATATGCATACATGCTTTACTTGGATATATATTTCTATCTGCATACATGTATTTACACAATGCCAATTTCGTTTCAGGGTCTCCTCCCCTTGTAAAAAGGTTTTATATATGTTTTAAGCACGCTGTTGTATTTTAAAATATTGATTTTATTGGGGCAAAACATGAGCATTTATATAAGCTGCACGTTATGTATAACTGCTGAAATCGGTAGTGAATGACCTAGTTATATCATGCGGGATCTCCGTCTATTTAACACCAAATTAAACAAAAAACAATCATACCCAGATAAGGAACGAGGGTGACACTGAGATAAGAGACGTTATTATAGGGAAAGTGTCACCTTTGAGCTAATGATCACTGGATACTTAGCACCGCTGGATATCATGTCCGCAGAATCATAGGCAAAATGGCCGTGAGCGTCTATGTGTTCATATACACAAAGGCGGCTCATATGGTGGGGTAACAGGCGTCGGTCTACATAACCCCAGGCAAGATGGCCGCGAGTAGGATCCAGTCCATGGAATCACAGGGAAAATGGCCGCCGGAGCCTTGGCGTTCTCCCATATAGAGGCGGAATATACAAAGAGGAAATAGGCTTCGGTCTGCATTATCACAGACAAAATGGCTGCGGACGGACTTCGGTTCGCAAAATACAGGCAAAATGGCGGCTAGTTATACAGACAATTAGGGGACACTGCATGCTATATAAAGGTGGGAGGCACAGCAGAGGCCACGCTCCCGTAGATGTCCAATGACAAAACGCGTAGGGCGTGGCCTAATCTGTGCTTCCCAAAAAACACTGAACAGCTGATGGTTAACCGAGTATTTTGTCTCTTTTCGCTTACTACATGCTTTTAAATTGTGAGTACCTCTCTGCTTGTTTTGAATAAACTTTTTTAAAAGATCTTACACTATGGGCACCCCTTCTATTTTTTTATATGACACACCGCGATCCTGAAACTGACAGAGATTGCTGCACAGTGGCATAGACTGTGATTGCCTGATACCCCAGCAGGGGTGAAGTGAGCTGGTGAGTTGCTGCACATTTAGAGCACGGGATTTCATTACCACAAGCACAAACATCACGTGAACTAAGTTGTTCCGAAACAAAAGGACTTTTATATATATATATATTTGATTGCACATGTGCACTTTATTAGATTGAATTTGCATATATAGTGTACTATTTATTTTGCATTCCAATCACCTCACTCCCCTCCCTCACCCCCCCTTTTTTTCCTTTATGTTTGCCGCATTTTTTCCTGCACTGGGAATAATATTCCACATATAATAGGACATTAGACACGTATGATCTAAATAGGAGCTCCATGTATGGTTTTTGATGTTTACACTGGTTTCATGAATTGTACATAGCATATTCATGCTTGCTGCATTTTTTCCTGCACTGGCAATAATATTCCATACATAATAGGATACTTGACACATATGACCTAAATAGGAGCACCATGTATGGTTTTTGATTTTTACACTGTTTTTATGAACTGTATATAGTACATAGGATACAAAAAAGTTCTTTTAAAGGAACAGCGCCATACCCTTCTCTCAAACCAACTAATCTAGCCGTCCCCATATATATGGTGACTGCATGTTGGGGGGCAGCAGTTCCAAACTGGTTACAATTACATCTCCATCATCTCCACTGCGCGGGTTTATTATCTTTTCCAGTTTGCAATTGAAGTTGCAAGTAAAGTTCCATCTTACAAAGGATACTCAATCACATGTAAGGAAAAAAAAAAAAAAAACTGCATTTTTGCTTGCACAGGATTGGTTGATGGAAGCCAACAGAACCTCGTTCACTAAGCTTTGGTGCCAACAGTTTTATTAAAATAAATACTCAAGAATCTGTTTGCTGTTTTTTTTCTCATGCCACACTTTAAAAGAGCATAAGCAAGCTTAAATCCACATTGTACTTAATAAAAGGTTGGAGCATTTGCCAAAACCTAAATTTTGGCAATAAATCAGTTTTTTTTTTGCTACTCCTGTTTCACATTTATTTGTATTAGGCCGATTGGAATCATTTACAGACTATGCTAAACCTGTAGAATGTAGTTTAAACCTGAACACCAGACAGGTATAAAAGACAAAAAATAGTTCAGCTCTGTATTCATTAATGCATTATTAAAGAATATGTAAAAACAACATTTCATTATCTTGATATGTGCCTGCTATATCATATACTTGTATGAAAAGTTTTCCTGTTCTCTTTGTATTTCTTCCTTTGTGTGAAACCCCTGGTGATCTTTCCAGTCCTTCTTCCCATTAAAAACTGACCACACTAGACATGAGAACTCAGCCTGCTCTCCTCTAATGATCAGACTGATTCTCACACGCATCCCTATACAGCCATTTACTGGGAAGATCAGTGTACTGCTGTTTCTCCTCCTCCAGCTCTCTGAGCTTCTTAAACAGGTGAGAACCAAGGGCATGTGACCACTGATGAAAAGATGAAAAGGTTGGAAAAAGGGTAGCTATAATGTTCTTTATATGTATACACAAATGTTGTGCCTTCTTATTTCTATTTAAACTGAATGGGTTGTTTTGCAAGGTGACGGATTACATATACATGTTTTTCTTTTTTTTTTACAAGCTGCATAAGTGAATTGCTAAAACGTGCACAAAGCCTTAATGTGCAAAACAGCGCTTGCTAATATCAAACATTAATTGGTCAACATATGAAATGTAAACTGCGTAAAAACTGTGCAAACTTGAACAATAATATATAGTGAAAATAGGAGGGACTTAAAAAGAAGAAATCAGTCCCTAATAATTAATGTGAACATAAAATAACCAAAATAGTCCAAAATGTAAATAACAAAGTCCCCAAAAAAGTATAGCTATTCCAGTGAAAAGAAAAAATCCTCCTGCATGAATCATACAGAGACAGTTTTATATGGATGTACACTCACCAGATGTTTTAGATCCCCCTGCCTTATGACAGGAAGGATGATAAGGGCTTGTGGGGTCTCCATGACACTCCTCATAGTGTGAAACCGTATAGGTATTTTATTAAAAGCCCCGTGGGCTGCAGCATAAACAAAAAGAACAGTCTGTAACCCTCAAATGCGAACAACTGCAAAACGGTGGGGGCTGAGGAAAACCGCAATACCCACCACAGAGTCAGCGTGCATTCCCAAAGACGTGACGTATAACAACGTGCGTTCCAGCCTTATGAGTTTCATCATCAAGCGTGACGTCATCAGAAGCTCTGATGACGTCACGTTTGATGACGAAACACATAAGGCTGGAACGCATGTTGCGCTATGTCACATCTTTGTGGAACGCGCGCTGACTCTGTTGTCAGTGCATCAATATGTCTACCACTAATTATTTCACTTTATTGATTTTCATTTGTATTTGGCACGGGTGTATTGAATTTTATTATAAGCTGCATAAGTACCTGAATTTGATCTGGTATAATCCTCTTGCATTCCCTTTTACAACAGGGTTTAGACTGGAAGAGGGAAAGCAACACTAGGGGCCAATCAGTTGTGCTGTAATGCAGGTAGCATGGTGATAGGTGGCAAGAATACAGTGACAAAGAGATGAGCTCATCAGTATGCTGCTTCCCTTTTTACTGTCCAATCTCTAAGATGGGGACAAGACCTGTAAGTGTTACTGAACTGTTGCAGAGAGATTTCAGGTCTCCTCTCCCCACACGCAGGGTTTTGCTCTGTGGCAGGCCTGTATAAATTCACTTTAAACCCAGCTTTCACCAGATTGCAGTATTGGCTTTGGGGTGAGTGTAAATTATTATTTTTTTCCTCATACTTCAGTTATCTTGAATACCGCTTGCAACACGTACACATGACAATGAGTAAATATAAAGAAAACATAACAGTGGAAATAGAAAAAGACAAAAAAAGTATAGGATACAAAATGACAAGACTTTGGCTGCAAATTGGGTTTTGACAAGCAGATGTTTGTTTCCTTTCAAATTGAATAAGGTTTTAAACTTTATCAGTTTTTTGTTGCTGTCTGTGTTCCCGTTAGGAAGATTTCCTCTCCCTTCCTATGCCAGTGGAAGTCCTCAGACAGAAGAAGAAGCAAGTGTAAATCTTCCCAATGAGGACACGCATTAAAAAAAAAAACAGTTTTACCCTACACCAAAGTATACAAAGCCAAAACTAACCAAAAACCTCTAGCATCTCCCATTTCTTGGTTTACACTCATATGCACATGGGGGATTCCCATACTAACTGCATGTAGAGTGAATAAAAGTGCTTCCTATTTCAATACACTGCTGTTAAGGTGGTACACACAAAAGCATTGCATTATAGGACACACAATAAATTAGTAATTTAATACAGCACCTAACATATTCTTCATGTAGTTTTGCTATTAAAGCAGATTTGAGGGAACATATATAAGGAGTTTACCTGCTTTACGACTGACCTATAGCAGATTTACTGCTACAGGGCGGCTGCTCTGTGCAGAATCACGGACATATACGTCATTCTGCACTTCCGGGTTGCGGGGGCGAGCATGTGCCGTCGCCGGCTCACTCCCTCTGTGACTTTACACAGCAAGAGTCCATCAACTCGATGTCCGCTGGGACCTGCCAATCGTTCGGTACTCAGGCAGAATGACAGCATGCCTATGTAAACTAGGCAAACTGTCATTCTGTGAGTACAGAAGACATGGATCACGTGTTCCTGTGAAGAAGGAACATCGATCCATGTCTTCATGCAGTGAAAACACCTCCCCTACAGTTAGAAAACACTCCCTTGGCTTACATTTAACCCTTTGATCACCCGTGTAGTTAACCCCTTCCCTGCCAGTGTAATTAGTGCAGTGATAGTGCATTTTTTAGCACTGATCACTGTAGTAATGTCATTGGACCACCAAAAAATTGTCAAAAGTGTCAGTTAGGTGTCAGATTTGCCTGCTGCAATATCGCAATCCCACTATAAATTGCTGATCATCGCCATTACTAGTAAAAAATAAATAAAAACAAAATAAATAAAAATATCCCATAGTTTGTAGATGATGTAACTTTTGCACAAACCAATCAATATACCCTTATTTGGGATTTGTTTACCAAAAATATGTAGCAGAATACATATTGGCCTAAATTTATGAAGAAATTTGATTTTGTTACATTTTTTATTGGACATGTTTTATAGCAAAAAGTAAAAAATATAGTTTTTTTTTAACAAATTTGTCGGCCTTTTTTTGTTTATAGCGCAAAAAAATAAAAGCCGCAGAGGTGATCAAATACTACCAAAAGAAATTTTGAAAGAAATCTATTTGTGGGAAAAAAAGAACATCAATTTTATTTGGGTACAGTGTCGCAATTGCCAGTTAAAGCAACGCAGTGCCGTATGGCAAGAAATGGCCTGGTAAGGAAGGGGGGTAAACCTTCTGGAGGTCAAGTGATTAAATTTGAGAAATGCCCTTAAGGAAGTCCATAGATGATACTGATTTTTCATTCAACCAAAAGGGTTGAATAAAAAAAAGAAACTGACTCAATCTTGAATGTGTGGATCCTCCCCACTGTGTCATTATATTCTGACAGTACAGATATATTGATGAAGTCCTCTTAGTGTGGGATGGATGTGTCGGGACCCTCCATTAGGGATGGGCGAACGGTTCGGCCCGAGCATTAGGTAGGGCCAAACTTTGGTTGTCGGATGTTCTGCAGAACACCGAACTATATGCGGTGTTCGGGGCAATTTTGAAAGCTGCCGGAACACCGTTAAAGTCTATGGGACATTAACATGAAAATCAAAAGTGTTCATTTTAACCACCTCAATACTAGGCACTTTCATACCCTTCCTTCTCAGACCAATTTTCAGCTTTCAGTGCTCTCTCACTTTGAATGACAATTACTCAGTCATGCTACACTGTACCCAAATTAAATTTTTATCATTTTGTTCACACAAATAGAGCTTTCTTTTGGTGGTATTTATTCACCACTTCATTTTTTATTTCTTGTGATATAAGCGAAGAAAGAGTGAATATTTAAAAAAAAAAAATAAATTCTACTTTCTCTTTTAAAAGAAACCAAAGAAATTACATTTTGTCGAAAATTTAGACAAAAATGTATTCTACCACATGTCTTTGGTAAAAAAAATCCTGATAAGTGATGATGATCATTGGTTTGTGGGAAAGTTATAGAGTCTACAAGCCATGCTACGCATTATTGAAAATGTATCAATCCCAATGCAATGATGGCCTAATGCACTGATCTCATTTCTTGAGGCCCTAAAATGTCAGGACAGTACAATAACCCCCCAAATGACCCCTTTTTGGAAAGAAGATAGTCTGAGGTATTTAGTAAGAGGCATAGTGAATTTTCTGAAGTTGAATTTTTTTCCCCACGATGCTTTGGAAAATTAAGAAATATATATATTTTTCTTCACTAAATTGTCATATTTACAAGTTATGTCTCACACACGGTGCAGGCATAATTGCAATTACACCCCAAAATACATTCTGCTATTCGTCCTGAGTATGGCGATACCCCATGTGTGAGACTTATTTACAGCCTGGCCACATACAGAGGCCCAACATGCATGTAGCACCATCAGGCATTCTAAAGGCATAAATTACACATTTCATTTCCTGAGTACCTATCACATTTTTGAAGGCCCTGGAGCACCATGACAATGAAATTACCCACAAAATGACCCCATTTTGGAAAGAAAACAACCCAATGTATATTCTATGAGGCATACTGAGTCTTTTGATAATGTCATTTCTTTCCAAAAGTTTTTGGAAAATGTGGAAAGAAAATGAAAACCTATTTTTTTCTCACAAAGTTGTCAATTTAGAAGATCTTTCTAACACATAGCATGCACATAGCCAAAATGACACCCCAAAATACATTCTGCTACTCGTCCTGAGTATGGCGATACCCCATGTGTGAGACTTGTTTACAGCCTGGCCACATACAAAGGCCCAACATGCATGTAGCACATCAGGCGTTCTAAAGGCATAAATTACACATTTCATTTCCTGAGTACCTATCACATTTTTGAAGGCCCTGGAGCACCAGGACAATGGAATTACCCACAAAATGACCCAATTTTGGAAAGAAAAAAACCCAATGTATATTCTATGAGGCATAACGAGTCTTTTGAACATGTCATTTCTTTTTACAAGTTTTTGGAAAATGTGGAAAGAAAATTAAAACCTATTTTTTTCTCACAAAGTTGTCAATTTAGAAGATCTTTCTTACACATAGCATGTACATAGCCAAAATGACACCCCAAAATACATTCTGCTACTCGTCCTGAGTATGGCAATACCCCATGTGTGAGACTTTTCCACTACCTGGCCAC
The DNA here is from genome assembly GCA_037952835.1 of Lithobates septentrionalis. NCBI lineage: Eukaryota > Metazoa > Chordata > Amphibia > Anura > Ranidae > Lithobates > Lithobates septentrionalis. Next base: position 1,940,119 of record JBBDGP010000151.1, read on the forward strand.
ATACAGATGCCCAACATGCAAGTAGCACCTCCAGGCTTCTAACACATAGCATGTACATACCAAGAATTACACCCCAAAATACATTCTGCTGAGCAAAAGGTAAAAAAAAAAAAAAAAAAAGCTCACCTGTGATTTTAGCAGGCAGGAATACCGTTCCAGAGCAGTCGAAGCATTTGTCCAGACAGCCAATGGAAATGTCCAGGAATTGTCCAGACAGCAGACAGATATGGAAAAGTATGAACATGGTTCAGTACAGTCCAAGGTTTAGCAGACAGTTCAGGTAACAGGCATAGGCATGGCCAGTCCAGGTGGCAGGCAAAGGCATGTCCAGTTCACGTGGCAGGCAAAGGCATGGCAAGTTCATGTGGCAGGCAAAGGCATGGCCAGTTCAGGTGGCAGGCAGAGACATGACCAGTTCAGATGGCAGCAGGCAGCACTTTGTACATTGGGCCTTGGTCAGGTAAGACCTAAGGACAGGGGTAGAGGCTTCTTCCCACCCAAATCTCTAGAAATGTTTTCTCCACTTGAAAAACCTTTTCTGGAGCCCCTCACATATGGGAGACCCCTGTGCTGTACAGTGGCAGGGCAAATGATCAGTTTAGGAGGCAGGCAAAAAGCATGGTCATTTAACAGGCCGAGGTCAATTCACGTTGCAGGCAGAAACATGTTTGGAAGAGGCATAGTCATTAACAGTCCGGGTCAATTCACGTTGAAGGTAGAAACATGTTTGGCAGAGACATAGTCGTTAACAGTCCGGGTCATTCACAGAAATGGCAGATAGTGTAAACTGGAAAAAAAATCTTCACTTTACTAATAGTGTAGTGAAGTATGATGCTTCCGATAACACGTTCCAATACAGAGGCCTGGCTGGGAGGGACATTGGGGACAGTAGTATCGGGTGTCATGGCAAATTCCTCTACTTGAACACACACAACATTTTTTGGGGGGTTTGCGACCTGTTTGGGTAAGAGGGAGGATTTCGGTAAAGTGCCTTTCATAGAGTCTGGCTAATGAATCGGAGTGAATTAGTTGAGGGGCTTGGCCTTGGGGATAGAGAAGGGCTGTGACGTCTTCTTGGAATTTTAGATAGGTTAGGGAACTTTGGGTGCACTTAGAAAAAATAATATATGAATTGAACAGGGCTAGTTGCATCAAATAAATGGCGACTTTCTTGTACCAAAACAGTGATCTCCTGGTGGCCAAGTAGGGCTGCATCATCTGGTCATTCATATCCACCCCCCCATGTATAGGTTGTACTCATGCACACATTTTGGCTTCTGTATGGGGCCTCTTCTTCTCTGAAGTTCCACCAAGGTGTCATCATTATTGTGGAAAGGATGTAGACATCTCTTTTTTTATCTCTCCACTTCACCGCTAGTACCTTTTCAGTCTGCATACTGGTCATTTCACCCTGCTTCAATTTCTTGGCGACCAATCTCTGTGGGAAGCCTTTGCGGTTGGTCCGTGCTGTCCCACAGGCCACAGTGTTCTTTTGGTACAAATGGCAGAAAAGTGGGAGACTAGTGTAGAAATTGTCTACATATAGGTGGTAACCTTTCCCAAGCAATGGTTGGATCAGCTGCCAGACAATTTTGCCACTTGTTCCCATGTAGGTAGGGCATCCAGGGGGGGTTAGCTTTCTGTCTTTTCCCTCATAAATTCTAAAGTTATATGTGTAACCCTTGGCCCTGTCACACGCCTTATAAAATTTCACCCCACGTCTGGCTCTTTTACTGGGGAGGTATTGTTTTATTCCGAGTCTTCCGGTGAAGTGTACAAGGGATTCATCTACACAAATATTTATATCAGGGGTAAACATCTGCTTGAAGCTGGCGCAAAAAAATTGATTAGGGGCCGAATTTTGAATAATTTATCGTAACTGGGATGATTTTGAGGGAGGCATTGGGCATTGTTGTTGAAGTGTGAAAATTTCATATGGAGAGTAATAAATACTTGTGCGCACACCAAAAAAACTGAAAAGAGTGAATAAATGAAAATTAAGTAACTACTAGAATATCATAAATACTTATGCACAGACTCAATGAGATAAAAATGTTAGCTGCCACAAATAACAGTGTTCACACACCAATAGACAAGATAATAGGAAATAAAATGTGGCGCTTTACTATGTTAAAACACTAAAAGCTATATATGTGCAACTCTCACCATACCAGGAAGATCCAAGATTAGGAACTCCAGGTATAAATAAAGTCTAAACAATTAATATTCCACTATATTGTGCAACCAAAGGTCACAAAAAAACAATATTGCATCAAAAAATGAATCTAAATAAAGCTGATGTGAAGCCCCTATAAATTATTTGGTTAGAGAGAAATGTTTCCAATCAATAAAAATTCCTCAAAAATGATGAAAAAACAGGGGAACATAATGATAATGATCAATAGTAAATGTGTAGCAAAAATCAAGAGGATATTAAATAACCAATTTTATGTGTAACGAGAATCAGAAGCACACATCCCAGGTGCCAAATGAGCTCAGCGAAGCTGGCCCCCCTACAATCAGCACAAATAAAAACTCAAGTGTGTTTCTTTAGTGCTACGTTTGTGCTGTTTTGTGCTGTAAAAATTTACATTTGTGCTGCTTTTATTTTTAAGATATTAGCAATTGTTTTTTCCAGACCATGACATCACCTAGCCCCCCCCACAACGCCCCAAATGACACAAAACTGGTCTCGTTGGTTAGTGCTACGTTTGTGCTGTTTTGTGCTGCTAAAAATTCCATTCTATCTTTTATCGTTTTTGCGTTATTAATGATTGATTAAAGGTCACCAAAGGTCACTCAGCCCCCCTACAACGCCCAAATGATACAAAACTGGTCTCGTTGGTTAGTGCTACGTTTGTGCTGTTTTGTGCTGCTAACATTTCCGTTCTATCTTTTATCATTTTTGCGTTATTAATGATTTTCTAAAGGCCACCAAAGGTCACTCAGCCCCCTACAATGCCCAAATGACACAAAACTGGTTTAGTTGGTTAGTGCTACATTTGTGCTGGTTTGTGCTGCTAAAATTTTTATTTGTGCTGTTATGGTTTTTAAGTTATAACAGTTTTTTTTTTTTTCAAACCCCACTCACTTTGCCCACCTACAATCAGCAGAAATAAAAACTCAAATGTGTTTCTTTAGTGCTACGTTTGTGCTGTTTTGTGCCGTAAAAATTTACATTTGTGCTGCTTTTATTTTAAGATATTAGCAATTGTTTTTTTCCAGACCATGACATCACCTAGCCCCCCTACAACGCCCAAATGACACAAAACTGGTCTCGTTGGTTAGTGCTACGTTTATGCTGTTTCGTGCTGCTAAAAATTTCATTCTATCTTTTATCGTTTTTGCGTTATTAATGATTTATTAAAGGTCACCAAAGGTCACTCAGCCCCCCTACAACGCCCAAATGATACAAAACTGGTCTCGTTGGTTAGTGCTACGTTTGTGCTGTTTTGTGCTGCTAACATTTCTGTTCTATCTTTTTTTATAATTGTATTTTTATTAGTTTTTTTAACATTGTAGAATGAACAAGTACAGCAGTAATGTTGTACAATATAGAATATAAAATATAAAGTTTTGAGAACATCTTTATAGCAAAACAAGGTAAGTACATAGGAACAGAGTTCACAATTACAGAGCACAAACCGCTCTGTACTTTTTGTCCAGGATACAGAAAAAGAGTATTCCTAAAATAGAAGTGCAGGATCAAAGATGTAAGTTAGTTACATAAGAGAGAGGAACATAGATTCTATGAAGGATATGTGGTATGTAATAATAAGTTCTAAATAACACATGTGAAAATGGGGCAAGTGGGGGGGGATGGGATTTCATGATCATATGGGACGCCCATGCCAGTATAAAACAAAAAAGCTTAAAGAACGGTGTTTGGCATAGGAGTCCCAAATTCCGACTCATCCCAGGGTTTCCACAATTTTTCAAATTGGGGGATAATATCATGTACTGAGGCCGTTAGATATTCCATCCTTCGGATATCAGTTACTAATTGTAAAAATTTGGGCCAAGGGGGAGGGGCATCGGACAGCCAACACAGGGGAATAAGTCGTTTGGCAGCCAATAGTATATAAGAAAGAAGCCGGTTAGCTCTTTTGGTTAAGCCAGGGAAAGGAAGGCCCAACAAATAGTGTAATGGGTCTAATGGGAGAGATTTATCCAGCACTTTCTGTATCAGGAGCCCCACCTCCCCCCAGAAAGGTTGTATCCTTGAACACTGCCAAAATATATGGAATAAAGAACCCGTGTCAATCCCACAACGCCAACAGCGTGGCGAGACTGAGGGGTCGTACTTATGAATAACATCAGGGGTTCTATACCAAAACATAAGAATTTTCATAGAAGTCTCCCGTTGGGTCACACACTTAGAGGACTTGGAGACAGAAGACCAAATCTTGTCCCATAACTGAATTGAGATAGCTCTGCCTAACAAATGGGACCACTTTCCCATATAATGATGCGTGGTCTCAGTCAGAGGTGTCGACTCATGAAGGATACGATGGATGGAAGATATTAAGTGTAACTGGTGGGGTCCCTGAGCACATATGTATTCGAAATTAGTTGGACTTTCGAGGGATAATGATGAAGATTTAGAGTGGAAAAAGTGTCTGACCTGCAGGTAGAAGTAAAAAAGTTGGTGAGGGATATTAAATTTCTCACGTAAGGTGTCAAAGGGATGTAGCTTTTGCGTAACCGGGTTTACTAAATTTCAAAGTTGAAAAAGGGAGCCGTTAAGCCATGGGAAGATCCTGCTCAAGGACAAACTGTCTGGTATGAGTGGGTTAAACAGTACATTGATGAGCGGGGAGCAGGGTGAGACGAGTTGGTATTTTTTGAAACATTTACGCCAAATAGTTATAGTAAAATTCATTGGGCCAGTGCACTGGTGTCTAAAAGTGGGATCTATAGGAAAGGAATCATCCCAAACCAAGGTACATGGGTGAACCAAGTATATCACACCCTTCTCAATAGCGGACCATTGATTTGGAGAAAGAGGGATGCCCAAGAAATAATAGGCCTTAAATGTGAGGCATAATAATATTTGAAAATGTCCGGTGCACCCATTCCACCCCTGGACCTCGGAGCAAACACCACTGAACTGGCTATACGGTGGGCCCTATCGCCCCATATGAACTTTAGAAAGTTACGTTGAAGTGTCTTTAATTGGGATGAGGGTAAAGCAATTGGTAACGTTTCAAAATAGTATAACAGTCTAGGTAAAATAGACATTTTTAAAACGTTTATCCTGCCCAATAAGGATAACGGATACTTAGTCCAAGATCTCAAGGAATTATTAATTTCCAAAACTAAGGGAGGAAAATTAGCAGAGTATAGAGAAGAGTAGGATGGGGTGAGAAGAATACCTAAATATTTGAGAGAGGTTTTACACCATTTATAGGGATAGGACTCTTTGAGTTGTGATAGTATGGGTAGTGGGATATGTATGGGCAGAGCTTCAGTTTTAGACGTGTTAACCTTATAGCCCGAAATGGCCCCAAAGGAAGACAACAATTTGTGTAGGGAGGGGAGAGAAATCATTGGATTAGTGATCGTGAGCAAGATGTCATCCGCGAAGAGTGATAGTTTATATTCCCCTTGTCGCATTACCACCCCCTGAATATCCGGATGGGTGCGGATAGACTCGGCCAGGGGTTCCAGGCAGAGAATAAAAAGCAATGGTGACAAAGGACAGCCCTGCCGAGTACCATTAGTCATGGGGAAGCTTGGTGACAAGAAGGATGACATCTGTACTTGAGCTGTTATTGTTGAATATATAGCCTTCAAAGCCTTCAGATAAGGACCCCTAAAGCCATACATCTCTAAAACATTGAACATATAGGGCCAGCTTAACCTATCAAAGGCCTTTTGTGCATCTAAACTCAAGATCAACGCCTGTCTAGAGGTTCTATCTAAAAGATCTATCAGGTTTATTGTACGACGGGTGTTGTCCCCCGCGTGTCTACCAGGCACAAAACCTACTTGGTCCCTATGAATCAATTTGGGGATAATCCTAGATAACCTGGATGCAAGAATTTTTGTAAAAATCTTATAATCTGAATTTAGAAGAGCTATCGGCCTATAATTATCTGGGATAGAGGGATCCTTACCCGGCTTCGGAATGACAGAGATAAATTAATGAGAAAATTGTGAGATAGGAGATATACCTTTAAGCAGGGATTCATAGAGGGTTAGCATATGTGGAGATAGAATATCAAAAAAAGATTTGTAATAAAAATAGGGTAAATCATCAGGGCCGGGCGATTTGTGTAATGGGAGTCTCTTAACTATGGACAAAAGTTCTTCAGTCGTTATATCTATATTCAAACTGTCCAAGTCTTCAGAAGTCAGCTTCGGGAGTTTTATATTAGAAAAAAATGTTTTAAATTTTTCCTGAGCAAAGTTAAAACCATGCTCAGGAGTGAGGCAATTATATAATTTATGGTAAAATTTGCCGAAGGCGCTAGACATTCCACGGGGGCAGTAAACTCTACATCCATCTGTCTGCTGAAGGAAATCAGGGAATGAGTTGAAAGGACGTGGACGGAGTTTATTAACTAGCATTCTATGCGGTTTGTTTGAGTACTCGTAAAACTTCTGTTTTGTCCATAGCAAAGATCTGACTGCCCTACCCAGATGAAGTGATTTGATTTGCTCCCTAAGAGAGGTTACCCTTCGTAGTTTTGAAACTGTAGGGCCTCTCAACAATCTCCGCTCCGCAGCAACCAAAGCAGCGGTAAGGGATTGTAAAAGACTATTTCTATCTTTCTTTATCCTGGAGCTTTCGGCTATGCAGGCGCCGCGAAAGACAGTTTTATGTGCTTCCCAAAGTGTGGAGAAATCTGAAACTGATCCTATGTAATGTTGAAAAAATTCTTCTAAATTTTTTGCCAGTATATTACGTGAGACCTCAGATTGTAGTAGATGGTCGTTTAGGCGCCAATGACATGACTTAGGGTAGGCCTGGGAAAGCACAAGATGTAACATAATGGGAGCATGGTCTGACCATGTAATAGGTGATATATCAACCTCAGCCACATAAGATATGAGTGGGGCCGATATAAAGAAGTGGTCAAGGCGTGAGTACATTTTGTGGGCCGAGGAATAGAAGGTGAACTGTTTAGAGGAGGGATGTCTGATCCTCCATGAGTCGAATAACCTATGAGATCTTATACATTTGCGAAAAGAGTTAGCTTGAGATGAAATCTTTTTAGAAGGCACGGTATTAAAAAGGGTTTGTCTGTCTCTATTGGGGGACATAACCAGATTGAAATCCCCTCCTATAATCATGAAAGGTTGCGATGGATAGTGAGGAGAATCAAATAATGTGTTAAGGAATTCAATCTGGCCTGTATTAGGAGCATAAACATTAATGAGAGAAAACGATGTAGTCACATAATCACAATCCAGAATGAGATATCTACCGAGAGGGTCAGCATAAGATCTTTTTACCTTAATAGGACATGACTTCCTAATCAAAATCGCCACTCCCGCCTTGCCCGAGTGATCCGAGGCAAGGAAGGAAGTGGGGAAATACCTTGAGGCAAATTTAAGCGTACCAGTAGACTTAAAATGGGTCTCTTGAACCATTACCACATCTGCGTCAGAGGCCCTGAAATCCTTCATGGCCATCCAGCGCTTACGGACGGAACCCAGACCTTTGACATTATACGACATAATTTTCAAAGCCATATGTATAGACCCAATAGATTCGCTTTTGTAAGGTTGCAGACACTAAGGGATGAAGAAACATACCCACATATCAGCAGACATAACCTATAATAAAACTGCATTTGGTTAGAAAGGTAGGAATAAAACATTTGTATCCTTAGCACCAGAGTGATATCCTTGAACATAGAAAAAAAAAGAAAAAAAACAAGAACCAACTGGAAAAACAATAAAAACAAAAACAAAAATTCTCTAAGGCCTGAGAGGCAATTGCGTCTCAGGAGGCCTTGAACAAATGTCAAGGCCAGGTAGGGGCGTATACGGACTTCCATCAGGAGACTCCAGGTAGAGAACTGGGAAGTACCCGCCGCTCACCTTATGAGCTCGTTAGCATAAAAGTAGATTCTGCCATTACTAAAGTGATTAGCAAATCAGCGAGGTGTATTAAACGGTATGTCACACATGACCGGGAAGAAGAATGGGCATTAGCCATAAGACTACTAGATTAAGAAAAACCAAAACCAAAAGGAGCAGGGTGGGTGCCCAAAAAAGAAAAGTTATAATAGATCAGAGTATTAATTTCTACCACTCTAAAAACATGTAAAATGTTCCGAGTAGTACAATGTGTATGGATCCATGGAAACAGGTGTTGAGCTTTCAAGGAGGTTGCTTGGAGTTACGAAGACGCTGAGGTGTGGAGAAGCGTTTCCTGGATCTGTCTCTCACTGGGGTCCAGATGCGGCTAGGTGTATTGGGAGGGGGACGAGCCTGATTATTTGGGGGGATTAAATCCTCTTCCGGGAGTGGCGGTAGGCCTAGACTTTTCAAAAATGCCTCACCTTCCTATAACTCAGGTAGAGTATGCTGTACACCATCTTTAGATATGGTGAGGCGAAATGGAAAGCCCCAGTAGTATGGGATCTTGTGATGTTGTAGGTGGAGTGTGATTGGGTGTAGGCTCCTACGTTTGGCAAGGGTAATGGGAGACAGGTCGCTGAAAATTTGAAGTTTAGCCCCCTTGTATGTAAGTTGGGATTTGTTGCGGGTGGCAATAATGAGTGCTTCTTTGCTTTCGAAATAATGAAATTTCACTATGACATCTCTGGGTCTGGCTCCCGCCGGAGGCCTGGGGGCCAGAGACCGATGTGCCCTATCAAGGCGCCAATCAATATCCACCACTGTAGGGGCCAGAGTATTAAAGAGACCCAGAAGATAGGTACGTAGATCTGAGTCTCCCACCGTTTCCGGGATACCTCGAAAGCGTAAGTTTTGTCTCCTTTCTCTATTTTCCAAATCCTCCTTCTGTAACTGCAATTGAGAAACTGATAGACACAAATTGTGGTTTTCCTCTTCAATTGCTTGCACATAATTTATCATCTCATCAAATTTATTTTCGAGAGTATTAGTGCGTTCACCGATTTGATCGATCTCTCCTCTTAGTTCCGTAGCTAACTTATTTACCTCTAACGAGACATTATTTGTAGTTTGTTGTAACAAGAGCTGTAACTTGGCATCAAGCTTAGCGTCTAGTATGTCTGGGGTAAGAATCTCACGTGGAGTGGAAGAGTCGAGATTTGGACCTTGAGCAATAGTAGATAAGTTTACAGTGTTTTCTGCTCCCATGGATGTGTCCATCACCACAAAGGGGTCTGTGGGGATGTTTGAGGTCATAAGTTGTGGTCTGGTGACATAGCGTTCCATGTTTGAACCTTCACGTGACCCGAATAGGGGTTTATATGTTCGCTGTTGTTGGCCAACTTTGCCCATGTAATAAACAGGAATTGTGGCAGGGAATCTGGCTTACCTCTGAATCTATAGGTGCTTAAAATGGCGTAGCAGAGGTCTCGGTGAGCAAACGGGTCTCCAAGCTCATTTAGTGCACATAGTTCATTCTCAGCGGAACTACCACCATTCGTTCATTAATTACATCTGCTTGAGACACTGTAGGGTGGGGTGCTTGAGGCACTGTGGTGTAAGATGGGCTCAGATCACCGTTCAAATAGTGCAGGGGTATATTGCGGGCAGAGCAAGACGGGTGAGGTGTGTATATAATCCCGTCCCCACACGGGCCTCTTAAGATATTGTAAATATTCAGATTTAGATTAACAACAGAAGATATATAGCCCAGCTGTATGTATAGAGGATCTTGCTGAAGGATGAGTGCAGTGAGAGAGATTTAATGAGTCAATGGAGCAGAGAGGCTGGAGGAGTACCTGGAGTACCAAGATGGCCGCCGTCCTCCAGAAGTAGGCCGAAGCCGGGGACTTTCCTAACGGCTGTAACCGGCCGGGTGAGCGCCGCTGTTAATAAAGGGTGTGGAGTGAGTGAGGGGAGGAACTGCTACTCACTGCGGCCCAAAGAGGGACAGATCCACCGTATGACGGCTCCCGGAACGTAGATGGTGCAGATCGGAGGCTTCTGATAAGCAGCAGGCCGTGGGATGGAACTAGGCCTCTGTGGAGCAGGGCAGAGGGGCCGGGATCACTGGCGCTTTCTCCCCCAATTATCCCGGAGGGCGGAGGGCTGCCCGACCGGAATGATCGTTCACACAGTGCCCGGTTCACAGGGAAGGATTGCCAGAGGCAGCGATCGGGCCGTAGAAATCCGAGAAATAGTTCTCTAGTTGTGTAGCAGAGTGGCCTATGATGCTGTTTAGGTGTAATATTAGGCTCTCAGGAAGGATTGGGGCCTGGATGGTGTTAGATTGTCCAAGCCTTGGAGGAGCTCAGCAAGAGACACGTCCTCTCCTGTGTACGTCCAGACACGCCCCCCTCTGTTCTATCTTTTATCGTTTTTGCGTTTTTAATGATTTATTAAAGGTCTCCAAAGGTCACTCAGCCCCCCTACAATGCCCAAATGACACAAAACTGGTCTCGTTGGTTAGTGCTACGTTTGTGCTGGTTTGTGCTGCTAAAATTTTTATTTGTGCTGTTATGGTTTTTAAGTTATAACAGTTTATTTTTTCTTCAAACCCCACTCACTTTGCCCACCCTACAATCAGCACAAATAAAAACTCAAGTGTGTTTCTTTAGTGCTACATTTGTACTGTTTTGTGCTGTTTAAATTTATGTTCTAACTTTAGCTCAGCGAAGCTGGCCCCCCTACAATCAGCACAAATAAAAACTCAAGTGTATTTCTTTAGTGCTACTGTACGTTTGTGCTGTAAAAATTTACATTTGTGCTGCTTTTATTTTTAAGATATTAGCAATTGTTTTTTCCATACTATGACATCACCTAGCCCCTTAAAACAGCCAAATGGCACAAAACTGGTCTCGTTGGTTAGTGCTACGTTTGTGCTGTTTTGTGCTGCTAAAATTTCTGTTGTATCTTTTATTGTTTTTGCGTTATTAATGATTTATTAAAGGTCACCAAAAGTCACTTAGCCCCTCTACAATGCCCAAATGACACAAAACTGGTCTCGTTGGTTAGTGCTACGTTTGTGCTGATTTGTGCTGAATGAATGAATGATTTATAAATGAATGAATGATTTATAAAGAGCTGCAAATGCGAACTGAATCGCCTCAAGGCGCTGGATGCATTCTCTGATGTCAGCTTCTCAGAAAAGGAAGGTCTTTAGTTTTTTTCTGAAGGCCTGGTGGTTTTCTTCCATGCGGATGTTGGTAGGAAGAGCGTTCCATAGTCGAGGTCCTTGGACTGCGAATCTTCGTTCTCCCTTTGCTTTGTAGCGGTATTTGGGAATGGTAAGGAGGTTTTGGTTAGCTGATCGAAGACTGCGATTCGGTGTGTAGTGTTTTATTTTCTCGCGGAGATATGGTGGGGCGTTTCCTTGTACGCATTTGTGGGTGAGGCAGAGGGTCTTGAATGTGATCCGTTTCTTCACGGTTAGCCAGTGTAGGCTCTTTAGGGAGGGGGAGATGGATTCCCAGGGTTTTTTTCCTGTTAACAGTCTTGCCGCCGTGTTTTGGATGAGTTGTAAGCGCGCAAACTGATATTGGGGTAGTCCTACGTAGAGCGAATTTGCGTAGTCAAGTCGGGAATTGATGATTGTTCCCACAACTGCCGCTTTGTCCTCTTCTGGGATGAAGGGGATCAGTCTACGTAGTTGGCGGAGGAGATGGTGGGATCCGCTCACCACTGATCCTATTTGTGCATCCATTGTCATTCCTGAGTCAAAAATGACTCCGAGACTCTTGGCTTTGGTGCTTGGGGAGATGGTCTGTCCAAGGATGGTGGGAGGTGTCCATGTAGTCTTTATTTTGGAATTTTTGTTAGCTTGTAGGAGAAGAAGTTCTGTTTTTGATCTGTTGAGTTTGAGGGAGCTAGTGGTCATCCAGTCGTCTATTAAGGAGAGGCATTTCTGTAATTGCTGATGAAGGTCTTTTTGTCCGTTGATACGAAGGTAGAGTTGGGTGTCGTCAGCGTATGAATGGAAACAAAGATCGGTTTTCCTGATGATATTGAGAAGTGGGCGGATGTATATGTTGAATAGTACTGGTGACAAGGGTGATCCTTGAGAGACTGCCCGGGTTTCCGAGGTGAATGTACCTAGTTTCACTGTCTGGGAGCGATTCTCTAGGAAGGATGTAAGCCATTTTAGAGCAGAACCTGTAGCTCCTGCTACTTCAGCGAGGCGGACGAGTAAAGTATTGTGGTTCACTGTGTCGAATGCTGCGCTGAGGTCTAACAGGTCTAACAGTGCTGCTAAAATTTTTATTTGTGCTGTTGTGGTTTTTAAGTTATAACAGTTTATTTATTTTTTTTCAAACCCCACTCACTCTGCCTCCTCTACAATCAGCACAAAAAAAAATTCAAGTGTGTTTCTTTAGTGCTACATTTGTGCTGTTTTGTGCTGCTAAAATTTCCGTTCTATCTTTTATCATTTTTGCGTTATTAATGATTTATTAAAGGTCACCAAAGGTCACTCAGCCCCCCTACAATGCCCAAATGACACGAAACTGGTCTCGTTGGTTAGTGCTACGTTTGTGCTGTTTTGTGTGCTTCTAAAATTTCTGTTCTATCTCTTATCATTTTTGCGCTAGTAATGATTTATTAAAGGTCACCAAAGGTCACTCAGCCCCCCTACAACACCCAAATGACACAAAACTGGTCTTGTTTTTTAAATTTTTTTAAAAATGGCGTGGGGGTCCCCCCAAAAGACCATACCAGACCCTTACTTGAATATGCAGGCCACATGCCCTCAACATGGGGAGGGTGCTTTGGGGTAGACCCCCAAAGCACCTTGTCCCCATGTTGATGGGGACAAGTTCCTCATCCCCACAACCCTTGCCCGGTGGTTGTGGGGATCTGCAGGCGTGGGGTTTATCAGAATCTGGAAGCCCCCTTTAACAAGGGGATCCCCAGATCCCAACCTCCCCCCTGTGTGAAATGGTAACAGGGTACAAATGTACCCCTACCATTTCACAAAAAAGTGTCAAAATGTTAAAAAAGACAAGACACACTTTTGGGACAAGTCCTTTATTAAAAAATAAAAATGTCCCATGAAGTCCATTCATCTTCTTCTCTCCCTCCGCCGACAGACGAAGCCGCGACCGACCAGCCTCTATGGGAGGCACCTGCCATATGACATGTCTTCGCTTTGACAGTTCTTATATAACTGAAGGCGGGGCCACACGGTGACATTCCCGGATGACTCCGCCCCCCCTGACACACAGGGACTTCACCATGGCTTTTCCGGGGCGTTAGAGGGGGCGGGGCCACCCGGTTGCGTAAAAACTTTTTTTTGCATTGATACATGTCCCCTGGGGCAGGATCCGGGTCCCCAAACACTTTTTATGATAATAACTTGCATATAAGCCTTTAAAATGAGCACTTTTGATTATTCATGTTCGTGTCCCATAGGTTTTAACAGTGTTCGTGTGTTCTGCCGAATTTTTTGCCTGTTCGGTATTAATTTCAGTCCAAATTCTATACCTTTTTTAAACATTACTATCTCAAAGAGCCTAGACGAGGTACTCTCCAGTAGCCTTTTCCAGAAACCTATGGTAGAAAATACTATTTTAAATTTTTACAGTTTTCACCCCAGACCCATAGTAAACGTAATCCCCTATAGTCAATATCTACTGGTCCGTAGACATTGCTCTAGTGATAGTTCCTTCAAAACGGAAGCGGATGCTATACGTAATAGACTCTTAGCCAGAGGATATTCAAAAACTTGTCTCAAAAAAGCTGTCAAACGTGCTACTACCCCTACCAGACAGAATTTGCTATATGCCCCAAAAAAACCTAAAGCCAATACCACCACTCATATCATAACTTGTTACTGTGGCCAATATTCACAGATCAGAGGGATTATGGACAAATATTGGCACCTTTTAAGCATGGACCCTGAAATTGACCCCCTTGTTTCAGACAAACCGGCCATTACGTATAGAAGGGCAAAATTATTGATGGACCAGCTGGTTCATAGTGAATTCAAGGGGGGAGCAAAAAAGGTTTCATGCAAATATCCTGGCACTTTCTACTGCGGTGGTTGCAACTATTGCCAATTTATGCGGACGGAAAAGCGGGTACGCTTAACTAATGGCACCATTTTTAAGCATCACCACTATGCTAATTGCAAAACAGCAGGTGTTGTGTACCTTCTGACCTGTGAATGTGGGTGTTTTTACATATGGTGGTTTTTACATGGGAAAAATGATTCAGGAATTCTGGAAAACGAGCGTATAGACACATTTTGAGTATGAAATCTTGCAATGCCTATTTGCCGTGGGGGGTGGCATGTTATGACTGTACATAATGGCATTTTTCCTCGTATTCAATTTCTTATTATAGATAGAATACACCCCCCTTCCAGATGAGGTGACTGGAATAAGAAGATACACCAATGTGAATTACATTGGAGCTATCATTTGGGTGCTCCATCTTCCCCGGATATAAATGAAGCTACCAACTTTAAACCTTTCCTAGAGGGTTTCACCTGAGATAATTGGGAGAAATGAGTAAAACATCTCTGAGTCAATCCCCTGATTGCATCTATATACACTGCATGTATTTTCTGCTCTGTTTTGTCACCTTCTTCTTTGCCAGTCCACTTTTACTTTTATGGTGTTTCATGTTTTTATCTCTCTATATCTTTTTTCTGCTCTAGCCAGGTCATCTGAAATCATAATTAGTGTTTGTGAACCATTAGTGTTCCTATTGGCTGATTATGTCCTTGTTTTCTGCTAGGATTCTAGCCTTAATAATATATCTATGTCATATATGTTGTGTAGCTATCTTATGTACTGTATTATGGCAATTTTTATATGTACATACTTCTGTTATGAATAATGTTTATTAATCATGTTCTTGCACATTCCAGCCTTCTCCATCCGGTGGTGCCTGGTTGACATTCCGTTTTCACCCGCCGTTTCTCCTTGATGCCCACCCGGTGCACGTGGACCACCCATGCGGCTGCAGAGGGTGGCATTCTTTTCTATCTTGGGTGCCGTGTACCCGGCTGTGATCTCCCCCCCTCTTGGGCTGCTGGGCAGCCTGTGGGCATGTGGTCGCTAGGCCATGGTCCCGCCCATCCATACGTTGGCATGCATATGACGTGGGACGTCGCCCCGCCCTCCTCTCGGCGGGGTCGTGCCAGATGCCGCACTACCGGGGTCCAGGTGGAACGCACGCTATCCCATCATGGAAGGAGCTGTTTGTCTTTGCATTTGCCATCCATCCTCCTGAACCTTAGGGTGTGTGTTCACACTGCTTTCCCATGGGTTATACCTCACCAGCAGACTATTTGGTTAGTATCCTTATGACTGTTCTTTTTATGATGTCTCTTTTACCAAGTATCTCGGCTTGCCTGCTTGTTGACTGGGGTTTAATATGAGGTTCCTTCATCTCCCCTGTCTAACCCCTCTGGTTTAGCATCAATGAGTTATGTGTCTGGAAGAATGCTGCCTTTTGGCAATGATCTGCAAATATATTTTTTTTCTTGGGGAATTAATATTATGTGTATGTTTTTTTTTTACCTAGTGTACCCTGCAGCAATTTTTATATGTTGTTTGATTTTCATGAATACGTATATATATATATATATATATATATATATATATATATATATATATTGTAGAGGGTCAGCCTGGGGCAGATTTAAGAAGGGGTTAATCGAAGAGGGAAAGTACTTCCCCTTCAGACCTCCTTATTGTCAGCTGGGCTGAAAGTGTCAGAGAGGAGCTGTTTGAGTAGGAGAGAGAGACACAGCAGCACACTGTGTGAAAATGTCCATTGCTGGAAGGTGTACCTGCTGGGTGAGCTTAACCACATAAAGACTGTAGCTCTGATTAGAGCCATGAACTATTACCTATTAACCCATGTGCTGCTAAACTGAGAGCTGTACCTGTGTGCACAACCATGTGACAAGACATGTCTGTCTTATCTTATGTTTATTTTGCCATTTTGCTGAATAAAGCCACTTTTGTTTTAATGGACTGTCTCTGAGCTAGCTGTCCACCCCTCTGGTCCCCTACAATTGGTGGAGAATGCGGGCAGTTTTAGGGGTCCGGTCCAATCCCATGTCCTGGGTTAAAGCTGCACAGCCATGGAAGATGTGGTTAAGCAGCTGGTACTGGTTAATACACAAGCGCAGGCCCGCTATCAGGAGGCCTAGCAGGCCCTGGTACTAGCACAGGCTCGGCAGGAGCATATCCTGGTGCAGACAGTCGCTGTAAAACAGGGAACAAACCACTTACTGAGTGAACGGATAGCAAAAGGCAATGACCCAGCAGGCTGAAATGATGAAAGGTGACCCGCTGTAAAGAGTGACCCCCAGATGGCAGTGCAGCGAACCCTGCAAGAGATGGTGGCCTTAGACAATGTGGAAGCATACCTAGCGATGTTTGAGCAGATTTTAGCAAAGGAAGGTCTGCCTGATAAAGGCTGGGCAGACGTACTAGCTCCTTTCCTGACCGAAGACCCCCAACAAGCATACTGTGACTTGACCCCTGAATCAGCACAGGATTATAAGCTCCTGAAAGCAGAAATCCTAGCAAGGCTGGGAGTGACTGTCGCTTTAAGGGCGAACCGAGTCCATGGCTGGCGCTTTGACAAGACTAAGCCTGCCCATGCGCAGCTCTACTACCTAATGCACTTGTTTCAAGATTGGCTGAAACCTGAGGAAAAGACACCCACTCAGATTGTGGAAAGAGTCGCACTTGACCGTTTCCTGCATGGGCTACCTGGGGAGCTCCACCGATGGGTGGCTCAGTCCGAGCCTCAGTCCCTGGATGAAATGGCTACAGCTGTTGAGCACTACAGTTGTGCAGAAAAGTTCCAGAAGAGTCCCTCTGTCGCAAGAGAGCTGGCCCATTTTAAAGAAGTGCGTTCCAGCACCAGTGTGGCTCCCGGTGATTGCATAGTGGCTGCTCAGAGGTATAATACAACTACCAGGAGCACCCCAGGACCTAAGCTTCCAGGGAACCGACAGGGGGAATCCCATGAGGTTTGCTGTTGGCCCTGCCATCAACTGGGATATCTGGCGGCCCAGTGCCCAAGTCGGGAAGAACCAATGGAGTGCGACATGGGCCGCCGTCGCTCCATGTATGCCCATGCATTATGTGCTGCAACCAGTCTAAAACCACATGAGTGTGGTGCGGGTCAATGGACAGGAGGTGGTAGCGATCCTTGACTATGGGAGTGTTGTTACCCTGCTCCGATCGGACGGGTTGCCCAGAAAGCTGGTACCAAGGGAACAGCTTGGGGTCATCTGTGTGCATGGTGATGTTAAAAAGTATCCGGTGGCCTGTGTGACCCTGTGTACACCAGCAGGAATGGATACGCTAAAAGTTGGGGTGGTCCCGGAATTACCTCATGACTTACTAATCGGGCGAGACTGCCCCATGTTTTGGGACTTGTGTGAGCAAAAGCTCAAAAGTTCGGGGTTTCCCCCAAAAGCAAGAACCCACAAAGCTGGTAAATAATACTGTGTTGCAGGAGGTTGTTACTAAGGATCAGTACCAGGTTGCTGAACCTGCAGGAAGTGAGCCCAGTTTCCTGGAGGTGTTTACGGGATTGGAAGCGGAAAGTACCTCCTCTGAGCCAGATATGTCAGATCTTGGGGGCTCCCGAGAACATTTCCTTAGTGCTCATATGAGGGACCCCACTTTGATCCCCGCCAGGGAACAGGCTACGGTCTTAAACGGTGAACCACAGCACCCTGGGGCAGACGTGCAGTTCCCCCATTTTGCTGTGAATCATGACTTGTTGTACCGAGTAACTAAAGTCAATAAAGAAGTGTTGGAACAACTGGTGGTACCCAAACCTTTTAATGCCAGGGTATTGCATTTGGCTCATAGTTATGTACTTGAGGGTCACCTTGGAGCGGCTAAAACTCAGGAACGGGTTTAACAGCGTTTTTTTGGCCTGGTGTATATCGAGAAATTAAGGACTACTGTGAGTCCTGCCCTACCTGTCAAAGAAACGCTCCAACACCCAATTTTCGCAGTCCGCTGGTACCGCTTCCAATTATCGAGGTTCCCTTTAATCGCATAGCCATGGACTTGGTGGGTCCCTTACCTAAGTCAGCTAGGGGACACCAATACATTTTAGTTGTCCTCCACTATGCCACCAGGTATCCGGAAGCGGTCCCTTTAAGAAATTGCTCATCCAAGGCCATCACACGGGAGTTGTTTCAGATGTTCATGAGAACAGGGCTCCCATCTGAGATCTTGACAGACCAAGGTACCCTGTTCATGTCAAAAGTGATGAAGGAACTCTGTAAACTGTTTAAGATTAAACACTTGTGGACTTCAGTGTATCACCCACAAAGTGATGGATTAGTGGAGCCGTTCAACAAAACCTTAAAGGGAATGCTAAAGAAAGCAGTTGAGGAGGATGGTCGTGATTGGGATTGCTTGTTGCCTCCCTTGTTGTTTGCCATAAGAGAGGTACCCCAGGCCTCCACGGGATTCTCCCCGTTAGAGTTGGTTTATGGGAGACACCCCCGTGGACTACTGGACATAGCGAAAGATATGTGGTAACAAGAAGCTTCCCCGTATCGGAGTGTGGTAGAACACGTCTCTCAAATGCAGGACCGAATAACAAAAGTTATGCCCATAGTACGGGAACATTTGCAGGCTGCTCAAAACACCCAGAGTCGTGTATACAACCGATCTGCCAAGGTTAGAGAGTTTAAACCTGGGGATCGGGTGCTGGTCTTAGTGCCTACTGTGGAGAGTAAGTTTCTTGCCAAGTGGCAAGGACCCTTTGAGATAGTTGAGAGGGTGGGCAGGGTCAACTATAAAGTCCATCAGCCCACCAAACATAAACCCTACCAGATTTACCACGTCAACTTGATAAAACCATGGAAAGATAGACAGATTTTGACAGTCAGTCTGAAGGTCCCGGAAGACCCTGATGCTCAGATTAAGAACGTAGGGATTGCAGAGGCTCTCTCCCCTTCTCAAAAACAGGAGTCCTGGGAGTTTTTGCAGAGGAATCGAGACATTTTTTAAAACCTGCCAGGCCTAACCTCGGTAATTGAACATAATGTCATCACAGACCCTGGCGTTCGAGTAAACCTCAAACCCTACCGCATACCCGAAGCTCGCCGGAATATTGTCTCGGCCGAGCTTAAGCGTATGTTGGACCTTGGGATCATTGAGGAGTCTTCAAGTAGCTGGTCCAGCCCTATAGTCCTTGTACCCAAGCTGAATGAAACCTGGCAGTTTTTCAATCACTTTCGCAAATTAAATGAAGTCTCCAAGACAGACGCGTATCCCATACCCCGGGTGGATGAGTTAATTGAGAGATTAGGACCGGCCCGCTACATCACTACTCTTGACTTGACCAAGGGATACTGGCAGATCCCACTTTCCCCAGAGGCTAAATAAAAAACTGCATTTGCCACACCAGAGGGGTTATGGCAGTATGCCCGAATGCCGTTTGGGTTACATGGGGTCCCAGCCACTTTCCAGAGGGCCATGGACTTCGTCCTGAGACCTCATAAGGAATTCTCAGGAGCCTATCTTGATGACATTGTCGTCTTTAGTCAGGACTGGGAGAGTCACTTACCGAAGGTCCAGTTGGTCTTGGATGCACTCCGAAGGGCAGGGTTCACAGTGAACCTGGAAAAGAGCAAGGTTGGGTTGGAGGAGGCCGCTACCTGGGGTATGTTGTAGGCAGGGGCATGATTAAACCCCAACTAAACAAGGTGGAGGCTATTCAGAAATGGCCCTGTCCACTAACAAAGAAGCAAGTGCTTTCTTTACTTGGCATGGCATTGTGGGCTATTATAGGAGGTTTGTCCCCAACTTTGCCAGTCTAGCAGTGCCTCTGACTGATCTCACCAAGGGAAAGAATGCAACTGTTGTTCAGTGGAGTGCAGAAGCAGCATTCTGCCGGTTGAAGCAAGCTTTGTGCCAGGAACCAGTGTTGGTAGCTCCTGACTTCCAAAAAAAGTTCCTAGTATCAACAGATGCCTCAAAGTTGAGTCTGGGTGCAGTACTGTCCCAGATAATTGGGGGGTTGAGCACCCTGTTGTGTACTTGAGCCAGAAGCTCACGCCAGCTGAGAGGAATTATTCCATTGTGGAAAGGGAGTGTCTTGCAATAAAATGGGCTATGGAGACACTCCGCTACTACTTGTTGGGTCGACCCTTCAAGTTAGTTTCAGATCATGCGCCCCTTACGTGGATGGCCGAAAATAAAGATAAAAACTCCACAATCACCCGGTGGTTCCTTGCTCTACAGGACTTCAGGTTTGTAGTGATACATAGACCAGGAAAGGTACATCAGAATGCGGATACCCTTTCCCGGGTCTATTGCCACTCTGATTCATGGTGTCCAGACCCCTGGCCTGGAACAGAGGGGGGATATGTAGAGGGTCAGCCTGGGGCAGGGTTAAGAAGGGGTTAATCGAAGAGGGCAGGTACTTCCCCTTCAGACCTCCTTATTGTCAACTGGGCTGAAAGTGTCAGAGAGGAGCTGTTTGAGTAGGAGAGAGAGACACAGCAGCATGCTGTGTGAAAATGTCCATTGCTGGATGGTGTACCTGCTGGGTAAGCTTAACCACATAAAGATAGTAGCTCTGATTGGAGCCATAAATTATTATCTATAAGCCTGTGTGCTGCTGAACTGAGAGCTGTACCTGTGTGCACAACCGTATGACAAGACAAGTCTGTCTTATCTTATGTTTATTTTGCCATTTTGCTGAATAAAGCCACTTTTGTTTTGTTTTGTTAACAAAAGTTTTATTTGGAAGTTCACGTAAACAGACAGTGGGTGTAGTTATAAAAAAAGTATATAACAGCAATACATTTGAATGTTTATAAAGGTACTTAACATCGAGTCACTAACATTGTAATAATAAATCTTCAAAGACAAGTTTTTACAGGAATGATATATAGTATGGTGCATTACTAGCATAAAAGGTTATAGGTATATATGATAATATTATATTAAGGTATTTTAAGTTGGGTTCCAATAAGACCATTTCCTTTTGTGAATATGGATAATGTCATTAGGAGTGTGATATATCCATACAGAGAGTTTGAGTAGTTCCATTCTGTTAATTACGTGTTGCCATGGTAGATTATTAGATTTCCAATTATAGGCTGTCATCCAGTGTATTGAGCTGCATAGGGAGTGAAACAGTCTCATACAAGGAGAGGGTATGTTTGGTATGTTAGCGTATAGCAAGCATATCTGAGGAGAGAGAGTAATTTTTTGTTTGGAAGAGTTTTCTATTATCTCAATGGTTTTGTGCTATATTTGATTAATATGATTAATATGATTGCAGCTCCAAAATATGTGTAAGAGGGTACCAGGATCTGAGCATCCCCTAAAACATTCTGGAGAAATGGATGGATAATATGTGTGAAGTTTTGAAGGGGTTAGGTACCATCTGGAGAATATTTTTATTGGGGTTTCTCTAAAACAGATAGCTTTATTACTTTTGCGGAGATTGTCCGACATGGAATTCCACTCATCAACACTGAGTGAGATATCCATGTCGACTTCCCACTGAAGCATTTGTGTAGTTTTATCTGGCACTCCAAAGTTGTTAAGGTAACTATACAGCCTAGAAATGAGGCCTCTAGAAGATAATATGCATATATGTTCAAAGGTCGTGTAAGACGGATGAGTTGTGAGTGTGAAATATTTGGCGTAGAAGGATTTAATTAGCTGGTAGTGGTGGAGTTCATTAGGAGATATATCGTGTGTAACTTGTAAAGCAGAGAATGGGATAAAATCCCATTTTGATTGAAGGGGATCTCAGTGTGGTTAGATTTTTATTGATCCAAGAGGAGAATGGTTGTCTATTATTGTAGGCATAGGTAAATCTAGGATCACCTAAGAAGGAGGCTAAAGGGGGTGTGTCTGAAGAGAATTTGTATATATCTTTATACTTAATCCATAGTTGATAAAATTGGGCAATAATAATATTATGTTTAATAAGTTTGCTATAAGAGGTGGTATTGGACCATAATATTCCTTGTAGATGAAGTGGGAGAATGGAGATGGATTCAAATAGTTTCCATGGAGAGTCGTGGGTGGGGGTGAACCATTGGGTGAGTTGCGTAAGTCTTGCAGCAAGGTAATAGAGCCACAGGTTTGGAAGGCCTAGGTCGCCTGTGGATTGAGGTCTATGCATAAGGGCATAGCTACATCTGGGTTTTTTCTCTGCCCATATAAATTTGTTAATTTCTCTTTGAAGGGAAGTCAATTTCGATTTTGGGACATTAATAGGTAGGGCACAGAAATAATACAGGAGTTTAGGGAGAATTGTCATTTTAATAGCACATATTCTACCCAGGAAGGAAATATGGAAGGATGACCAGGATTTTAAAAGTGATGTTATATGAGAAAATGATGGGATATAGTTGGATTTATATAAGAGATTGTGAGTTAAGGAGATTGTGACACCAAGATATTTAAATGATTGAGGACACCATAGGAATGGGATTTTTTTTTTTTTTTTTCTCAAATAATTTTTTATTGAAAAAGAAACAGAAAAAAAACTCTTTTCCTCATACAGTACCTCATGACATTGTATACAGAACAGGTAGCATTATTAGCAATGTTAGCTTAACAATCTGTCGATAATACATGTATGGTGAATTTGAACGGTTTGAAGTTGAGCCGATTACTGGCACTATAAGTACAACATAAACCTAGAATAACCATGTACTGCCATTACCGTTAGTTGGGTGTATTGAGGAAAACAGTAGAAGATAATAGTGGTGTTCAGATAAGTGTGAGGAAGATAGGAGGGGAGGTAGAAGGCTGAGGGTAGGAGGGGGGGGGGTTAGGGAGGAAAGGTGGAGGGAGAGGGGAGCTGGTAGAAGGAGATGAGGAGAGAGAGAGCACAGTAGAATACCAGAGAATATATGACCGAGCCACTGACATTGACATTCTTAGATATATGGTCACTGACTTAAATTCGATTTTACATTTTCGTACCATTGTACCCAAGGGAGCCATAATGCGTGCGTCTTGTAGTAAGAAGGTCTGCCGCGTGCAAGCACTGATTCGAACGTGTAATGTTTATGTACTAACGCTATAACTTCTGAGCTGGATGGAATGTTTGTTGTTTTCCAGTTTCTGGTGATAAGTAATTTGGTTGCCAGTAAAACGTGTATGGTGACAAGCCTGAGCTGTGGAGGAACCGATTCTATGGTTAGATTTAGGATGCTAAGTTCTGGGGTTAATATGATGGGGTACTGTAAAATTTGCTGAAGTTTGTGTTCAATCTCCGACCAGAGATTTCTTATAGGTGGACATGACCACATAATGTGCATTAGAGTACCAATGTTGGAGCAATTTCTCCAGCAGTCAGGGGGAGAAAATAGTTGAAATTTTGTTATCCTTTGAGGTGTTAAGTACCATCTCATCATAATTTTATGCGCAATTTCCCAAAGGGAGGTGCAGTTAGTGGTTTTGTAAATTGAATTTATAGCTGTTTGCCATTGAAGATCAGTGTACTGGGTCTGTAGATCATTTTCCCAATCTTTAATGGGTTTGGATTTGATAAATGTCATTTTTTCGTGTAGTGTTGAGTAAACTAGGGAAATCCCTTTAGAATGTGTGTTATTCGTGAAAAGGAAATTCCAAAGTTTGATCGGGAGTCTCTTTTCTAAAAAAGGGTGTGCTGTCAGACATTGTTGGATCCTAAAGAAAATAAAGAAGTCTTTTGCGGGTGCAGCGTATAAGGGTTTGTTTATTATATTGGTTCGAAGTGACTCTAAATGGGTAAAGTTATCTGATATCCATTTGGGTATATACAGGTCCGGGGAGAGAAATGAAAGTACCTTCAAGGGTGTTTGAACTAACTTAGTTGGTACGTTGTTCCACGTAAACTCGTGTATTGATCTCCACGCTTTAATAGAGGCTCTAATTGTTGGTGAGTAGTGAGTAAATTGCGATTGGTTAGAGGGAGTACTGAACAACCAATCTTTAAGATTTTTGCCCGGGGTCAAGTTGTTTTCTATGTCACCCCACAGAGTGGAGGGTTCGGTGGACAGCCAGTCTTTTAGTTGGGAGGTTACTGTGGCTAAATAATAATCTTTTATGTCAATGTACCCCATTCCCCCGACGTATCTATGTTTGATGAGTTTGATGTGGCTGATTCTGGGTTTTTTCCCCTGCCACACATAGTGACTAATTATGGATTGTAGAGATTGGAAGTAGGCATGTGATAATGGTATTGGTAATGTTCGGAATAGGTACAATATCTTAGGCAAGACTTGCATTTTAAAGGCTGTAAGGCGTCCTGACCATGAAAATTAATGTTTGGATAGGTTGGAGGTTTCTCTGAGGAGCATTTGTTTGGCTTCTACATAGTTAGCGGTAAATAAACCTTTCGTGGATTTAGTGAGAGTAATACCTAGGTAAGTAATTCCTCCATCCGCCCATGGATAAGTGAAGTTGTGTCTAATTAGCGTACTGGTTACAGCATCTAGTCCTAGATCTAATATAAAGGATTTGTTTTCATTCACCTTATAATACGATATGGCACCAAATCTCTGCAGTAAATGATGTACCGAAGCCAGGGAAGATAAGGGATTGGTGAGCATAACGATCACATCGTCGGCGAATAGATTAATTTTGTGTTCGAAGGATCCAATTCTAAAGCCAGTTATGGATGAGTTGCTTCTCACGTGTTCTGCGAGAGGTTCCATCATAAGATTGAAGATGAGTGGGGAAAGAGGGCAGCCTTGTCGGGTGCCATTAGTAATTTTAAATGGTTTGGACAGCATTTCAGAATTGTATACCTGGGCAGTAGGATTTGAATATAAGGCTAGAATGACCGATAAAATGGGTCCTTGAAACCCAAACTTGCTCAGGGTCATCCTGAGATAGGACCAGTGGACTCTATCGAACGCCTTCTCTGCGTCCAAGGAGAGGAGCAGAGAAGGCGTTCGAGTCATCTCCGCTGAGTGTATCAAGTCCACAATTCTGCGTGTGGCGTCAAAGGTTTGTCTGCCTACAGTGAAACCCGATTGATCTTTATGGATCAGTACTGGCATTAAGTGTAATAGTCTTGTGGCTATGAGTTTTGCATATATTTTGGTGTCGAGGTTGAGGAGTGATATATGCCTAAAATTTTGTGGAGAAGTAGGTTCTTTCCCTGGCTTCGGTAATGTGATAATCAATGCGTTTAACATTTCTTGAGGAAGAGAGGAGGAGGAGGCAGCCTCATTGCACACTTTGGATAGGAAGGGTGATAATATATTACTAAATTTTTTATAATAGTCGCCTGTGAGGCCATCAGGGCCAGGGGATTTGTTAGCTGGAAGAGTAGCTATGATTTTTAGGATCTCTAGTGGTGTGAAGGGAGCATTGAGTGTAGTGAGTTTATCTTGTGATAATTTAGGGAGGTTAATTTCATTCAAAAATGCTTCTATGTCAGGTGTGGAAGGCTGTGTGGTTTCCTGATCATCGTTTAGATTGTATAATTTACTATAATACAGGCTAAAAGCGTCTGCAATAGCTTGGGGTTCTAGTAATTTTTCTTGTGTAAGTGGATGAAAAAGATGAGAGATTTTGGACTTGTTGTAATGACCTTTTAATCTATTAGCCATGGTTTTCCCAGCCTTGTTGCCTATGGAGTAATGTGTTGCTTTAAATCAGGTTTGTGCTTTTTCAAATGTATCTAACAGGTGAGCTCTCAGTTCTTGTCTAAGGTGAGTCAGTTCATTTTTTAGTGTAGGGGATGGGGAAGATTGGTTTTGTGCCTCTAGATTTTTAATATTAGATGTGAGCGTGGCTATGTGCTGTGTTCTCCTCCTCCTCTCTCTTGCGCTCACTTGCATAATGATCCCTCTTATGAAAGCCTTATGGGCATTCCACAGTGTAGTTGTGCTGGATACAGTCCCTTCATTAAACCTGAAGAATTCTTCCAGACTTTCCTGGATATAGGCAGAGTGTTCTGGTGAATGCAAGATACGAGAGTTGATTCTCCAGACCAATAGTCTAGACTTGGATGGGGTGTCCTCTGTTGTCATGGTGACTGGGGCATGATCTGACCATGTTATAGTAGAAATATGAGCGTCAGATATTTTGGGTAAGAGCCACTTATCGACCAGAAAAAAAGTCAATCCTTGTGTATGAGTTGTGGCGGTGTGAAAAGAAAGAATAGTCTCATTCAGTGGTGTGGTGACATCTCCATACATCGTACAGGTCGTTTGACCTTATGAATGATCCCATGGGCGATGACGTTCTACTGATGCGTGAGGATGTGTCTACGGTGTGGTCAGGTACCATGTTGAAGTCACCACACAGAAAGAGATGACCTTTTCTGAATGTATTAATCTTCTTCAGCAATTTCTTTAGGAATCTGATCTGATTGGAGTTAGGTGCATAGATATTTACTATGGTGTATCGGGTATTGTTTACGGTGCAATCGAGTGCTATATATCTACCATCATCATCTATCATGCTGTCATGCAGAATAAATGTGACAGAATTTTTAATGGCTATTAGTACTCCGTTTTTCTTTGAAGGACCAGAGGCTTTGAATATATGATTAAAATGAACGTTGGTACATTTGGGTTCTGCTTTCTTCTCAAAATGGGTCTCCTGGATGCATATTACTTCGCTATGAGAATCGATTGCGGTGCGCCACATCGACTTTCGTTTAGCCTGTGGTTTAACCCCTTGGCATTGAGTGATAGAAATTTAGGCATCCTGATTATGTGGATGTGGGCGATGTGTGTAGTGATCTGTACTCACTGTTAGTTGAGTTGAGCGTCTTATTCAGAGAGTAGTGGATGAAGCTTCTGTTCTGTGGTCCGGCTTGATGTGCAGTCGCTGGACTGGGTGTTTTCCTGTGTTCTCAAAAATGAAGAAGGAGAGAATAGGGATAGGGTTTACTTGGTTAGGCAGTAGAACAGTGGGGGTGGAGGGAAAAAAGGAAAGAAAATAAAAAGGATCAGCAGTGACACTGGAGCCGCTGAGGAATTTGAGGGTAAAAGTTTGGGAGCAGGCGCCGAGACGGAATGTGCAGTGAGGGCATCTAAAAGATGTATGATGGTACCGCTAATCTGGTGATGAATTTGTGGGGTTTGTAGGACGGCTGGTATTGCGGTTGGGGCCTTTAGTTTGCCGTTGTGGATCGGATTGTAGTATTCCTTCAGGAATGATTCCCCAGATGCGTAGGAGATGAATGCCCTCTTCGACTGTGATGATATTGTGTTTCACTCCGTTTTTGTTTACGATGATCTTGGTGGGGAATCCCCATTGGTAGGGAATCTTGTGGTTAATTAGAGGTTTAGTGATAGTGGATAATTGACGCCTCTGTTATGAGATATCTGCATATAATTATAATTTCGTGTAGGGCTCTGGAAATTGCCCTAGGTATCTTGTTTTGGCCAGAAGCATGTCTTTCGCGTGATAAAAATGGATTCGCATCAAGACATCTCTGGGGACACTGGCGGTAAGATGCGGGAGTTTAGGAAGGTGGTGAATACGGTCGATGATGGTTTCCATCGGGGTAAGATCAGGCAGGAGAGTAGCCATCATCTTCCTGGCATAGATATTGAGGTCGGGTGGTAAAACTGACTCAGGTATGCCCCTAATTTTGACGTTATTACATCTAGACCTGTCTTCGAGGTCCGCCATCTTGGCCCTGACCCAGTGGTGTTCCTCCCTAGTGTGGTCGTGTGCATCAACCAAATCGTTGACCGTTTCTGTCATGTCTGCCATGCGAGGTTCTATGTGATCGACTTTTTGGTCAATAAAGGACAGTTCAGCTTTAAATTTTGTGAACATGGTGGAGATGTCATTATGTAGTGAGCTATGCAGCGACATGAGCATCTCTTTCATTGTTGTATCAAGGACTGGTGCATTAGAAGTGGGGAATGCTGCCATAGGGGAAGTCTGGGCCTGCTGTATGAGGATAGTGTCCAGAGCAGGGCTTACCTCAGGAGAGTGGTGATCTGAATGCAAGCGCATCCGCGCTTTAGCAGGGCTGTTGCACTGATGAAGGATGTGAGGACTTGAGGAGTAGTGGATCATCATCTAATGGGGATATTATCCCTTCTTCTGCATCTGGGAGATCAGTGTATGCAGCGGTGCTGTGATCTGAGGAGCCGCGGGTGCCATCTTTGATTCGGCCGCCGGACTGCACTGTGTAAAATCAGTCAATTTCTTGGGCTGTCTGTAATCTTTTTATTTCCTAGACAAGCCCGGTTGCTGCCCTGGTATATTAGGGTCACTTGTTGCCATCCTGGATTATTGAATTAGCGGTGTTGGCGATCGTTTTTCCGTTCAGCGCTGGAGCTGTCTATTCAGGCATCCATACTGCTCGGCGGTAGCCACGCCCCTTGAATGGGAAATTTTTTGATAATATGGATTGAATATTTTGGGTGTAATTAGTTGGTAGGGCGCAGCATTTATTGGTATTAATTTTAAGGCCTGAAATGGTGTGGAAAATTTTAAGTTCTTTTAGAAGAGATGGGATAGAGGTAAGGGGATCTGTAAGAAATAAAAGTGCATCATCAGTGAATAAGCTGAGTTTGAATACTCTATCTCCTTTAGTATATCCTTTTATATCTATGCTGTTCCTGATCTTGTGAGCTAAGGGTTCAAATGCAAGAGCAAACAAAAGTGGTGATAAGGGGCAACCCTGTCTAGTTCCTCTACTGAGGGAGAAGAAGTCAGAGTTATGTCCGGGGATTTTAATTCTGGTTTGAGGGTTATGATAGAGTGTGTTAAATCCTTGAAGGAATTTATCTGAGATTCCGTACCTGGGTAGAAGACACAGCAACCTCCTCCATTTACCTGGATCCCTGCTCTGCCTTCCTCGAGCCGCCACTACTTCTTGAAAGCTGGAAATCGGTGTTATCACAAACGGCAGTATTACTCTGGTCGCCACTGCCGGCGAGCTTTGGTAGCTTTTGAAGCCAATTATTCAGGAACGAACAACTGTTTCAATCATCCTAGGACGGAACCGTCCTCACCATACATCCCCTATTTGGCTCCCTCTGAAGCCGCCAGGATGACGGACCATGGGCATTAAGCCTGGATACTCAAGACTGTGACCAGCTATACACAGGAAGAAACGGTGAGCTGTACCTTATTCTTATTATTGGCCAAGAAATGTTATCAGCATATCCCGTCCTGTATCTGTGTCAAGTCCTTCTGCAGTATACCTGCTACTAGCTCCTGATTTCCATGTAGAGCACTTGTATGACTGTCACAACACGGATTTCAAATACAGCGCTCACAGTGGCTAAAAACGAGGAAGCGTCCACACTGCACAAGCACCTGTTTTTTTATAATCCCCTATTTTTTGAATGTCCTTTCATTAGCATTTTTCTATGAAAAGTAATTTTTTCCATCTATAACCACTCAAGTGTTCAAGGACGCTACTCCAACAATCCGATCTGTGAATCGGCTCTGGTCTGCTTGTGTGTGTGTATGCTTGTGAGGGATATGAATAGCACGACCTAGGAATGGTGGCCACCTGTGTTTTATCCAGACGTCTAGTCTTTTTTAACTATGCATTGGAGATAGATGTAGTTTGTTTCACGATTTTTGTAAATGTTTAATATATTTCTGGATAATCAATAAATGATAAGTAGCATACCACCGGTCTGTCCTTTTTGAAGAATGGCTTGGGATCTTCCCAATTTTTTTCTATATACTGGGTAGAAGAAAGTTTAGGTATGACCAGCTAACGCTGTCAAACGCCTTATGAATATCTAAACTGAGGAGGCAAAGTTGACGGGAGTGTAAATTTGCGTCTTGTATAATGTTAGTGACTAGTCTAACATTATCAACAATCTGTCGAGCGGGAATGAAACCAGTTTGGTCTATATGTATTAAATTTGTGATAACCACTGCCAATCTATCAGAGAGCAATCTCCCAAAGATTTTGAGGTCGTTATTAAGGACCAATATGGGGCGGTAGTTTTGGGGGAGGGAGTGGTCTTTGAGTGCTTTGGGGATAAGGGAAAGGTTAGCTAGAAGCATTTCATATGGGAAGTGGTTGCCATTAAGAATATGATTAAAGAGTTTGGATAGGTAAGGGGTTAAGAGAGAAGCAATTTTTTTATAGTATGAAGATGAGAAGCCATCTGGGCCAGGGGCCGTAGATGTTTTGAGAGATTTAATTATTTTGATTATTTCTGCTTCTGTGCATGGAGCATTGAGGGATTCTATTTGGTGTGTGTTAAGAGCAGATAGTTGGATATCATCTAGCCATGATTTAGAGGGGTAATTAAGAGAGGGTTGTGGACTAGAAAATAGATCCTTATAGAAGAAAGAGAATATGTTTAGAACTCCTTGGGGGTGGGTGATCATGTTTCCAGTCTGATCTCTAAGTTTATATATGTGAGGGGGTTTATGATCATGATTACGTTTTTTGGCGAACATGGCTGAAGGGGAGTTACTATGTAGTAAGAATTTAGCTTTTGAAAATCTAAGGGATTTGTCTGTATTTGCTGATAAAATAAGATCTAAAGCTTTAGGTTTGTCTTGAATTTGTTTTGTGATTTCTTGAGTAGGGTTTTGTTGTGTAATTTGTTGTAAAGAAGGCTTAAATCTCTAGTAAGACTTTTAATGTTTGTGAGTCTTTCTTTATTTCTGTTTGCCGCTAGGCTAATTAAATCACTGCGTAAAACAGCTTTATGAGCTACCCAGAGAGTCGTAGGGGAGATGTCATCAATAGCGTTTTCTGTAAAGTAATTTTTGATGTGTGATGTAATAGATTGTGTTATTGATGAGTCAGTTAGAATTGAGTCATTTAGTCGCCAATTGTAAGGGGAAGGTAAGAGTCCTATGTGAGATGTTTCAAAAGAGGTAATATCATGATCTGACCAAGGGCAGGGATGGATAAGGGCTTTAGAAGAGTTAGCCAACAAAATGGGAGTGCAGAAAATATAATCTAGTCTAGCATAGACTTCATGAGGGTGAGAATAATGTGTATAGGCCCTAATCCCAACATTGTGAGACCTCCATGAATCTATGAGTTGAAATGTGTTTATGGAACGGTTCAGTGATTTAGAGAAAGCTTTAGAAGAGAGGGATGTTTTATTTCTATCAAGGGCTGGATGTGCAGTTAAGTTGAAATCACCGCCTAAAACTATGTGAGGAGAGCTGTATTGGTCAAGTTTATCGAAAAAATTCATGAAAAAGTTAGACTGAGACTCATTAGGGGCATATATCGATGCTATAGTTATCTCTTTGTTATTGATCAGTCCTTTAATGATGATATAGCGACTATCAACATCTTTGTATATATAGTTACATAGTTACATAGTAGGTGAGGTTGAAAAAAGACACAAGTCCATCAAGTCCAACCTATGTGTGTGATTATGTGTCAGTATTACATTACATATCCCTGTATATTGCGGTCATTCAGGTGATTATCTAATAGTTTCTTGAAGCTATCAATGCTCCCCGCTGAGACCACCGCCTGTGGAAGGGAATTCCACATCCTTGCCGCTCTTACAGTAAAGAACCCTCTACGTAGTTTAAGGTTAAACCTCTTTTCCTCTAATTGCAATGAGTGGCCACGAGTCTTATTAAACTCTCTTCTGCGAAAAAGTTTTATCCCTATTGTGGGGTCACCAGTACAGTATTTGTAAATTGAAATCATATCCCCTCTCAAGCGTCTCTTCTCCAGAGAGAATAAGTTCAGTGCTCGCAACCTTTCCTCATAACTAAGATCCTCCAGACCCTTTATTAGCTTTGTTGCCCTTCTTTGTACTCGCTCCATTTCCAGTACGTCCCTCCTGAGGACTGGTGCCCAGAACTGGACAGCACACTCCAGGTGCGGGCGGACCAGAGTCTTGTAGAGCGGGAGAATTATCGTTTTATCTCTGCAGTTGATCATAGTTGAATGTGTTTTGTATGTCTAAGACAGTGGTGTTGCCGATGAAAATGGCTACCCCACGGGTTTTGTTATGAAAAGTGGTATAATAAAATTGGTTATAGGTCTTGTCAAAATATTTGGGATGGTTAGTGGAAGCGAAGTGTGTTTCCTGCTTGAGAATAACATCTGCCCCCAGCCTTTTATAATGTTGGAATGCTTTTTTCCGTTTATGGGGTGAGTTAAAACCCTGTACATTGTGTGATATAATTTTAAGAACCATTGGTCATGGGTAAGAAATAATGTTTATGAATAGAATCCATCTCGTGAATATAGTGAACTATAGGCAGAGAGAATTCTTGCATGTGTTTAGTAAATTTAGTAACTATAATTTCTAAAGGCTGGGAGGAGATATGCAAAAAAAGTTGGGGGAACAATCTGAAGTGCATTTTGTACCGTGAGAGTACCATGTTGTAACAAAAGCAAATATAACATTGTTTTAACTGTTGTAATTGAAAAATGTTATGAAAACATCAGATTTTCCAGAAAACTTTATCATTTGCCTTAAGGGCAACATTGATATGTAAAACAAGAATGTAAAACAGAATCAAAGGGACAAGAAACATCTTGTCACAAAAATGTGAACTAAATTCCAAAGGACTAATCAGTCCTAACCCTGCAAGCATGGCCTGGTGCAACAACCCTACGAATAGGAGTGTCGCAGTTAACCGCAAGAGCAGGAGGGGGGACAATCCAGCGGCGGCGGACATAACAGGCTATTTAGTTAAGATAGCATAAAATATCAAAAAATAATAATCAGGGGGGTGAATGGAAGAGGAGGGGGAGTAGGAAAGGAGGGGGAGGGGAGGGGAGATGGAAGGGGGGTGGGGGGGAAGGGAGGAGGATGGAAGTGGATAGTTTCTTGTCTATTTCAGTCATTGTGGCTTAGAATCAACGTTTCAAATATATCACTATCAATAGAAGGAGGCACAAAAGTGGAAGTTCGTATAGACAAGGAGTAAGAACCTCTATGGTTTAGACTTCAACAAAAACAAAAGAGAAAAATAAAAATAAAAAGAATGAAGAGGGCCATAGTTATGAAGTTCTGTTCGATTTCAATAGGGAGGTGCTTCAGATGTAAAGAAGAGTATCATGTGCATCCGTTTTGGGAAGAGGTCGGTCTGGGGCACCAGACGGTCGAGGTTGGCTGTAAAAAATGCCAGCAGGATCTTGTTAAAGGAAAAAACTTAGAACAAACACAGATACTTCATACAGCTAGACGATTGTTGTGTGTGTTCAGGAGGCTTGATCTTGAAAAGGTTGACGCCATCTTCTTTGGTCATTTGTATTGCGTCTGGAGGACGGAGTAGACCAAATTGGGGAGGGTCTGGGGGTTGAAGGAAAGCGGTTAGGAGGTTCTGGTTCCAGCAGGCCCAGTTTCACAAGCAGTTCCTTGCCCTCAATAATGTTGTACACGGTGTATGTGGAACCGTTGTATGGGATGGTGAGTTTAAATGGAAAACCCCATCTATATTTTATTCTTGCTGCTTGTAGGATACTGGTAACTTCCTTCATCCTGCGTCTTCTGTCTAATGTAGCAGGGGAGATATCCGGGTAAATTTGCAGCTTTTTACCATCTAGGGCAATATTGGGGGAGTTCCTCGCAGCACGCATGATGTCCTCTTTAACCAGGAAGTCTTTCATGCACAAAATAATGTCCCTGGGTGGTTTATCAGAAGTGGGTTTAGGGCGTAATGCTCTGTGAATTCTATCGCAAGTAAATGCTGATAAAGGCTTTTCTGGTAGGAGGTTATGAAATGTCTTGGAGACTGTAGGCATAAGGTCTGTGACCGATTCTTGGACACCACGTAGTCTGATGTTGTGGCGTCTATTTCTGTTGTCTAGATCTTCAACTTGAGCTTGCATAAATGCAATGTTGTCTGCTAGTGATTCATAATCCTTCCTTAGGTCATTGTGGGCAAGTGAGAGTTCATCGTGTTTTTTTTCCAATATGTCAGTGCGAGTGCCAATACTAGCAATCTCTTGAGACAGGGCTGTAGTGGATTTGTGAACCTCACTTTCAATTTTGTCTACTAGCTTGTCAAAAATGGTAGTTAGGCTGGCATCCAAGTCTGCCTTAAAGAGGGGAGAAGAGTACTCACTGTTCCCAGATGTTAGATGAAAGGCTGGATGGATTGGATGAATGTTTTCCTGAGGCCGCCTTCTTGGGACATCTTCCTGCTCTTTCTGTCTGCAGCGTCCAGCAGAAAGTTTGTGAGGTTGTGCTGGGAGCGATTAAAGTGTCCAGATTTCTTCACAGGCATGAACGGTGATGACCTCTAGGAGTTGGTGCTGTTTTTGCCAGGGTATGTGCGATGTAGCCCTGGTGTTTTAGCCTGTATTGACCGGGACCAACGGAGCTGGGATTACTCACATCCTTCCCGCATCGCGCCGTGCATGCGCCCCCCAAGCCACTTTTGTTTTAATGGACTGTCTCTGAGCCATCTGTCCACCCCTCTGGTTCCCTACAATATATATATACATATTTACACTCATTCCCTGTCCGCTGTATTTATTTATCTACAGTTTGAATACATTATTTACTCCCTCTGATTCTATATACAATCTCTTTTTTGCATAGATAATAAACTGGGCATTATACATTCTACCTGCCATATCCCATCTTCTTTCTGAGGATGTTCCATCACCTGGTCTCGTTGGGTTTTGGGGTGATCTTTTGGGTGCGGTAAGCGGTTTTGGTTTTGGTGACCTCTGGATGGACTTTGCTGGGTGCTTTTAAGGTTTGTAAACCATCTAAAACAGACGCTGGCGATGGTTGCTGGAACCGATCATACCTTGGGGCTGCGGACCAAAAAATTGTCTGAATGCATCGGTCAGACGGCCACCTTCTCCACCGCTCCTTCTTTGACTGACCGAAGCCTCAGCAACACGTTGTCCAGAAACAGGAGTTTGTAACCTCCCAGTCTCTGGGAACGCGTTGCACAGACCTTTCTGCAAGGCCTCCCGAAGATGTTTCATCCTCTGCTCCCTCTGGGATGGCAAGATAAGGTCCGCAACCTTACCCTTGTAACGTTGATCAAGGAGGGTTGCCAGCCAGTATTGGTCCTTGTCCTTGATACCATGAATACGAGGATCCTTACGCAGGCTTTGCAGGATCAGGGAGGCCATGCAGCGTAGGTTTGCTGAGGCATTCGGTCCAGAGTCCTCTGGGTCACTAAGGACGACATGGTCCGCAGCCACCTCCTCCCAGCCACGTACAAGTCCATGTGTTTCTTGGGACTGATCCCTTAAAGACTGCTGCTGATGCTGAGTGCCAATCTCCACCTCCATACTGACACAATCTTCCTCCTCCTCCTCCTCTTCCTGTGTGATCGGTGGGAACGCAGGAACACTCTCTGGATAAAGGGGGCCTTGAGAGCTAAGGAAGTCCTCCTCTTCCTGCCTCTGTTCTGCCTCAAGTGCCCTGTCCATTATTCCACGCAGCGTGTGCTCCAACAGGTGAACAAGGGGGACAGGGCCTCCTTGGCTTTGGCCAATTACGGCTCTCTGTTCAGACGGCGCTGTGATTGGCCAAGCATGCGGGTCATAGTGCATGCTTGGCCAATCATCAGCCAGCAATGCACTGCAATGCCGCAGTGAATTATGGGCCATGACGCGCCACACGAATTTGGCGTGAACGGCCCATATCGTTTGCAATTTGGCAAACGGGCGAACAGACGATGTTCAAGTCGAACATGGGTTCGACTCGAACACGAAGCTCATCCCTAATTGTAAAGGATAAATCCACGCAGTGGTTAAACCTTTCTTAGAAAATAGAGCTGCTGCCCCTACAAATACAATTCCACCTAAGTGGAGTGTATTGGAATTGGTGTGGAAAGCAGAAGTAGGTATGGCGCTGCCCTTATGGGAAAAAAAGAGAAAATTTTTTCCCCTTTTGCTGGTAACACTTATGCCGCGTACACACGAGCGGACTTTACGGCGGACTTTGCCCGGCGGATTTTTCGACGTACTTTACGACGGACTTTCTGAATGAACGGACTTGCCTACACACAATCCACCAAAGTCCGTCGAATTCATACGTGATGACGTACGACCGGACTAAAACAAGGAAGTTCATAGCCAGTAGCCAATAGCTGCCCTAGCGTGGCTTTTTGTCCGTCGAACTAGCATACAGACGGCGGACTTTTCGACCGGACTCGATTTCAACGGATACATTTTAAACAAGTTTCAAATCTAAGTCCGTCCAACTTTTGAGCAAACAAAGTCCGCTGGAGCCCACACACATCAAATTGTCCGACGAAATCCAGTCCGCCGGGCAAAGTCCGCCGTAAAGTCCGCTCGTGTGTACGCGGCATTATATATTTTGTGATGTTTGTGATGAAACTCTTGAAGAATAATAAAAAAAAGAATAAAAATTTCTGTGTGCCTGAAATGAATGAATGTTGGTCTCTTTAATTATGTGCGTGATTTAGTCTCAGACTGTGCTATTATCCCTTTGTGTTGTGGGAAAACCAAGATAAAGTGCTCCAGTCTTCACTTAATAATATAAAAAACCAATATAAAATATATGAAAATTATAAACAAATGACAACATGCAATTTAGTGCAACAAAGGTGCTAAATAAAGTGACTTGTGCTAGATTATACAGTAAAATGACTTGTGTGTACAAAACCAGTATTTGTTGGATAACAAAATTTCCATTGGTTATATAAAAAGTTCTTTTTGGAATGGCTCTGAGGGAATTCCCTCTCTGGGAAACAAATTAATATGGGAAGCTTCTTGTCCAGGTGTTGGCTGGTTAGTGGTGCCTCTGCGGTGTGCTCTTATTCTGCTTGCACTCACCAGATAAACCTCCCCCTGCAGGGGTGCAGGCAGTCACAGTATTTGCCACTGTGTAGCATTCCTGGATGTCCCAGGTCCGTGCTTTTATATGTTGTGCCGTTTACATGTAAAAGGAAGGAGGAATGCCCATAGTGTAAAACCGCATAAAGAGCTTTATTGTGTCTAGTAAATAATGGTACTCACATTTGCAAGGTAAAAATCAAGCATAAGAGAGAGCGTATTGACAGCTTGTCTAGAGGTGCTACAAGACGTCCGTAAGTCCCGCCCTACGTGCGTTTCGTCATCAGACTTCTACTGGGGCATCCATCTTGCTGCACCTCATCTGTTTAAATACTATGCCGTGTGCTTAGTGCACCTGCGCGCCGATATTTGGGCGACCGTAGTCTATTGTGTTAGCGGCCATTTTTGTGGGGATTTTGGAGACCGAAGCCTCAGTTGTATGGCCGCGTCCTGTTATTTAATTGGCCGTATTAGTGGTGGTTACT
Source organism: Lithobates septentrionalis (assembly GCA_037952835.1). Classification (NCBI taxonomy): domain Eukaryota; kingdom Metazoa; phylum Chordata; class Amphibia; order Anura; family Ranidae; genus Lithobates; species Lithobates septentrionalis. The sequence goes on from JBBDGP010000151.1 coordinate 1,977,363, forward strand.
GTAGGAACTTTTAGCTAGCGGTATTGGCTGTATTTCTGTGTTACATGGCCCCTTTTGGGCTGGCATCCGGGTTGGTGACACGTTCGGGACAAAACCCATGGTGTCTGAAACTGGTTTTCAATGCCTAAGCACACACTGGGCACATTACTTAAACGGTACAAAAAACAGTTAGGTATATAAATTACATTATGCTTGTAAATGAACATATGAAATATAAACTATGCAACAATAAAAAATGAATATGTTAAAATATGTACACAAATATAAAAATATAAAATGTAAAAAATATATATGAAAATATATATATGAAAATAGGGGATCCCAGGTGTTCATAAATGGGGAGCTGTTTAGGTACCTCAAACCTAATAGAATTTGTATATGGATATTATATATGGTGTTCATGGAGACATGGCACAAAAATAAAATTCACATTAAAAATGGTGGCAGTTTAAATGAAATAATCCAATTTCTTTTAAGGGAATCCATAGGTATATGTCCTGGAGCCTAATTCGTGGGTTTACTGATCTGATAATAGAGGCAGTGTGAAAGAACAGTCCCTTGAACCCAATATAAGTATTGGGCCTTAGTGAGATTAAATTATGTTCTTTAGCGTATTCATTGGGGGTTAGGAACATTGGTGGTTACTTTAATTCGTAGAAATTACAGGATGATATTACATGTATATATATTTGAAATTATAGGCTGTTTATTAGTGAATCTAGAAGTTGGTGAGAAAACAGTTCAAATCAACATCAATGTTCATTCCTGCGGGTTGGAGGGTGTCTAACAAGAAAATCCATTTAGTCTCATTTTGTGAGATTTTAATTTTCTTGTTGTCCCCCCTCCAATTCCCTTTTATTTTATCAATCCCATAGAAGACCATGCAAGTTGGATCTTTGTTGTGGTGGTTTTTGAAGTGTCTCGAGACACTGTGTTTGTGGAACCTGTTTCTTATGTTGGTAATATGTTCCCTGATTCTTACATGTAGTTGTCTGGTTGTCCTGCCCACGTATTGTATGTGGCAAGGACATTCCAAGACGTAGGTCACGTGGGTGCTGTTGCAGGTTATGAGCTCTTTGATGTTGTATTCCTTTCCATTGGTTGCTGATCTAAATTTTGTTATTTTCTTGTTTGTCTTTTTACTGTTTTTGCACGGTAGGCACTTCCCACACTTAAAAAACCCTTTTAAGTTTCTTGCTATTTTTATCTGTTTCGGTGGGTCAAGGGCATTGTGCACTAGTTTATTTCTGAGGGGTGGAGCTTTTCTATAGATGAAACTGGGTTTCCCTGGCAGTATGGAGTTGAGAACTTTGTCTGATTGTAAAATGGACCAATGTTTATTTATTATGGACTCCATGGTTTTGTGTTGTCTATTATAACCTGTTAAGAAGGCCATGTCCATATTTCCGTTCTTTTTCTTGTTGTTATGGTTTGGTTTGCCTTCTATTAGTGTGTTTCTGTCCATTTTTTTCACTTTATCTTTTAAATTCATTAACTCTTTCTTATTGTGTCCTTTTTCAACAAATCTATTAATTATAATGTTTGCTTGTTCTTCGTAGTTGTCCTTTTGGAATGTTTCCAATCCATTGTGGATGGTGGCAGCTACTGGTTGGAATGTACCCATTCCTGTCAGTGCTCTTAAAATATGTCCTATCTAGATTTACATATATATAAAACCAATGGGTATCTCAACACCAGGACATATTTTTAGAGCACTGACAGGAATGGGTACATTCCAACCAGTAGCTGCCACCATCCACAATGGATTGGAAACATTCCAAAAGGACAACTCATGCGGATATATAGAAACTGTAGCAACGGAGATGACTACGAAGAACAAGCAAACATTATAATTGAAAAAGGATACAATAAGAAAGAATTAATGAATTTAAAAGATAAAGTAAAAAAAAGGGACAGAAACACACTAATAGAAGGCAAACCAAACCATAACAACAAAAAAAAGAACGGAAATATGGACATGGCCTTCTTAACAGGTTATAATAGACAACACAAAACCATGGAGTCCATAATAAAGAAACATTGGTCCATTTTACAATCAGACAAAATTCTGAACTCCATACTGCCAGGAAAACCCAGTTTCATCTACAGAAAAGCTCCACCCCTCAGAAATAAACTAGTGCACAATGCCCTTGACCCACCGAAACAGATAAAAATAGCAAGAAACTTAAAAGGGTTTTTTAAGTGTGGGAAGTGCCTACTGTGCAAAAACAGTAAAAAGACAAACAAGAAAATAACAAAATTTAGATCAGCAACCAATGGAAAGGAATACAACATCAAAGAGCTCATAACCTGCAACAGCACCCAGGTGACCTACGTCTTGGAATGTCCTTGCCACATACAAACGTGGGCAGGACAACCAGACAACTACATGTAAGAATCAGGGAACATATTACCAACATAAGAAACGGGTTCCACAAACACAGTGTCTCGAGACACTTCAAAAACCACCACAACAAAGTTCCATCTTGCATGGTCTTCTATGGGATTGATAAAATAAAAGGGCATTGGAGGGGGGACAACAAGAAAATTAAAATCTCACAAAATGAGACTAAATGGATTTTCTTGTGAGACACCTGTCAGGTCACCAAGAGGCTGGGTGACAGATGCACACCGCTGGGATCAGGAGTGCACCACAAGGTAGTGGACCCTACGGCTGACTGCTGTGGATTGAACCCTGGGAGGTTCAGGAAGCAGGTCTACTGGATCACTGACACAGATCCCACTGGGAGCTAGAGCATAGATTCCCCAGGGCGCGGAGTCTAAGAGCCAGCAGGTGTTCACCAGAGCCTTTAATGGTAAGGATGGACTGAGCTGCAGTCTGGCTCCAGGTCGCGGCCCCCAGGGTCTCACAGCTCATGCTCACGGTAGACTACAGGAGAAGAGGAAGGAGGCAGCAGGCTGGAACAACAAGGAAAGTAAGGGACAAGTCAAGGTTGGGGCCACAAGCAGACAAGAACAACAGATTACACGCCAAGGTTCAGGGTCACAGGCAAACAGGGATGGTCGGGAACACGCCAAAGGTCAGGGTCACGAGCAGACTGGAATAGTTAAGAACAGGCCAAAGTCGGTAACAGGAATCAGATGTAGGAAACACAGCAAGTACACACAGAGGCTAACACACAATGGTTGATCAGCACTGCTGGCTTGCAGTGCACAGGTTAATACAGGGTTCCCTGATAGGACCTGGGGTGGGGCCATGCTTAGAGGAGAGGTTACAAAAGCAGTCAGGTGAGGGTCAGCTGGTCTCTAGAGATGAACACATGAAGACAGGTATGCTGATCGATAAACTCTATTGCATAACCATGACAGTACCCCCCCTCTTAAGACCTCCCCCTCCCCGCCTGTGCCCAGGCTTAAAGGGAAACTTCAGATGGAACCTCCTCAATAGACGAGGATCAAAGACCTCAGATGCAGTGATCCAAGACCTCCCCTCAGGACCAAACCCTTTCCAATGTACGAGGTACTGAAGAATGCCTCTACGGCGCCGGGAATCGAGAACTTAACTAACCTCATACTTAAGATTATCCTCAGAGACCGAAACCGAGGTAGGGAGAGGATGAGAGGACTTATTGAGGGCTAAAGGCTTCTTAGGAATGGGTAAAGGCATAAGAAGACCATCAGGAGTCTGAGCAGGGTCCCCCAGACCCTTAACCACTTCCAGCCCACGGACGTCATATGACGTCCTGGGCTTTGGGCGGGTATATCTGAATGATGCCTGTAGTTACAGACATCATTCAGATATTGCCTGTTTCAGCAGACGAATCTCTACACCATAGGAACGATCATAGCGGCCGTTCCACCGCTTGATCGTTCCTATGGGAGGCGAGAGGGGACATCCCCCCCTCCCGCCGCCCTCCGGTGCTTGCTCCGACTCACCGTTACGATCGGTGAGGCGGAGAGTGGATCCGCCGGCGCCGGATGTAGATCATAGAGATTTCCAGCGGACCAGATGGTCCCCAGAGTCTCTATGATCGTTGCGATGTTATGACGTCTCGCCCGGCCTCTCCATTAAAAAAAACGGCGCCGCTTCGGCTGGGAAGCGGCGATCGTTTTATTTATTTATTTTATTTCAGGCTTCCAAGCCTAGTGGTGAGATATGGGGTCTTATTGACCCCATATCTCACTATTAAGAGCACCTGACATGTCATATTGCTATTACAAGGGATGTTTACATTCCTTGTAATAGGAATAAAAGTGATCAATTTTTTTTTTCAAAAAAGTGTCAAAACAAAATAAAAAAAATATAATTAACAATAAAAAAAAAAAAAATTTTTTAAAGCGCCACTGTCCCCGTGTGCTCGCACGCAGAAGCGAACGCATACGTAAGTCCCGCCCACATATGAAAACGGTGTTCAAACCATACATGTGAGGTATCGCCGTGAACGTTGGAGCGAGAGCAATCATTTTGGCCCTAGACCTCCTCTGTAACTCAAAACATGTAACCAGTAAAAAAATTTCAAGCGTCGCCTATGGGGATTTGTAAGTACCGAACATTGGCGCCATTCCACAAGCGTGTGAAATTTTGAAGCGTGACATGTTAGGTATCTATTTACTCGGCGTAACTTCATCTTTCACAAAATGCAAAAACATTGGGCTAACTTTACTGTTTTGTTTTTTTTTAAACACAAAACAGTTTTTTTCCCCAAAAAAACGCGTTCGAAAAATTCCTGCGCAAATACTGTGTGAGATAAAAAGTTGTAACAACCGCCATTGTATTCTCTAGGGTCTTTGCTAAAAAAAAACATATATAATGTTTGGCGGGTTCTATGTAATTTTCTAGCAAAAAAAATGATGATTTTTACATGTAGGAGCAAAGTGTCAGAATTTGCCCGGTATTGAAGTGGTTAAAGATGAGCTGGACATCCAACACAGGATCATCAGACTGGGCAGAAGTCAGTGGATCCCTGAGGCCAGGTTGTTTAGAAAGTGATGTGTCACAGAAGTCAAGCTGGATAGATTCACTGGGCATAGGCTGAACTGGTGCAGAGGCCGACTGAACAGCATTGCCAGGTGCAGCGACCACCAGAATTGCATCACAGGGCGTAGCGACTGTGGATCTGGTAAACGAGTCAGCCTGGGTGTGCGTCCAAGGGGGTCCAGGAACAGGCAAAGGTAAATGACCATGCAAACTGGAGTGAATGATTGGCTCAAGTTTACAGGTGGGCTCCTCATCCAGAGTGCCACATGATCCAGAGAGTGCCTCAGCCCTACTATTGCAGGAGACATTCCAGAAATCGCTATATGCAGCGGGAAGAGCAGAAGATACTGGGATGGTGGGAACAGGAAGTTTCTCTTTTGGGGTAACCTTGAGTAGGCAGGAAGAGGAACAGGAGGAACCCCAAGCCAAGATCTGTCCAGCAGTCCAGTCAATGTGTGGAGAATGGAACCGTAACCAAGGAAGACCTAATATGATAGGAGATGAAGCTTTAGGCAAGACAAGGAAGGATATCCACTCCTGGTGGAGTGTCCCTACCGACATCTTAACAGGAAGGGTCTGGAAGTGGATAGGACCCCCTGGGAGAACAGTGCCATCAATCGCCAAGACCACCAATGGCATTGAAAGGGGCAAAAGGGTAAGTCTCATGGAAGATGCAGCTTCCCAATCCATGAAATTGCCAGCGGCTCCGGAATCCAGATGTGCCGAGACCGAACGAGAGGAAGCGCCGAGATGAAGGAACACAGAAAGAAGAAGACGAGAAGGTGAAGGTGATACTTCAGGGTCTAATACTCCACCTTCCAGATGTATTAGCCCCGATCGTTTTTCCGGACGAAGAGAACAAGTGTCACAAAAATGACCTTTGGCCCCACAATAAAGGCACAGGCCCAGAGTTCTGCGCCTAGCGTTTTCTTCAGGAGACAACTTGGTCCAGCCCAGCTGCATAGGTTTCTCAGCGGACAGGGGGTGCTCCTCAAACCGAAGAGAAGGGACTGAGAGCTCAAGCTGCCTAAGGAACGGGGAGTGCTGGCATCTTTTTTTCCAAGGCCCTCTCCTGAAAGCGAATATCGATCTGGTTACACAAGGTGATGACACCGTCCAGATCAGCAGGAAGGGATCTTCCTGCTAATTCATCCTTCACTCTATCAGAGAGGCCATGTAAAAAGGTTGCAACTAGGGCCTCATTATTCCAGCTCAATTCAGCTGTGAGGATACGGAACTGAAGAGCATACTGTCCCACAGAAGCGGACTCTTGACGGAGACGTAAAAGAGCGCTAGCTGCTGAGGAGACACAACCCGGTTCCTCGAAGATATTCCGAAAAAGTTTCAAGAAATCAGACAGGCTAGAAACCACTGGATCATTCAGTTCCCACAGAGGGGCAGCCCAAGCTAGCGCCTTACCGGACAGAAGGGATATAATATAGGCTACTTTCGCCTGATCAGACAGGAAGTTTTGGGGCTGAAGTTCAAAATGAATCATGCACTGGCTAAGGAACCCCCTGCAAGCCTTGGAGTACCCAGAGAAACAGGCCGGAGCTGGCAGTTGTAATGAATGTGTGGCTGCGACTGGTGCGATAGGTGCAGCAGCAGATAGCGGTTGAGGTTGTTGAACCGGGGGTCCTAATGAGGCCTGATCTTGTTCAAAACGGGATGTCAAATCCTGAAGGAATCGCATCACTTGGGTCTGATGCGATTCCTGGGTCTCAAGTCTGCGAACTAAGCCCGACAACGGATCATCTGCGGGTAGCGGCACATCAGTCGGGTCCATGGCTGATCAAACTGTCAGGTCACCAAGAGGCTGGGTGACAGATGCACACCGTTGGGATCAGGAGTGCACCGCAATGTAGTGGACCCTACGGCTGACTGCTGCGGATTGAACCCTGGGAGGTTCAGAAAGCAGGTCTACTGAATCACTGACACAGATCCCACTGGGAGCTAGAGCATAGATTCCCCAGGCTGCGGAGTCTAAGAGCCAGCAGGTGTTCACCAGAGCCTTTAATGGTAAGGATGGACTGAGCTGCAGTCTGGCTCCAGGTCGCGGCCCCCAGGGTCTCACAGCTCACGCTCATGGTAGACTACAGGAGAAGAGGAAGGAGGCAGCAGGCTGGAACAACAAGGAAAGTAAGGGACAAGATAAGGTCGGGGCCACAAGCAGACAAGGACAACAGAGTACACGCCAAGGTTCAGGGTCACAGGCAAACAGGGATGGTCGGGAACACGCCAAAGGTCAGGGTCACGAGCAGACATGCCAAAGTCGGTAACAGGAATCAGATGTAGGAAACACAGCAAGTACACACAGAGGCTAACACACAATGGTTGATCAGCACTGCTGGCTTGCAGTGCACAGGTTAATATAGAGTTCCTTGATAGGACCTGGGGTGGGGCCATGCTTAGAGGAGAGGTTACAAAAGCAGTCAGGTGAGGGTCAGCTGGTCTCTAGAGATGAACACATGGAGACAGGTATGCTGATCGATGAACTCTATTGCATAACCATGACAACACCCTCCAACCTGCAGGAATGAACATTGATGTTGATTTGAACTGTTTTCTCACCAACTTCTAGATTCACTAATAAACAGCCTATAATTTCAAATATATATACATGTAATATCATCCTGTAATTTCTACGAATTAAAGTAACCACCAATGTTCCTAACCCCCAATGAATACGCTAAAGAACATAATTTAATCTCACTAAGGCCCAATACTTATATTGGGTTCAAGGGACTGTTCTTTCACACTGCCTCTATTATCAGATCAGTAAACCCACAAATTAGGCTCCAGGACATATACCTATGGGTTCCCTTAAAATAAATTGGATTATTTCATTTAAACTGCCACCATTTTTAATGTGAATTTTATTTTTGTGCCATGTCTCCATGAACACCATATATAATATACATATACAAATTCTATTAGGTTTGAGGTACCTAAATGGCTCCCCATTTATGAACACCTGGGATCCCCTATTTTCATATATATATTTTCATATATATTTTTTACATTTTATATTTTTATATTTGTGTACATATTTTAACATATTCATTTTTTATTGTTGCATAGTTTATATTTCATATGTTCATTTACAAGCATAATGTAATTTATATACCTAACTGTTTTTTGTACCGTTTAAGTAATGTGCCCAGTGTGTGCTTAGGCATTGAAAACCAGTTTCAGACACCATGGGTTTTGTCCCGAACGTGTCACCAACCCGGATGCCAGCCCAAAAGGGGCCATGTAACACAGAAATACAGCCGAATACCGCTAGCTAAACGTTCCTACGGAAACCACCACTAATACGGCCAATTAAATAACAGGACGTGGCCGTACAACTGAGGCTTCGGTCTCCAAAATCCCCACAAAAATGGCCGCTAACACAATAGACTACGGCCACCCATATATCGGCGCGCAGGCGCACTAAGCACACGGCATAGTATTTAAACAGATGAGGTGCAGCAAGATGGATGCCCCAGTAGAAGTCTGATGACGAAACGCGCATAGGGCGGGACTTATGGACATCTTGTAGCACCTCTAGACAAGCTGTCAATACGCTCTCTCTTATGCTTGATTTTTACCTTGCAAATGTAAGTACCATTATTTACTAGACACAATAAAGCTCTTTATGCGGTTTTACACTATAGGCATTCCTCCTTCCTTTTACATGTAAACTGCACAACATATAAAAGCACGGATCGGGGACATGCAGGAATGCTACACAGTGGCAAATACTGTGACTGCCTGCACCCCTGCAGGGGGAGGTTTATCCGGTGAGTGCAAGCAGAATAAGAGCACGCTGCAGAGGCACCACTAACCAGCCAACACCTGGACAAGAAGCTTCCCATATTAATTTGTTTCCCAGAGAGGGAATTCCCTCAGAGCCATTCCAAAAATAACTTTTTATATAACCAATGGAAATTTTCTTATCCAACAAATACTGGTTTTATACCCACAAATCACTTTACTGTATAATCTAACACAAGTCACTTTATTTAGCACCTTTGTTGCACTAAATTGCATGTTGTCATTTGTTTATAATTTTCATATATTTTATATTGGTTTTTTATATTATTAAGTGAAGACTGGAGCACTTTATCTTGGTTTTCCCACACCACAAAGGGATAATATCACAGTCTGAGACTAAATCACGCACATAATTAAAGAGACCAACATTCATTCATTTCAGGCACACAGAAATTTTTATTATTTTTTTATTATTCTTCAAGAGTTTCAGCACAAACATCACGAAATATATAAGCGTTACCAGCAAAAGGGGAAAAAATTTCTCTTTTTTTCCCATAAGGGCAGCGCCATTCCTACTTCTGTCTTTTAGACATGTTGATCTAGAAGGGGGCATTTCAGGATTTTATCGCTCGGATGGTACTTATTTGTCTGATATCGCTTTAGACATTTTTAATTTAGACTTGCAGACTTGTATTGAATTGGCCGCTCTGAAGGTAGGGAGGTGCCAGGATCCTAAGTGATCCTGGCGTATGGATGATATTTGATGACATTTATTTTAACCTGAGCTTTGATAGCTAGGTTATTAGTATTATTTATTATTATTATTTATTAATATAAATAGTAATGTTGAATAAAATTGAGTTTTTATATATGATATATATTCAAGGATATATGTTTTTTAATATTAAGCCTATAATAAAACTGTGGCCTTATTTAATCCAAGTCTGTTGTTTAGAGTGTTTTATTTTATATATTAATTTATACAAAGTCCTGACTACGGTACCATGACAAGTGGGAAGTTGGGCAAAACTGTCCCCCACAACCACCTATGGGAACGTGTCAGGCATAAAAGAATGAATTTTATAGGCTAATATAAAAGATTTTTGATTGGTCTATTTTAAAGTATTTATTTAAATATAAACGGTTCTCCGCTTGTGCTGGAGGGTATATAAGTATGTTGATTGCATCACAAACTGTCAGACGACTTGGAGAAACAGAAGAAGATCGTCCCACCCTCCCTCCCTGTCGCAGTTCAATTTATGAGGCATTGTGTCTCTCTCTCTTCGAGAGGAGATGATATTTGATGATATTTATTTTAACCTGAGTTTTGATAGCTAGGTTATTAGTATTATTCATTATTATTATTTATTAATATGAATAGTAATGTTGAATAAAATTGAGTTTTTATATACGATATATATTCAAGGATATATGTTTTTTAATATTAAGCCTATAATAAAACTGTGGCCTTATTTAATCCAAGTCTGTTGTTTAGAGTGTTTTATTTTATATATTAATTTATACAAAGTCCTGACTACGGTACCATTACTATTCTCACCATCACCTCACTGTTTCTAATAAAGGTATTGCTGCAGTATCTTCTTTCCTTCTGACCCGTTGACTATATTTATTGGAACACAATAAGGATGAAGCCAGGCTAAATAAATCACACACTGCTTCAAAATTTAAAGGTAATGAAATATCTGTGTATGGTTCAAATCTGATTCCTTAGAATTATGTATTGTGTCACCCAGTGAATGCAAGATCAGGAATTTCAAGAACAACAACATTTTGTAGAAGAAACAACATTTTAGACACTTCGCATGAATGCTATATTTAGGGTTTCGGTGGAAATTTCTGTTTATGAAAAAGGACTTTAAGTCTAAAATTTCTTCCAATGCATTTTACCATGTGGACAAATTTCATTAGGCTTAAATACAGGCCAGGATCATACACAGACCAACATGTCATTAGTTAATTGGGAAGAACAATATTGTCCACTACTGAATTTGCTTTTATTTTTTTATTACAAAGTTAGCATGTACAGCTGTTCTTTATTTTTCCGGAAAATAATTGACTGACTGATATACATACAGTATAGTTTGCCCACCACGGAGCACCCCATAATGCACTTAAAGATCGCAGTGCATTGACAGCTGCTGATTGGCCAAAGCATGCACTTGACTTGTATGCTTTGGCCAATCACAGAGCGATGTGAGAACCATGATTGGCCAAAGGCAGAGTGCCTTTGGCCAATCATGGCTCAGGGGCTAAGTCCACACCCCATACTATATAAGGCTGCTGCTTACACGGTGGCCGTATATAGTGAATGAATAGAGATTAGGCACGTAGTTAGTGTAGTATAGTGTGCAGTCAGTCAGTGTAGTATATATATAATACAGTTCAGAGTATATAGTGCAGTCAGTGTAGTATATGTAATACGGATCAGAGTATATAGTACAGTCAGTGTAGTATATATAATGCAGTTCATGTTATATAGTGCAGTCAGTGTAGTATATATAATACAGTTCAGAGTATATAGTGTAGTCAGTGTAGTATAGATGTAGCACCCTGATGTCTAGGCAGGGTTGCTAGTAAATGTACCTGCCAGGTATAGTTGCCTTAGCCAATTGATAGGATATCAATTGATTTCACCCCAATTCTGGAATTGCTGCACTTCTCTCTTCTGTCACCAGATAACCAGGTATCTGGTGGCATTAGATAAGACAAGGGCATTGTAAGGACAGATTAGGAATATATGGGGTATCTCAGCCAATGGGCAGGGATCTTTTGGGTCCCTTGGCCTGCTGGGAGAGCCTATTTATTTAGGTGAGGTCAGGTGATCGGGGTTCTGTGCCACCTGGATGGCTGTCTGGGTGGACGTGTGTTGTGCTGCCCCAATTTGCTAGGCCAGAGCCTGAGGCCTATCCTAGGGACATCTGTCTGAGGGCCTATCCAGAAGCAAGAGAGCAGCATAGGGTTGGGACTGCGACTTGCCCCCCAACCAAAAGTGACGTTTATGCCAGCCGGAGAAACTGTCATGGTCGGAGGTAGAAGGGAAGCTGTCACCACTAAGGGTCCATCCACTTTATTACCAGGGAGTAGCTGAAGCAAGTACCAGAACATTATTCTCACCAACCAGGGATGGTGAAGAATTGGGAAACTTCAGCAGGTGTCAAGCCAGGGACCCATTCAACAGAGGTAACGCTTGCAGAGCAGCATTGTGTGTCAAGCCTGGGACCGAGCAGGCTAGTGGGGTGATGCTTGAGGAGCATCCTGAATGCCAAGCTAGGGACATAGCAGGGATGTGGGGTTGACGCTTGAGGAAGATACTCAGTGAGGAGATTGGAAGAGCTCAGCAGATCTGGTGGAAGTGGATCAGCAAGTCTAGAGAAAGAGACTGGAAGCTCAGTTCAGTGAAGATCTACAAGAGGAGATTGTAGAGGAAGTGAAAGTGTTTGTTGTAACCTTTGTTAGGAACTGTTCAAGATTGTTGCCATAGGAGACAGCGTGTCTACACATGCAGATGTGGTGTCCGGCTGGGTGCCTTTCCCTGCATGGCTGTCTACCTATAGAAGTCTCGGAGTCTGCCAATTAACATTGCAACTACTAAAGGGTGTCCTGGCCCTAAACCCTCTCTCCCAAAGTCCTGATTAAGAGACAATAAATCTCTTTGCATTCAAGAAGTGTCTGGCACCCATGAATCTACCCTTCTCTACACCCACCATGCCTTGTAACCCACTCTACACAGAATAATGTTCAGGTATCCCTACCTCTGGAGGTCCTCCTCAGACCAAAGGGGGCCTGGGAAATCGCCACATATATAATACAGTTCAGAGTATATAGTGCAGTCTGTGTAGTATATATAATACAGTTCAGAGTATATAGTGCAGTCAGTGTAGTATATATAATACAGTGCAGAGTATATAGTGTCAGCAATATAGTCTATACAATACATTGCAGAGTACATAGTGCAGTCATTGTAGTATATATATAATACAGTGGAGAATATATAGTGCAGTCAGTGTAGTATATATAATATAGAGCAGGGTATAGAGTGCAGTGCAGAGTATATAATACAGTGTATTGAAGTGGTTCAGGAGAACCTCATTGACAGAATTTTAAAAAAATGGCTTGGGGACCCCCCAAAATCCATACCAGGCCCTTTGGGGCGCTGCAGAGGCACCACTAACCAGCCAACACCTGGACAAGAAGCTTCCCATATTAATTTGTTTCCCAGAGAGGGAATTCCCTCAGAGCCATTCCAAAAATAACTTTTTATATAACCAATGGAAATTTTCTTATCCAACAAATACTGGTTTTATACACACAAGTCACTTTACTGTATAATCTAACACAAGTCACTTTATTTAGCACCTTTGTTGCACTAAATTGCATGTTGTCATTTGTTTATAATTTTCATATATTTTATATTGGTTTTTTATATTATTAAGTGAAGACTGGAGCACTTTATCTTGGTTTTCCCACACCACAAAGGGATAATATCACAGTCTGAGACTAAATCACGCACATAATTAAAGAGACCAACATTCATTCATTTCAGGCACACAGAAATTTTTATTATTTTTTTATTATTCTTCAAGAGTTTCAGCACAAACATCATGAAATATATAAGCGTTACCAGCAAAAGGGGAAAAAATTTCTCTTTTTTTCCCATAAGGGCAGCGCCATTCCTACTTCTGTCTTTTAGACATGTTGATCTAGAAGGGGGCATTTCAGGATTTTATCGCTCGGATGGTACTTATTTGTCTGATATTGCTTTAGACATTTTTAATTTAGACTTGCAGACTTGTATTGAATTGGCCGCTCTGAAGGTAGGGAGGTGCCAGGATCCTAAGTGATCCTGGCGTATGGATGATATTTGATGACATTTATTTTAACCTGAGCTTTGATAGCTAGGTTATTAGTATTATTTATTATTATTATTTATTAATATAAATAGTAATGTTGAATAAAATTGAGTTTTTATATATGATATATATTCAAGGATATATGTTTTTTAATATTAAGCCTATAATAAAACTGTGGCCTTATTTAATCCAAGTCTGTTGTTTAGAGTGTTTTATTTTATATATTAATTTATACAAAGTCCTGACTACGGTACCATGACAAGTGGGAAGTTGGGCAAAACTGTCCCCCACAACCACCTATGGGAACGTGTCAGGCATAAAAGAATGAATTTTATAGGCTAATATAAAAGATTTTTGATTGGTCTATTTTAAAGTATTTATTTAAATATAAACGGTTCTCAGCTTGTGCTGGAGGGTATATAAGTATGTTGATTGCATCACAAACTGTCAGACGACTTGGAGAAACAGAAGAAGATCGTCTCACCCTCCCTCCCTGTCGCAGTTCAATTTATGAGGCATTGTGCCTCTCTCTCTTCGAGAGGAGATGATATTTATTTTAACCTGAGTTTTGATAGCTAGGTTATTAGTATTATTCATTATTATTATTTATTAATATGAATAGTAATGTTGAATAAAATTGAGTTTTTATATACGATATATATTCAAGGATATATGTTTTTTAATATTAAGCCTATAATAAAACTGTGGCCTTATTTAATCCAAGTCTGTTGTTTAGAGTGTTTTATTTTATATATTAATTTATACAATGTCCTGACTACGGTACCATTACTATTCTCACCATCACCTCACTGTTTCTAATAAAGGTATTGCTGCAGTAGCTTCTTTCCTTCTGACCCGTTGACTATATTTATTGGAACACAATAAGGATGAAGCCAGGCTAAATAAATGACACACTGCTTCAAAATTTAAAGGTAATGAAATATCTGTGTATGGTTCAAATCTGATTCCTTAGAATTATGTATTGTGTCACCCAGTGAATGCAAGATCAGGAATTTCAAGAACAACAACATTTTGTAGAAGAAACAACATTTTAGACACTTCGCATGAATGCTATATTTAGGGTTTCGGTGGAAATTTCTGTTTATGAAAAAGGACTTTAAGTCTAAAATTTCTTCCAATGCATTTTACCATGTGGACATATTTCATTAGGCTTAAATACAGGCCAGGATCATACACAGACCAACATGTCATTAGTTAATTGGGAAGAACAATATTGTCCACTACTGAATTTGCTTTTATTTTTTTATTACAAAGTTAGCATGTACAGCTGTTCTTTATTTTTCCGGAAAAGAATTGACTGACTGATATACATACAGTATAGTTTGCCCACCACGGAGCACCCCATAATGCACTTAAAGATCGCAGTGCATTGACAGCTGCTGATTGGCCAAAGCATGCACTTGACTTGTATGCGTTGGCCAATCACAAAGCGATGTGAGAACCATGATTGGCCAAAGGCAGAGTGCCTTTGGCCAATCATGGCTCAGGGGCTAAGTCCACACCCCATACTATATAAGGCTGCTGCTTACACGGTGGCCATATATAGTGAATGAATAGAGATTAGGCACGTAGTTAGTGTAGTATAGTGTGCAGTCAGTCAGTGTAGTATATATATAATACAGTTCAGAGTATATAGTGCAGTCAGTGTAGTATATGTAATACGGATCAGAGTATATAGTACAGTCAGTGTAGTATATATAATGCAGTTCATGTTATATAGTGCAGTCAGTGTAGTATATATAATACAGTTCAGAGTATATAGTGTAGTATAGATGTAGCATCCTGATGTCTAGGCAGGGTTGCTAGTAAATGTACCTGCCAGGTATAGTTGCCTTAGCCAATTGATAGGATATCAATTGATTTCACCCCAATTCTGGAATTGCTGCACTTCTCTCTTCTGTCACCAGATAACCAGGTATCTGGTGGCATTAGATAAGACAAGGGCATTGTAAGGACAGATTAGGAATATATGGGGTATCTCAGCCAATGGGCAGGGATCTTTTGGGTCCCTTGGCCTGCTGGGAGAGCCTATTTATTTAGGTGAGGTCAGGTGATCGGGGTTCTGTGCCACCTGGGTGGCTGTCTGGGTGGACGTGTGTTGTGCTGCCCCGGTTTGCTAGGCCAGAGCCTGAGGCCTATCCTAGGGACATCTGTCTGAGGGCCTATCCAGAAGCAAGAGAGCAGCATAGGGTTGGGACTGCAACTTGCCCCCCAACCAAAAGTGACGTTTATGCCAGCCGGAGAAACTGTCATGGTCGGAGGTAGAAGGGAAGCTGTCACCACTAAGGGTCCATCCACTTTATTACCAGGGAGTAGCTGAAGCAAGTACCAGAACATTATTCTCACCAACCAGGGATGGTGAAGAATTGGGAAACTTCAGCAGGTGTCAAGCCAGGGACCCATTCAACAGAGGTAACGCTTGCAGAGCAGCATTGTGTGTCAAGCCTGGGACCGAGCAGGCTAGTGGGGTGATGCTTGAGGAGCATCCTGAATGCCAAGCTAGGGACATAGCAGGGATGTGGGGTTGACGCTTGAGGAAGATACTCAGTGAGGAGATTGGAAGAGCTCAGGAGATCTGGTGGAAGTGGATCAGCAAGTCTAGAGAAAGAGACTGGAAGCTCAGTTCAGTGAAGATCTACAAGAGGAGATTGTAGAGGAAGTGAAAGTGTTTGTTGTAACCTTTGTTAGGAACTGTTCAAGATTGTTGCCATAGGAGACAGCGTATCTACACATGCAGATGTGGTGTCCGGCTGGGTGCCTTTCCCTGCATGGCTGTCTACCTATAGAAGTCTCGGAGTCTGCCAAATAACAATGCAACTACTAAATGGTGTCTTGGCCCTAAACACTCTCTCCCACAGTCCTGATTAAGAGACAATAAATCTCTTTGCATTCAAGAAGTGTCTGGCACCCATGAATCTACCCTTCTCTACACCCACCATGCCTTGTAACCCACTCTACACAGAATGATGTTCAGGTATCCCTACCTCTGGAGGTCCTCCTTAGACCAAAGGGGGCCTGGGAAATCGCCACATATATAATACAGTTCAGAGTATATAGTGCAGTCTGTGTAGTATATATAATACAGTTCAGAGTATATAGTGCAGTCAGTGTAGTATATATAATACAGTGCAGAGTATACAGTGTCAGCAATATAGTCTATACAATACATTGCAGAGTATATAGTGCAGTCATTGTAGTATATATAATACAGTGGAGAATATATAGTGCAGTCAGTGTAGTATATATAATATAGTGCAGGGTATAGAGTGCAGTGCAGAGTATATAATACAGTGTATTGAAGTGGTTCAGGAGAACCCCATTGACAGAATTTAAAAAAAATGGCTTGGGGTCCCCCCAAAATCCATACCAGGCCCTTTGGGACTGGTATAGATTTTAAGGGGAACTCCATGCCAAAATTAAAAAAAAAAAAAAAAAAGCGTGGGGTCCCCCCACAATCCATACCAGGCCCTTTAGGTCTGGCATAGATTTTAAGGGGAACTACACGCTAAATTTGTTTTTAAAAATGGTGTGGGGTCCCCCCCAAAATCCATACAGACCCTTAACCGAGCATGCAGCCTGGCAAGCCAGGAAAGGGAGGGGACGAGTGAGCGCCCCCCCTGAACCATGCCAGGCTGCTTGCCCTTAACATATGGAGGGTGTTTTGGGGTGCCCCCAAAGCAACTTGTCCCCATGTTGATGGGGACAAGGGCCTCTTCCTGACAACCCTGGCTGATGGTTGTCAGGGTCTGTTGACGGGGGTTTTTCGGAATCTGGAAGGCCCCTTTAACAAGGGGGCCCCAGATCCCACCTCCCCCATGTGAATGGGTGTCGGGTACATTGTAAAAAAAGTGTCAAAAAGTAAAAACCACAAGACACAGTTTTTGACAATTCCTTTATTAAAAAAAATGTACATCCATCTTCAATCAAGCCACCCGACTGACCAAAAATGTATTTATTTTTTAAAAAGCTCCGCCTCCATGGGAAGCTTCCCGGCAACTGCTGTCTCTTGACCTAGACAGCTGTTATATAGGCAAGGGCAGGGGCCACAGAGTGACGTAACCGAGTCACCCCGCTCCTTTCTGATATCTTGTGATGTCGGAGGGGGGAGGGGTCATCTGGTTACATCAGCGGGGGCCCCTGCCCTTGCCTATATAAGAGCTGTCAAAGCGAAAAGACAGCAGTTGCCGGGAGGCCTCCCATGGATTTTTCTATTTTTTTTCGGGTCCATTGGGTGGCGTGATGGACGGTGGATGTAGATTTTTTTTCCCCCTTTTTTAATAAAGTATTTTTAAAAAACTCTCTCTTGTGGTTTTAACTTTTTTACACATTCTTTGTTAATGGGTAGGGGTTCAATGTACCCGATACTCATTCACATAGAGGGGGCAGGATCTGGGTGCCCCCTTATTAAAGATCCCGGACCCCAACAGACCCCAACAACCACCGGCCAGGGATGTCGGGAAGAGGCCCTTGTCCCCCATCAACATGGCACCCACCCGCATGTTGAGGGCATATGGCCTGGTATGGTTCAGGAGGGGAGGGTGCTCGCTCATCCCCCCTATCCTGACCTGCCTGGCTGCATGCTTGGATAAGGGTCTGGTATGGATTTTGGGGGGCCCCACACCAATTTTTATTCAATTTTGGCATTTCTTTCATCGATTTTTCATCTATATTGCCGGTAGTCGGCAATCAGCCGCGAGCAAGTTTAACCACTTAAGCCTCGGAAGAATTACCCCTTAATGACCAGAGCACTTTTTACAATTTGGCACTGTGCTGCTTTAACTGGTAATTGCGCTTGCAATGCTGTACCCAAACTAAATTTGTCTCCTCTTTTCCCCACAAATAGAGCATTCTTTTGGTGGTATTTGATCACCTCTGCAGTTTTTATTTTTTGCGATATAAACAGAAAAACAAAAAGTAGAATTTTTTTTTTTCCAAATTTTCGGTCTCTTTCTGTTTATATCGCAAAAAATAATAATCGCAGAGGTGATCAAATACCACCAAAATAACGCTCAATTTGTGGGGAAAAGAGGATGCAAATTTAGTTATAAAAAAAATCCAATGAACTCAATTTTAGTCATACATTTAGGCCAAAATGTATTCAGCCACATGTCTTTGGTAAAAAAAAATGTCAATAAGCGTATATTTATTGGTTTGCGCAAAAGTTATAGCGTCTACAAACTAGAGTACATTTTCTGGAATTTATGCACCTTTTAGTTTATGACTGTCTATCTCATTTCTTGACGTGCTAAAATGGCAGGGCAGTACAACCCCTCCCCCCCAAATGACCCAATTTTGGAAAGTAGACACCCCAAGGAAATTGCTAAGAGGCATGTTGAGCGCATTGAATATTTTATTTTTTGTCACAAGTGATTGAAAAATGACAAAAATAAATAAATGTACAAAAAATGTCACTAAATGATATATTGCTCACACATGCCATGGATAGATGTGGATTTACACCCCAAAATATATTCTGCTGCTTCTCCTGAGTATGGGGATACCACATGTGTGAGACCTTTTGGGAGCCTAGCCGTGTACAGGACCTCAAAAAACAATCACAGCCTTCAGGCTTTCTAAGGGCGTAAAATGGTGATTTCACTTCCTCACTACCTATCACAGATTCGGAGGCCCTGAAATGTCAAGATAGCACAAAACCCCTCCAAATGACCCCATTTTGGAAAGAAGACACTTCAAGCTATTTGCTGAGAGGCATGTTGAGTCCATGGAATATTTTATATTATGCCACAAGTTTTGGGAAAATTACAATTATTATTTTTTTTTTTACACAAAGTTGTCACTAAATGATATATTGTTCAAGCATGGCATGGGTATATGTGGAATTACACCCCAAAATACATTCTGGTGCTTCTCCTGAGTACATGGATACCACATGTGTGGGACTTTTTGGCAGTCTAACCGCATACAGGACCCCGAAATTCAAACACCTTCAGGCTTTCTAAGGGCATACATTTTTGATTTCACTCCTCACTGCCTATCACAGTTTCGGAGGCCATGAAATTCCAAGATAGCATAAAACCCCTCCAAATGACCCCATTTTGGAAAGTAGATAACCCAAGCTGTTTGCTGAGAGGCATGTTGTCGCTTTCGTCACAAAGTTTTGAAATATGAAAAAAAGGAAAAAAAATACATTTTCCTTTCTTAATTTTCAAAAACAAATGAGAGCTGCAAAATACTCTACAGATTAAAAATGTGTTTTTTGCAATTTTTTTTCACACAGTATTTGTGCAGCGATTTTTCAAACACTCTTTTCAATTTGAACGCACTAAAACACACTATATTGCCCAAATGTTGGATGAAATAAAAAAGATGATCTTATGCCGAGTACATGGATACCAAACACGACATGCTTTAAAATTGCGCACAACCGTGCAGCTGCGACAAACTACATACATTTTTTTTTCAATTGTATTTTTATTGGGATTTCAAAGAATAAGTACAAAATTGTAACAAAATTTACATTACACTATCAATATAAGTGCATTATAAACAGTCATAGTAAAAAGGAAAGCAAAATATAAAGTACCAAATATAAGTAATAAGAAAGTGTTCACAGAAACAAGGCACATATGTGTATTAGATCAATTCCTTATAATGTACACAATAAGCATAATATTAGAGAGAGTCTAGAACCTTGAGATCAGTTCAGGTCATATACTGTATACAGGCAGTATAGGATTGAATTAAGATTAGGGCGTGTTTGGTGGCATGGGGGTCCCGAATTCCGAAAGATCCCATGGTTCCCATATTTTATTAAATTGGGGAATACAGTCATGTATCGAGGCTGTCAAAAACTCCATTGTCCGAATCTCAGCCACCAAGTGTAGAAATCTGGACCGTGGAGGATGTGTATTGAATAACCAGAATAATGGGATAAGCCTCCTGGCGGCTAGTAATATATAGGATATCAATTTGTTTGTCTTTTTAGATACCCCTAAAAGAGGTAGACCCAATAGATAGTTCAAAGAATCCACCGGAAAGGACACCCCAGTCACCTTTTGTATAAGAAAATGTACATCATACCAAATGGGTTGAATCAAGGAGCACTGCCAGAAGATGTGGAACAGTGAGCCTATATCAGTTCCACACCGCCAACAACACTGCAAAACTGATGGATCATACTTGTGAATTACATCGGGAGTTCTGTACCAAAGCATAAGAATCTTAATGGTTGTCTCCCTCTGACACATTTGGAAGATCTAAATGTAGAGGACCAAATCCTATCCCACATCTGTATTGTGACAGGACGGCCCACTAAATGAGACCACCTGCGCATGTAGTGGTGCAATGTCTCTGTGATTGGAAACGACTCATGGAGGATATGATAGATACAGGAAATTAAATGCAATTGATGAGGGCCTTGAGCACACAAGTATTCAAAAGTAGTTGGCTTGTCTAGGGTCAGGGATGGTGATTTAGAGTGAAAGAAGTGTCTAACCTGCAAGTAAAAGTGGAAAAGTTGTGGGGGTAAATCAAATTTCTCACTTAAAGTGTTAAAGGTATGTAGTTTCCTTGTTATGGGATGAACCAGGTTCCGGAGCTGAAAGAGATGAATATTTACCCATGGAAAAATCCTGCCCAGGGACATACTATCTGGAATGAGAGGGTTAAATAATACATTTACAAGAGGAGAGCAGGGGGACATAAGGGGATAGCGTTTGAGGCAATTACGCCAAATGGTTAAAGTTAGTGCCATTGGGCCAGTACACTGACGTTTATATATAGGATCTAAAACAGGGGGGGCACCCCAAACCAAGGAGCCCGGATGGACTGGGTAAAGTACCCCCTTCTCAATAGCAGACCATTGGTTTGGTGCATGTAAGGAAGTCCAAGAGGTAATGGCCCTTAAATGCGTAGCATAATAATATTTAGTGATGTCAGGAGCTGCCAAACCTCCTCTGGATCTAATGGAAAACATCACGGAGCTTGCTATACGGTGAGCTCCGCCATTCCATATAAACTTTAGAAAAATCCTGTGAAGTGCTTTTAATTGTGAAGCAGGTGCAGCTACTAGGAGAGTTTCAAAATAATAAAGCAACCTGGGTAGTATAGACATTTTCAAAACATTAATTCTGCCTAAGAGAGACAGGGGATATTTGGTCCAGTTCGACAGAGACTTAGTAATATCTAGTATCAGAGGAGGGAAGTTAGTGTTATAGAGGGAGGAATAGGAAGGGGTAAGTAAGATACCCAAGTATTTGAGAGAGGTATTACACCATTTATAAGGGTATGATTATTTGAATTGGGATAATAATGGTGTTGGAATGTGTATAGGAAGGGCTTCAGTTTTAGAGGTGTTGACTTTGTATCCGGAAATACCACTAAAAGAGGCAATACTTTATGTAGTGAGGCAAGAGATATCAGCGGACTAGTGATAGTGAACAAAATGTCGTCTGCAAATAACGATAATTTATATTCCCCCTGTATCATCACCACTCCACGTATATCCGGATGGACACGGATAGATTCGGCCAGGGGTTCTAGGCACAGGGTAAAAAGCAGTGGCGAAAGGGGACAACCCTGCCGAGTTCCATTTGTCATGGGGAAGCCAGGAGACAGGAAGGACGACATTTGCACCTGTGCTGAGACAGTTGAATATAAGGCCTCTAAAGCTTTTAAAAAAGGACCATCAAAACCATATATCTTTAAGGTGGCAAACATGTAGGGCCAACTTAACCTGTCAAAAGCTTTTTGCGCGTCTAGACTCAGAATCAATGCCGAACGGGAGGTTCTATCCAAGAGGTCTATTAGGTCTATTGTACGTCGGGTGTTATCTCCCGCATGCCTACCAAGGACGAAACCCACCTGATCCCTGTGTATCAGTTTGGGGATGAGCGCGGAAAGTCGGGAAGCGAGAATTTTAGTAAATATCTTGTAGTCTGAATTTAGGAGGACTATGGGTCTGTAGTTATCTGGGAGAGAGGGTCCTTTCCAGGCTTAGGAATAACCAAAATAAATGAATGGGAAAACTGTGGATGTGGAGGAGTACCCTTGAGAAAGGAAGCATATAAAGCCAGCATGTGAGCAGATAGAATGTCAAAAAAAGATTTGTAGTATGAGTAGGGCAAGCCGTCTGGGCTGGGAGATTTGTGTAATGGGAGATTTTTAATTATAGAAAGGAGTTGCTCAGCTGATACTGCTACGTTTAAACTCTCTAAATCTGTTGTAGATAGTTTCGGTAGCTTTATATTGGAAAAAAAGGACTCAAAATTTCCCTGGGTAAATTAAAAATGATTCTCCGGAGTCAGGCAATTATACAGTTTGTTGTAAAAGTTGCCAAAAATTTTGGACATCTCACGAGGGCAGTGTGTTCTAGATCCGTCTGACTGTAAAAGAAAATCAGGCAAGGAATTGAACGGACGAGGGCATAACTTATTAACTAACATCCTGTGGGGTTTATTGGAGAATTTATAACATGTTTGCTTCGTCCACACCATAGACTTAGCTGTTTTGTCAAGTTTTGTTAATTTAATTTGTTCTCTAAGTTGAATGACTTTACGTAATTTCAGCACTGTGGGACCACCCAAAAGCCTCCGCTCAGCAGTTACTAGAGCGGACAATAGCGAATGTAGTAAACTATTTCTATCTCTCTTCAGTCGAAAGCCCTCGGAAAACAGCCTTGTGTGCTTCCCACAGTGTAGAAACCTGAGACACTGATCCAGAGTTGAGTAAAAAATACTCTTTCAAGCTATTTGCTACGGTAGAGCGTGATACTTCAGACTGCAGGAGGTGATCATTAAAACGCCAATGACAGGATTTGGTGTAGGTCTGGGATAACATAAGATCTAATGCATGGTCCGACCATGTGATGGGAGAAATATCTGATTCGACTACATAGGGGATAAGTGGGGCCGAGATAAAAAAATGATCAAGGCGGGAGTACATATTATGAGCTGATGAATAAAACGTAAATTGTTTAGCAGAGGGGTGTTTTATCCTCCATGAGTCGAAAAGTCTATATGACCTAATACATTTACGAAAGGCATTGGCTTGGGACAATACTCTTTTAGATGGGGTAGAACTAAAAAGTGTTTGTCTGTCCCCAGTGGGTGACATGACCAGATTGAAGTCCCCACCAACTATCATAAAAGGTTGCGAGCGATATTGGGGAGTATCAAAAAGTTTCTTGAGGAAGTCAATCTGGCCCGTGTTTGGAGCATACAAATTAACCAGTGTAAAAGAGGTAGACATGTATTCACATTCTAGGATAAGAAATCTCCCATGAGGGTCCACATGAGACCTCCGAACCTTGATAAGACATGTTTTTCTGATCAAGATTGCCACTCCTGCCTTTCCCGTGGAGTCAGAGGCAAGATAGGAAGTGGGAAAAAACCTTGAGGCAAATTTTAATGATCCACTTGCCCGAAAGTGGGTCTCTTGGATCAGCACCACGTCTGCGCCCGAGGCCCTGAAATCTTTCGGGGCCATCCAGCGCTTACTAATGGAGCCCAGGCCCTTTACATTTTAGGACATAATTTTCAGATCCATGGCTGTGGTCTATCTAGGAATGCTAATGTGAAAACATCTAATACTATAAGCATGGGAGTACTTGAAAAATGAAAGTATATATATTGCAGTTTACGGATAGTAGTAATAACAAACATTTTCCGACGGAATCCAGGGTAAACAAAACGGAATCACAGCCAAGCAACATCTCCCCCTGTCCCACCTCACCTCACACCAGTCCCATAGTGGAACAGAGAGCGTGGAAACAATATAACACAGCATATTGCTCAATAAGAAGTTGGTGAGTTTGAGTGTTGAAGAAGATCTCCTCTCCAGGTATGATTTATTTTTTCTTGTTGTTCTCAATATCTCCCTCTATTATGGTATGCTAATGATAATGGACTGACAATGCAGGAGGTATAAATACAGGCGGAGGAAGGCGGGAGTAAATGAGACTTTGCCCCCATATCCCTGTGCTCCTATCCTGGGAATCACCCGCCGAAGCCCTGCATGCTTCTTTAGAAGGATGGTCATGTAGGAAGAAGAGGGGAAGCTTGAAATTAAACTCATAGAACTTTAAACGTATGTTTCGCTCGCCATATACCAGCTTAACAGTGGTGATATAAAAAGCCGTCCGGATAGACCGAAGGGCGGGGGGGAACCCGGACACTCTGACAGGTGAAGTATGAGAGGGCGTAACCAGAGAACAGCTGAACCAAAAACTCCTAGAGAGAGTCTTAACACAAGCACAATACAGAAATATTTGAAGGAAGTAAATACCAAAAGTCCGGTTACTGAAATGAAGCAAGCAGGTACAAAGGAGAAAAAAACACAGCTGAAACAAAAAGGGGGACAGGGGGAGAAGGCTAGAGAAGAGATGGAGTTTGAGGGCGCTGCTGCATTGAGTCTTCCTGAGGAGATAAGGAATATAACACCTACCATAAGTAAAGAGGAGATGACAGAAATGTTCATGAGGTTAGAAAACGTTATTAGAACAGAAATCTCGAGTGTGCGATTAGATATGAGTCATTTACTTCACAGAGTGGAAGAAATAGAAGAAACGGTCGACTCACAGGCAAAAGAGATACAAGACCTAAGAGAGCAAATGAAGAAAATGCAATATGATAATCGCCTCATGATGTATAAATTAGAAGAACAGGAAAACCAAAGCAGAAGACAAAATTTGCGTATAAGATCCCTCCCAGAACAACAAAACGAGGATCTGAGAGATAAGATGCAGAAATTATTCAATCCAATCCTGGGAAGAAGAGAGGATGAGGCCCTGAGGATAGACAGGGTCCACAGGGTCAGAAAACCATCAAATATGAGTCAAGAAATCCCAAGAGACGTAAAAGTTAAGTTTCATGCATATGAGGATAAGGAGAAGATATGGTCCAATCTCAGGGGGGCTCCACCCCTCAGATACGATAACAAAGAGCTAAAAATCTTTTCAGATTTATCAGCGGGAACACTTGCAAGAAGAAGGCAACTAAAACCACTTTTGGATCAACTGAAAACGGCTAACCTTAAATATAGCTGGGGGTTCCCAACATCCCTACTAGTGATTAAAGAAGGTAGAGCTTTCAAAATGAGGTTTCCGGAAGAAATTCGGAACTTTTGTGGAAATCTGGGGATTACACCACCGGATATGCCTACATGAGGAAAATTGGAGAGGAGATGTGCAAACAAGGAGAAGAATAAAAGAAGAATAAGGGACTCTTTTTTTTTTTTTTGCCCCCCTTTCTCTCCCTCCCCCCTACTCAAGCCTGTGGGTGGGGCGGAGAGACAGAACGGGGTTGGCATCCTCGAGACCCTGAGCTCGCTGTTAAGTGAGGTGGGGGATGTGGGGTGAAGGGATAGGGGGATACAGAAGTATTAAATAAAACACGGCTGGAACGACAAGGGAGCAACTTACGACCCAATGGGACTGCACGCTTGGGCCCAGCATGCCCCTTCCCCCTGCTAATTTCAGGTAGTAGGGAGGGGGCTCCGATAGCCACCGGGGTGAACCACCCCCGGGAAAGTGGCTCGGGATATGGGACATAGGAGGTCCTATTTGCTCAGGCCAACGGCTGTTAGGGCTGAGGGGGGGAGGGAGGGAGGGGGGTGGGAGGAAGGGTTGGGGGGAGGGAGGGGGAAGGGAACTGCAGGGCAGGAGTATACTGAATTAGTCAGAGGAAATAAGATGATGTACAGATATGGCTGATTTAAACTTTTTGTCTTACAATGTCAAGGGATTGAACTCCCCAGGTAAAAGATATAAAATTCTCAGGGAGATACAGCACTATGGAGCGGACGTGGCATTCATACAGGAAACTCACCTGATGCAGGGCTCAAATATTAAATTGTTTGCTTCATGGATGCCTAACTGGATCTATAGTGACACTCCAATAAGTAGATCTAAGGGGGTTGCAATAGGGCTTTCTGGCTCCATGAAATTCCTAGAATCAGGGAGATTGTCGGACCCGGAGGGCCGTTTTTTATTTCTTAAGGGTACGAGCAATAAAAAAAAGCTCACATTGGTGAACGTTTATTGCCCCAATAAAACTCCGACAACATTTTTGAAGGGTTTGCTCACCAAGTTGACGGAATTTAGGGAGGGAGAGGTAGTTATGGCGGGAGATTTTAATTCCTGTTTAGACCCCGAATACGATAGCACGTCCCGGGCACAGGGGACAAGTAAGGCTCAACTAAACACGATAAAGAAAGGGCTAAAGGAAAATCATTTGATGGATGTGTGGAGGTTGAAGTATCAAAAAATCAAAGACTACACCTTCTTCTCCCCTGTGCACGGGACGTACTCGAGGCTAGATTACATAATGTTGGATCATAGTTTGATGGACTCTGTTGAGGAGTCTAGAATTGGGGTGATTTCCCTCTCAGACCACGCTCCAGTAATATTAAGATTGAAGATTACAGAAAGACAAAAACAATCCTATTCGTGGAAATTAAATGCAAATTTGCTATCGGACCCTAGAGTGGTAGAAAAGATAAATGAAGAACTAACATTTTTTTTTAGCACTAATGATACAGAAGGAATCTCACCCGGGGTGCTGTGGGAGGCGCACAAAGCGTTTATAAGAGGAGTATTAATATCTATAGGTGCCGGGTTGAAAAGAAAAAGAAGAGAAGAGAAGGAAAAACTTATGGGGGAAATTCAGAAATTGGAACAGGTACACAAAAAATCTAAAGGCCAGTGTCAGCATAGCTATCGTCGGTTATTAGCAAAAAGAGAAGAGTTGAGAGACAGTTTTGAACAGGATTCAAGTAGAGCCCTCAACAAATTATCAAAGGAGAGATATACCTGGGGAAACAAAATAGGTAAACATCTAGCAAATATACTGAGGAAGAAAAGAGAGAGAAACTACATCATGCAAATACAAAACAAAAAAGGAGAAAAGGTAGGCTCAAGCAGGGAAATAGCAGAAGAATTTAGAAAGTACTATGAAGATCTGTACTCCATTAAACAAACAGGAACATGTGAAGGTAATAAGGAGGAAATAATGGAGGAATTCCTAAAAGGAGCAGTGATGGCAAGGATTTCTGAAGAGGAGAGAGATATTCTAGACAGACCAATAGAAGAGGCAGAAATACTGGAGGCCCTCAAGAGTAGTCCCAAGGGAAAAAGTCCAGGTATCAGACGGGTTCACCTCATTATATTTTTCTAAATTTAAACAAATATTGATACCCAGATTAAGAAATTATTGGAACAAATTAGGCCCAGAATGTAAAATGGGGGGAGATGCGCTAGTGGCGGCTATAACCCTAATCCATAAAGAAGGTAAAAACGGAGAGCTGTGCTCGAGTTATAGACCCATTTCCCTGCTAAATGCGGACGTAAAGTTATTTGCCAAAGTTTTGGCAGGGAGGCTAAAAAGTAAAATGACCGCCCTGGTGCACCCAGACCAGGTTGGGTTTGTACCGGGAAGGCAGTGCAGGGATAATGGAGTAAGGTCGGTGCTCTTAACAGAGTCTATCAAACAAGGTGGGCCCCCAGTTCTATTCCTGTCAACGGACGCAGAAAAAGCGTTTGACAGGGTAGACTGGGGGTGGATGTTTAAAACACTGGCAACAATGGGGGTGGGCCAGAGATTTATCGAATGGGTAAAAATACTATACTCCGACCCAACTGCATATGTGAAAGTTAATGGGGTGACTTCTGGGACCTTTCGGATGGACAACGGTACGAGGCAAGGTTGTCTATTGTCCCCTCTTTTGTTTGTTCTAACATTGGAACCTCTGCTATCGTCCATCCGTGGGGACCCAGACTGCAGTGGGGTTAAAATAGGATCTGATGAGCATAAAGTAGCTGCTTTTGCAGATGATATATTGTTTTATATTACAAACCCTTGAATTACTATCCCGAACATACTCAAAAACCTGAAAAAATTTGGGGAGATATCAAATTTTAAAATTAATCTCGGGAAGTCGGAGATCCTTAACTTAAATGTTAGAAAGGAGGAGGAGGAGTGTCTGTCAAAATCCTTCCCCTTCCCTTGGAGGAAAAAAATCGGCTATTTGGGGGTCAAGCTTTCAAATAATTTGAAGGATCTGTATGTCAACAATTATATGCCCCTACTAGATGATATCAGACGAGAGATCGGAAATCTGATCTATCGACCCCTTTCATGGTTTGGGCGTATAAATGCGGTAAAAATGACTCTACTGCCCAAAATTCTATATAGATTCCAGATGCTACCTATCCCCCTCCCCCAGGTGTTCTTCCGAGCTTTAAAAGGCCTGGTACTGAGGCTTGTCTGGTGTGGCAAAAAGCCTAGAATCTCTTGCTCGGTCCTGAGTAGGAGGAAAGAAAAAGGGGGACTGTCAATGCCTGATTTTTATAAATACTACAAAGCGGTGGTTCTGACACGAGTTATTGAGTGGTCAAAGGGGGGTCTAGAAAGGAGATGGGTAAATATTGAGCACAGCATTAGTAATAAGGCACTAGGCCACATAATTTGGAACCCACCTGAATACAGAGCACTAGACACAGAATGGATGCCGACATTAACACAAAATGCTTTAAAGATATGGGATCAGATTCATATGCAAAATAAGTGGACGTATAATTCACCTTTGATATCACTGAAAGAAAATCATTTTTTTGCACCGGGGATAAGGGAGGTGGGAGGGAATTGGATTAAAAGGGATAATTTGCAAGTAAAAGACGTTATAAGAGATGGGAAAATATGCACGTATACTGAATTAAAAGATATGAAGTTGGATCTGATATTGGATCCTTGGAGGTATCTCCAGCTGTCTATATTCATAGGGAAACTGCCAAAACCCCTGAGGGGGGTAGAAGGATATAGACCTCTGGAAAAGCTCTGTGAGGGGGAGCACCAGAGGGGCATAACATCAAAAGTCTATAAAATCCTAAGTGAGAGAGAGGAAGCGGAGGTACCTCATTATATTAAGGCTTGGGAAAGGGAATTGGGATCACGTTGTGACAAACACATTTGTTTAAAGATATGGAAATTAATACATAAATCAGCAGTGGACAGCAAGAGGACCGAGACAAATTATAAATGCCTGGCAAGGTGGTATGCCACACCAGACAAGTTAAGAAAGTTCTCTCCAGAGAAATCTGGAGAATGTTGGAGAGGATGCGGGGGAGTGGGGACAATGGCGCACATCTGGTGGGAGTGTGCGACCATCAAAACATACTGGAAAAGGATAATGGAATTGACTGGAATTATTACGGGCAAAAGTGTGGTAGAAGACCCATGGGTATGTCTGTTCCACGGTACAGAGGAGCCAATCAAGCAATATCAAAACTCCGTAGTCCCCATATTGTTGGATGTGGCTAAGATACAGATAGCAAGGAATTGGCTTGAACCAGGGATTCCGAATGTTCGTGATTGGCTCTTCTGTATAAACAAGATATACAACATGGAGGTTGGGAAAGAAGAAGGACGGGAATCAGAGGACCGGGAAACCCGGGGAGATAAATGGTCAGGGTGGCGGATCTATAAAAATTCATGGAGCTACCTGGAGGAGGTGACAAGAGGTGATCGATCTTGAGGTTTAGCGGAAAACCCAGTTATATCAGGCATACTCCAAGCCTGCAGTGGGGTGGCGGGGGGTAGAGGGTAAGGATGGGGTAGGGGGGGAAAGGATGGGGGTGGTAACGGGATTGCTGACATTTAAAATTAGATTGTTTCTCTCTGTTGGAAGAGAGATACTTATGTTTGTAATTTTGTATTGGAAAATTTATATAAATAAAGAATTTAAAAAAAATAGCAAACATTTTCCCACCTCTAACTATTGAAATACAAACCCCGGGGTGAAACTCCTTTAAAGTGAGGTAATAACGACCATGGAGTCTCAATCTGTGAAACACATCAATAGATATGGATAAGGAAAGTAAAAAAGAAAAACAAAAAAGAAAAATCAAAAGAAAAAAAAGGAAAAAAGAGTTCAAAACTCTGTGAACCTGAGAAAAAACAATCTCTCAGGAAGCCCAGGGCATAGACCAGAGCCTGACAAGGACGTGAACGGACTTCCATGTGGCGACTCTGTTTGAGGAGATGAGAGGGGTCCGCTGCTCACCTTGTGCATTTGGTAGCGGAAAGAACAAAAAAGGACAAAAGGTCATTGAAGGAAAAAGAAAAACCTGTAAGTCCTTAGAGAGAAAGTAAGGTTAACAAATAAAACAGATATGTTTATCACTCAAAATTTCAAAACCTTTAGTGAATGCATCTCATGGGATGAGAAAGGTTCTACCCCAGAAAAAGAGCGGGGCAGATTCAAAAAAACTGAGAGAACCAAAACAGCAACATCGTTTCGTCTAAAAAGAATTTTTGAGGATACGGAAATGCAAAAAGTAGTGAAGGATAGGACCAAAAAAGAGGAGTGTTCAAGGAGGTTGTTTAGAAGATCGCAGGCGTTGAGGAGTGGAAAAATGCTTCTTATGCCGCGTACACACGAGCGGACTTTACGGCAGACTTTGCCCGGCAGACTGGATTTCGTCGGACAATTCGATCGTGTGTGGGCTCCAGCGGACTTTGTTTGCTCAAAAGTTGGACAGACTTAGATTTGAAACATGTTTTAAATCTATCCGACGGACTCTTCTTTCTAGCGGACAAACCGGTCGTCTGTGTGATAGTCCGACGAACTCAAACTGACGCATGCTCTGAAGCAATTACAAGACGGAAGCGCTCGGTCTGGTAAAACTAGCCTTCGTCTTGAAGCTAGCACATTCCTCTTCTGTGATCTTTTAATACAGCGCTTTTTGTAGGATTGATAATGCAAGAGGAATGAAGTTGTTTTTCTGCTTTATATTCACACAGAGTTCTCACAAACTACTTTCTTCATGATTTATCCTCATGCCATGACTAATATAATATTTGTAAAAACCCAGATCTCCATAAATAAAAAAAATTAAATTAGATTTTGGACTCATCTTTATTTTTTTGATTGATTTCAACACTTATCTATTTTACAATGTGTGTTAAATTATAACCACATTTTTTTGGTGTTTTTTGTGTGGATTTTCAAGTTACCACAATAACCTTAAAGCGGGGTTCCACCCAAATTTTGAACAATATCTGTATGTATTCTCTTCCTTGCCTAGATGCTGACATGCCGTTTAAAAAAATTTAAATCGCCGTAATTACCTTTTATTTTTCTATTCTTCTTTGCACTTCCTGGTTCTCCTCCCGTGGGAGTAGGCGTGATTCTAGCCTCTCCCATACTCCTGGGAGCTAGTCTCAGGCTTCCCAGGATGCCACTGAGCATGTGCGGGAACGAGCGGTAAATGCTGGGAGCACAGCATTCACCGCATCCAGGAAATAAATGCTTGTGGGCTTCAAATGCCCACAATGAAGATGGAAACCGCCTGCAGTGAATAATATAAGTTATTCTTTCCGACGAAATCTGACACAGGCGGACATATTACACACAATATGTGAGTATGTAATGCTGAGAAGAAAAGTTTGTGAATGAACTAAAAAAAAAAAAAATTATAGATAGGTGGACCCCAGCTTTAATATTTTGTGTTGTTTTAATGAACCTTAATGAAGTTGGTGTCTCTTGTTCATTAGACATAGGGGGGTGTATTTAACAAAGGCAAAATCATTTTTCACTACAAGTGCTAATTCTACTTGGAATTCCACAGAAAGAGCATTTTGAAGTGCCTTAGCTGTGGATCCGAGGGACACATGCAAGGAAGCCCAAAAAATAAAAATAATTTTTATTGCACATGATTTTATGATAAAATCAGCAGAGCTTCGCCTAATTTAAGCTCTTCCCCTCAACTTTACAGCGACTGCACTTCCAACAAGTGCACTTGCGGTGCAATTTCTCAAGTGAACTTTTCACTAGTACTTTTCACTTGATAATCGAAATGATTTAGCCTTTTGTCAAAAACACACATAGGGGTTGATTTACTAAAGGGAAAAAGACTGTGCACTTTGTAAAGTGCAGTTGCCCTCTGCAAGAGCAGTTGCTCCAGAGCTTAGTAAATGAGCAGAAGCTCTGCTGACTTCCATCATCCAATCATGTGCAAGCAAAAATGCTGATTTTAGAATTTTCCTTGCACAGGATTGGGTACTCTTTGCAAAGTCAAGCTTTTAACTCATTTCTGATGCTCTGGAGCAATTGCACTTGCAGAGGGCAACTGCCCTCTGCAAAGTGCACAGTCTATTTGCTTTTCTTAAATCAACCCCATAGTCTTTTTGACCTGTACCTGCCTACTCCCAAACAAAATGGCGTTTTTTAATCAAAACACATAGGCAATAATGTAAGGTAACCAAAAAATACATTTATTTTTAAAAAAAAAAATTAGGAAGGCAACACTGGAGACACTTTTAGAATCTGGGAAGCCTTTCATCCCCCAGGACACACATCAAGTTTGAGGACAAGAAAATAGATATCTTGCGACTATAGGGAGCACAGGGAGCACAGTCAGACCAGACAGAAGCCAGGCAATCACTTTCGACTCTTCTGTGGAGCCTTCCCTGCACGCTTCTCTGCAGCTTTCCCTCCACGCTTCTCTGCAGCCTTCCTCGGAGGTTGTGCCTCTGGTGGTGTACTTGGGGCAGGAGGAGGAGGAGGAGGAGGAGGAGTGGCTTCATCTGCCAGATATGTGGTAGCAGTAAGCTCCCCTCTCAAGCCCTTCTGGTAAGCCTCAAAAATCAGACCCTCACAGAGGAGGCGTTGCCCCTTTTCCAACTCCAGCAATCTGCTGGCTATATAGGTGCCATACGCCTCCTCTGCATTGGGTGGTTTGCTCAGGATCAGGCTTGCTTCCCGTATGAGGGCTAGGGATTCCTGCTCAGTTGGTGTCATTCTCCTGGGCCTTTTGTGGAGAATGCGGAGGGGAGGCACCTGACACTCTGTTCGGCTTCGACTTGGCCCAGCCACAGCCTCCTCCTCTCTCCCACTGGGCAAGGCCTCCTCCTCTCTCCCACTGGGCAAGGCCTCCTCCTGGCTGAGGTCATCCTGTGTCAAAAAAAGGGACATAGTTGTAATTTTGTGTTATGCAATCACACACAATTTTCAGCTCATGACTTTCAAATATAAGTTACACAAAATAGTAAAGGCTATCTATTTGACACCACCATTATTTCAGCTGATCAACAATATCTGAAGTACATAGGCGTGCACACAGGGTGTGCCAGGTGTGCCTGGGCACACCCTAATTGCCTTGTGTGCTGCATATTCCCCCCTGTTTTGACCACTGATATTTCATCCCCCCAAAAAAATGTTAACCAAGCACAAAAATTTGGGGAAAAGAAAATGAACTAAATTACACTGTCCACTGCCCTAATGACACCATCAGTACATATACACATGCATATGTATTTGAGCTTTGGGGTGCACACCCTAATGCAAGAGGCTGCGCACACCTATGCAGAAGTATATTTTTGGCCACTACTGTCTAGTGATATGTCTACATATTAATCTTTGTGCAGAAGTCAATTTTTAGGAAGCACTTCAAAAATTAACACGTTAACATCATTAATAACATTTACACAATCACAAATTACAAAAAAAAGGATACCTGGCTGAAGCTGGGCGCATCAACTTCATCAATGATGAAAAGGCCCAGTTCATCCTGGGAATCCTCAGCTGGGGTGGAGGTGGATGGAAGGCTGGAGGGAAGAGTGGAGGGAAGGCTGGAGGGAAGGGTGGGGGGAAGGGTGGAAAGTGATTGCCTGGCTTCGGTCTGGTCATCCAGGAATCGCATTTTGTTGTAGTACCACAACTTGGGTACATATACTTGGCAGCTGCTGCACCAGATCTGAGCGACTCCTGGATTTTATTGTGTTCCCGCTTGTACATGTTTCGCAAGATACCAATTTTTTTGTCCACAAACTTGAGGTCTGCCTGGGGGAGTCGAGTCTTCACAAACTCTAAAAGTGTGCCCAGTATTGCCTTCCTTAAATCCCTATTATAATATAGTGGGTGTTTGACCTCCCACAGGTTTTTCTTTTCCTGATAGAGCTCAATAAATTGGCACAAAAATTCTTCCTCTTTAAAGGGATTAATTTTTCCTGAAAGACAAGACACAAGATCCAAACTAA
The DNA here is from genome assembly GCA_037952835.1 of Lithobates septentrionalis. NCBI lineage: Eukaryota > Metazoa > Chordata > Amphibia > Anura > Ranidae > Lithobates > Lithobates septentrionalis. The sequence continues at coordinate 2,011,946 of JBBDGP010000151.1, forward strand.
TGTCAGTCACAAATCACAGGATTATTTTTGGTTGTAATCTAGGGGACACATACATACACACACACACACCAAACACACACACCCCCACTTTAATCTTACCTTCGTTTCTGACGCTCGCTACTTCCGCACGGACATACGTAGGCCATCGTAATAGCTTTATATACACTGCGCATGTGTCATGCTCCGCCTGCGTCGCCCACCCCTGACGTTCGTTAGTACGATTTGGCCCCGCCCCTTCACTCTTCGTTGCGCAGTGGGAGTAGATAGCTAAAGATGGCAGAGAGAATCAGTGGAAGTAGCGCGGAGGAAAGCCCGGAGCTCCAAACATCCACATCCCGGAGGAGATATAAGGCCACCAACATGGCTTTTGAAGAGATGGTGGAGATGGTGTCCATATTGAGAAGGGAGGACTACGATGGCAAAAAAGGACCGAATATGCATAAGGACAAAATAATGTCCTCAGTTGTCACCGCTCTAGAAGCAAAATTTGGCACAAAACGGTCGAAAGAACAATTGAGGAAGCGGTGGTCTGACATCAAAAGTTGGGAGCCAGAACAATATTGGCGAATAAAGAAGCTGCTTAAAAAAGTAAGTACTTGTTGTGTTTTCCTATTGAGATACTTAACTTGCATGCTGATCCTAATTTTTGGACTTTATACAGCATCGTTCGTAAAGACCGTCCTTTGTAAAATACGTATGATACTTTAGAAAATTGCGTTATTTTTTCGCCAAATTTCGATGGGACAGGGTTGGACATACATTTATGTCTTGATAATTTTTCAAATTACCACAATTTGTTGATGTGGTGTAGATGTGTTGGAAAATATAATGCTTCTTCAAAAATGATTCAGTGTAATGTAGGGACAGGACACAGCAGCTGTTTCCACATCTGGACTCACGAGCACTATAGTGTACTATGTGACCATAAATACATTTTAGAGGGGTAATTATAATAGAAGATAATTGAGGTGTCTGCATCTGTGAAACTTGCCAGAAAATGTGCATTGTTTATAATTGTTGTTCAGAGGGAATGTTCATCCTGTCTTCTAAATTTTGTATGATCAAAAAAGGCAATTGGCCACAACTCCTAACCAACGTTTAAGTTTATTTATTAATATTTAAAATATCACTGTGTTTTAACTATACCTTTTGTTCAATTCTCATAGGGGAGAAAAGACTCAGACAACAGTCCAAGGATCCCAGGACCCCCCCAAGTCACCAGCCTGAGGCAGAAGATACCCCAAGCCCCAGCCCAAGACCACGCCCACCCGACGACCTGGAGGAAGGAGAGGTGGAGGAAGTGTGCGAGGTTTTAAGCCTACCAAGTGAGTGACTGACACCCCAGTTAATGTATTTTGGCGTGCATATTGTAAACCTTGTTTTTATTCACTCATTGTAGGTGAGTTTCTGGTTGTGGAAGGCCAAGCGGCAGAGCCATTCACCACAGACAGTGCCCAAAGACTGATTGGCCAGATAATGCTGTGGAATGGCCAACTAGATAAAATGCTTGACCAAATTCACAGCATGCAACTTCGCCTGGACTCCATGCAACAGGAAATGAAGCACATGATTGATGTTTTGGGCAGAATATAATAACGTTTGGCCTAAAAACATCAATCATGTTCTTCATTTCCTTGCGAAGTTTGTTTTTTCTAATAAATGTTTTTTGAATTTATTTGGGATACCCAAATTTACATTATGATGCACACGGTGTGTCATCATGTGCTATCTTCCATCATGGGTTATCAATGTACTTGTTTTGTGTTTGCAACCCCTTCATCCTCAAAATTATTTTGTGGTGATAGGAACCAAAAAAGGGATTGCACACACAAAACACGTACATTGCTCACCCATGATGGGAGATAGCACATGTTGACTTGACCCTTTTGTAAATCTAAATTTTGAGCATATTCAAAAGGAACGATTTCCAAGGGTGACATCACATGCAGCGTTCTTTAAATGTTGAACTTTGTAAGTTCTTTAATGTTTTGTTATGTTTATAAAAACACTGTTGTGAATGTAAATATTTTTAGAAAGGTCTATTTTTGGTAAAATATGCCTTTATTAATGTTTTAAAAACATATATTTTTACACCACGAAAAATCTTTTAAAAAAATAAAAACCAAAAAAATATTCAAAAATGCACCTTTCAATGTGCACAAAGTAAAATTTTGTTAATAATACAATGTGTGTGGCTGATTATTTCAGACAAATATTTTTTTAATTTTTTTGGGGCCTGATTAAATAAAGGTAAATGCACTTGCCACTACTACAAGTGCACTAGGAGACAGACATAACTAAATGCAAACAAGAATAAAAACAAGATATTTTTGAAAAATTATTTTTATTTTTTTTTTGGGTAAAATTACAGCTGTTGCTGAATAGCAATGGCCCCCCGACCATTAAAATAATTTACATAACGGTCACGCACTTGACGTGCGGTTCGGGGGCCAAGCCAATACGGCCAATTTCTAGGCCTGTCATTGTGGTATCCTGTTTCAATCCGGCCTCAGGCCCAACAGAAGATATATATGTTGCTGAATGTCTCCTTAAAAAGTTATGCAAGATGCAGCAAGCAAGGATGACGTAGTTTAGTTTATAGTCCGCCAGATTAATTGCAGAAAGGAATAAACGGAACCGGCTGGCCAGAATCCCAAAGGCATTCTCCACAACTCTTCTTGCTCTGGCCAGCCGGTAATTAAATACCCTCCTCTCAGGGGTGAGTGTCCTTTGGGGGAACAGCCTCATCAAGTGCTCACCGAGAGCAAACGCTTCATCAGCAATAAAAACTGACATGCTTCCCGTCAATCGCCCCGACACAGTTGGGAAAGTCCCAACGGTCAGCGAACTGGGAGGCCACAATCTGCCATTCCTGTGTACTTGAAGGAAACTGTGGAGTGCAAAAAAAGAAAAAAATTAAGATAAGGACTTTGAAACCTAAATTGTATATCAGATTACACCAAAACATTAGTGAACAACAGCAGTCAAACATTATTAATATGTGTGTTTGTAATTGAAATGGTAAAAAACATAAGGCCCACTTATAAGATTATTCACCCCCTCTGATGGCCCATTGATCCATTTGAATGTGGGGGGAGGTGTTTTAATTAGGGCCCAAAACACACCTGACTGATTCAAACATTTGTGGGGTGGGGGAGGGGTTCTAATTAGGTTAACAAACATACCTGACTGATTCAAACATTTGTGGGGTGGGGGGGCTCTAATTAGGTTAACAAACACACCTGACTGGTTCAAGCATTTGTGGGGTGGGGGAGGAGTTCTAATTAGGTTAACAAACACACCTGACTGGTTTAAACATTTGTGGGGTGGGGGAGGGGTTCTAATTAGGGCACAAAACACACCTGACTGATTCAAACATTTGTGGGGTGGGGGAGGGGTTCTAATTAGGTTAACAAACATACCTGACTGATTCAAACATTTGTGGGGTGGGGGGGGCTCTAATTAGGTTAACAAACACACCTGACTGGTCCAAACATTTGTGGGGTGGGGGAGGGGTTCTAATTAGGGCCCAAAACACACCTGACTGATTCAAACATTTGTGGGGTGGGGGAGGGGTTCTAATTAGGTTAACAAACACACCTGACTGGTTCAAACATTTGTGGGGTGGGGGAGGGTCAAACAAGACAATGGAGCAGACAATATACATTGTTCAAGGGACTATAGGCTAGAGATATAAATGGACCTAGGATTGCATGGTGGGGAGGTTAATGAAGGAAAATATGCATGTAGGGCAATAAATGATTAATGTCCAAAAACAGTCATGCATGAAGATAAAGGGGACATTCACAGCATATTGAAAGCATGGCAATTAGGTAAGGAGGACATTTATACAATACATTAAAAAACATTTAATACATATCATGTAATGTTAAAGGATAAAACTTACCTTCATATAGTCCTTCTGCAGGACCTGAATAATAGCAGAACAGGTCTCTGGGATTATGATCCCCAGAGCCTGGGGGGAGATGCCTGTCGAGAACTTCAAGTCCTGAAGACTTCTCCCTGTCGCCAAGTAACGTAACGTGGCAACTAGCCTCTGCTCCGCACTGATGGCTTGCCTCATGCAGGTATCCTGCCTGCTGATATAGGGGGTCAGCATAGCCAGCAGACGCTCAAAGACAGGGTCCGTCATCCGGAGATAATTCCTGAAATCCTCAGGATTATTCTCACGGAGCTCACGGAGCAAAGGCATATGAGAGAATTGATCACGCTGGCGCAACCAATTCTTCATCCATGAACTCCTACTCGCCCTGTTCATGGACTGGACTCGGGTCAAAGTATTAACCCCAACACCAAGTCCCCACGCAGCACAAACTCGAGAACGAGAACGTCCACGCGACATGGCTTCAAAACGGTCGGCTGGTCAAACAAACTTATAACAAACGCACTGAAGAACAGCAAGGCCTATGAAGAACGACCCGAAAATCAGGAACGAGCGGACCAGAACGGACTGCAAGGCAGGGTACGAACTGACCAACACGCACTGAAAAGCAGATACAAACCTCACAAGCACAAATTGAACCGCAGAAAACAATCGAAATAAGCTGAAGTGTGAAAAGCGCGAATCGTCTCTAACCAAACTTCTACTAACACAAGATAAACACGAGATTAGCAGAAGGAGCCCAAAGGGTGCCGTAGTGGGGCTTGAACTTCCTTTTTATAGTCCCGTCGTACGTGCTATATGTCACCGCGTTCCAAACCAGCGGACTTTTGCAGTGAGCGTGTGTGGCCAAGTCCGTCCGTTCTTAAGTCTGGCGCAAGGAGCCGACAAAGTCCGGCGAAAAGTCCGCCGAGCAAAGTCTGCGTAAAGTCCGCTCGTGTGTACACGGCATTAGATTTACCCCGGACAGGGGTCCAGATGTGAGTAGGTGTAGTTGGAGGTAGATGGGCTTGTAAGATAGGAGGGATCATGTTCTCTTCCGGGAGAGGGGGAGACCCAGATTTTTCAGGAAGGCTTCGGCTTCTTGTAATTCACGTAGAGAGTATTGGGTTCCCTCTTTGGATACAACTAGACGGAAAGGGAATCCTCAGTAATACGGAATCTTGTGTTGTTGCAGGTGTGAAGTAAGGGGTCGTAAGTTCCTCCATTTAGCGAGAGTGATGGGATAGAGGTCTCTAAAGATCTGCAGTTTAGCACCCTTGTACATTATTTGGGATTTATTTTGTGAGTCGCCAAAGTTAGTGCCTCCTCACTTTTAAAGAAATGAAACCATACTATGACATCTCTAGGTCTAGCTCCAGCCGGAGGCTTTGGGCCCAGAGATCTATGGGCTCTGTCCAAGCGCCAATCTATGTCCACCACTGAGGGAGCCAGAGTGTTAAAAAGGCTCAAAAGGTAGGATCGGAGCTCAGAATCACCCACTGTCTCGGGTATCCCTCTGAAACGTAGGTTTTGTCTTCTTTCTCTGTTCTCCGAATCCTCCTGCTGTATTTGTAGTTGAGATACGGAAAGGCGTAAGGTATGGTTTTCCTCCTCGATCTCTTGTACGTAGTTTATCATTTTGTCGAATTTGCTCTCCAGAGTGTCTGAGCGATCTCCAATTTGGGTTATTTCCCCCCCTCAATTCGGCAGCTAGTTTGCTTACCTCAGCCGAGACATTGGACATAATCTGTTGAAGTAAAAGTTGTAGCTTGGAGTCCAGAATGTCAGGGCCGAGAGTCGTAATTGAAGGTGAAAGAGTGGGTGCATGGATCTGCGAGTTAGTCAGAGAGGAGCTTGTAGCATTTTCCGAGTCTAGGGAGGGATCCAGCAGGGCAAAAGGAATTGCGGAAGGATTAGAGGAGGTAGGTTGTGGTCTGGTAACAAAACGCTCCATGTTTGGTTCTTCTCGTGGCCCAATCAGTGGTTTGTAGTATCGTTGCTGTTGGCCAACTTTGCCCATGAGGTATGCAGAGGATTTAGTGATCAAACATGCAGGCTTACCTCCGACACTGTATATAGCTAAAGTTGCTTTACAGAGGTCTTGGTGAGCAGGCAAGGACCCTGGGTTTATTTAAGCAGCATCCTTTTCAAAGATAATAGTGTGCTCCATTTGGATCTTCAGATCCCCCTGTTTACAGCTCAACCTCTCCCCACCGTCAGCCTGAGAGAAAGGAGACAGTCTCTGCAGCCCCCAACACCCTGTGAGAGCTTGTGCAGCGTAAGGAACGGAAAGAATGTCACTGGGTGTATATTGCAGTCCCAAGATGGCCGTCGGCCTCCAGGGGTAGGCTGAAGCAGCAGACTATCCTAGAAGATGGCCGCCAGAAAAGTGAACACAGCCGCTCCCGGTTCCCTGAATCCCCACAGGGGGGTGGAGAGAGATGATCGGGTAGTCCGATGTCTCCTGGAGACTCGGCTGTGGGTGATGATGCAGGTCATTTACTCACTGCATCCCAGGAGAGCGCCTGTACTCCAGCCCGCAGGCCGCATCAGATTGGAAGGCCGTGGGATGTTGAGGCCGGTCGCCGGGTGGAATCCCGCGGCTTCTCCGTGTTGGCAAACCGATCCGCTTGTTCCCCAGAGACAAGGCGGCTGTCCAGGGTGTGTGGACCATCCGTCCACCCTCCAATCTGTGGGCTCAGAAGTTTAGAGCTGCTGGCCTGCCCCAAGGCCCCAAGATGGCGGCGGAGGGTCCCGGTGGCAGAGGGGAACCCTCAATTTGGAACAGGATCTGGCCGGTCAAAGTTAGAAATAGACACCCGGATCAGAACAGCAGGGGTCTAGGATCAAAAGTGTGTAGTTTGTGGTTGCGGCAGCATGAGAAGAGGCAACAGATGGCTCTAGATTGGTGCGGGCTATGAGGAGCTCAACTCACACATGTCTCTCCAGCTGCACGTCCGGACACGTCCCCCCACATACATTTTTAAAAGCCTTTAAAAGCCTTTACAGGTTACCACTTTATATTTACATAGGAGGTCTATTGCTAAAATAACTGCCCTCGATCTGACATTCATGGTGATACTTTACATGCATGGTGTAATTGCTGTTTACATACGACACAAAACCGACGCTTGTGTTTGCCTTTGTGCGCGAGCACGGGGGACAGGGGTGCTTTTTTTTATTATTATTATTTATTTCGCTTTTTTATTTTATTTTTACACTGTCCCCTTAATTTTTATTTATTTTTTAAATCATTTTTGTTATCTCAGGAAATGTAGATGTCCCCTATGATAGCAATAGGTAGTGACAGGTACTCTTTTTTGAAAAAAATGGGGTCTGTTAGACCCTAGCTCTCTCCTCTGCCCTCAAAGCATCTGACCACACCAATGCTTTTACATGAAATCTGACCGCTGGCTGAAAAGAATGATTCCAAGATGATACCTAAACCTACAGGCATCATTTTGTTATAACCACTAAAAGTCCAGCAACATATCAGTACGTTGCAGGTCCTTGTTGGGCATATATTGTAATGTTCTTCTTTTAATGCAGCCTGTGGGCTGAACAAAAAAAGAGATTGATCGGTGGGTACCATTATAATACCGTCCTGCATCCACCCACTTCTAATGATGGGCATACATGCACTGTTTTTTAACTGTGGTGGTGAAATCACCTCCTACAGCACCGGAGTCGCTGATTTATGTATCGTGGAAGCCAAACGCTGTTGCTGTCAAGATAAATAAATCAGTGCTACAGCTGAATGGCGTACCTGAAAAGCAAACAATGGTAACAATAAAACATGAACTCCATAAAACAACTAACTGTGGCAAAAAAAGAATAAGCAATATATGCCGAAGCATGGGTGCAATCTTCCCCTAATGTTAGGGGCAAATAGGTCCTCCACCCCTGCCCCCATGCTTCGGCATATATGCTCTTTTTTTAACTGTTTTGGTGAAATCACCTCCTACAGCGCTGGAGTCACAGCTTTATGTATCGTGGGAGCAAACGCTGTTGCTGTCAGAATAAATAAACCCATGCTGCAACTGAATGGCGTACCTGCAAAGCAAAAAATGGTTAACAATAAAACAAAGTAACATTACAGTATAACAGTAGGGATGGGCTTTATTTTCAGGTCGAATAGCGAACAATTTGGGGGTGTTCACGGCAAATTCGAAAGCCGCGGAACACCCTTTAAAAGTCTATGGGAGAAATCAAAAGTGCTAATTTTAAAAGTTAATATCCAAGTTATTGTCATGAAAAGTGTTTGGGGACCTGGGTCCTGCCCCAGGGAACTTGTATCAAAAAAAAGTTTTAAAAATGGCCGTTTTTTTGGGAGCAGTGATTTTAATAATGCTTAAAGTGAGACAATAAAAGTGTAATATTCCTTTAAATTTCGTACCTGGGGGTTGTCTATAGTATGCCTGTAAAGTGGCGCATGTTTCCCATGTGTCCCGTGTTTAGAACAGTCTGACAGCAAAATGACATTTCTAAAGGAAAAAAAGTCATTTATAACTACTCGCGGCTATAATGAATTGTCAGTCCGGCAATACACATAAAAGTTAATTGATAAAAACGGCATGGGATTCCCCCACAGGGGAACACCGAAACAAAGTTAAAAAAAAAATGTGTGGGGTTCCCCCTAAATTCCATACCAGGCCCTTCAGGTCTGGTATGGATTTTAAAGGGAACCCTGCGCCAAAATCTAAAAAAAAATGGTGTGGGGTCCCCCAAAAATCCATACCAGACCCTTATCCGAGCACGCAACCTGGCAGTTTTAAAAGAGGGAGGGATGAGAGAGTGCCCCCCCTCCTGAACCGTACCAGGCCACAGGCCCTCAACATTGGGGACAAGGGCCTCATCCCCACAACCCTTGCCTGGTAGTTGTGGGGGTCTGCGGGCAGGGGGCTTATAGGAATCCGGAAGCCTCCTTTAACGAGGGGACCCCCGGCCCCCCCCATTTGAAATGGTAACGAGTACATTGTACCCGTACTATTTCACAAAAAGTGTGAAAATTGTAAAAAAAAGCAACACACACCGTGGGAGAAGTCCTTTATTAAAACATAAAAAATTAAAACTGTCCCACATAGTCCATTCAGCTCCGCCGACGGACCGAAAAAAAAATAAAGAAGATCTGCCTCCATGGGAGGCACACGCCATATGACATGTCCTCGCAGGTGACAGCTCTTTTAAAACTGTGGGCGGGACCACACGGTGTCGTCGCCGGGTGACCTCGTCCCCTCTGATGCACGGGGACATCCCTATGATTCCCCTGTAGAGTCAGAGGGGGATGGGGCCACCCGGTCCACCCCCCTTCTGACGCACGGGGACATCCCTATGGCTTTCCCGTAGATTCAGAGGGAAATGTACACTTTTTTTACCATCTTCACAGTTTTTTGTGAAATGGTACGGGTACAATGTACCCATTACCATTTCAAACAGGGGGGGCGGGATCTGGGGGTCCCCTTGTTAAAGGGGGCTTCCAAATTCCGATAAGCCCCCCGCCCGCAGACCCCCACAACCACCGGGCAAGGGTTGTGGGGACGAGGCCCTTCTCCCCATCAGTAATGAAAAGAAAGAAAAAAAGAGCGCACCAGCCTAGTGCATTATCCTTGACAGATTTATTAATTAAAAGCAAAGATTAAAATCTACTCACAAAGGTAGGAGAAAAAATCGCATTGTATACAGGCACAAAGGTGATTGGTCCAATTTTTCCAGGTCCTAGGAAGAGGGCGTACGGACTACTGCTGGCTAATGCGTTTCGAAGGTGATGCTTCTTCATCAGAGCCAAGCAGGCTTTGGCCAATTATGGCTCAGGGGATTTAGTACACGTTCCACACTATATAAGGCCGCCTACACGGCGGCCCTGTGTAGTGTGTGTTCCAGCGTTGAGAGAGAGATAGATAGACAGAGAGACAGTGTCATTTGATTTAAGTTAGATAGATTAGGCTTGACAGTCAGTGAGTTAGCTGCACTTACAGTCTATTGTGTATATATATATATGCATCCCAGGTGTTGTATATATATATATATATATATATATACTGTATTCAGTTTAGCTAGATCCGTTCCTGTTATCTTGCTACTGACAGGCAGGCTTGTGTTGTTACAGTATTTACAGCTACCTGAAGAAAATTGCTGGTGTTCTTTTGATCCTATTAGTACCAGAGTCAGGCAGCTAGACTATTTACAGTTAGTGTAGTGCGTCCTCCTCACAGTGTTCAGTTAAAGCTACAAGTTAGTTTAGTGAGACCTCTGCACAGTGTTCAGCTAAAGCTACAAGTTAGGGTAGTGCGTCCTCCTCACAGTGTTCAGCTAAAGCTACAAGTTAGTGTAGTGCGACCTCTGCACAGTGTTCAGCTAAAGCTACAAGTTAGTGTAGTGCATCCTCCTCACAGTGTTCAGTTAAAACTACAAATTAGTGTAGTGCAACCTCTGCACAGTGTTCAGCTAAAGCTACAAGTTAGTGTAGTGCATCCTCCTCACAGTGTTCAGCTAAAACTACAAGTTAGTGTAGTGCGACCTCTGCACAGTGTTCAGCTAAAGCTTCAAGTTAGTGTAGTGCGTCCTTCTCACAGTGTTCAGCTAAAGCTACAAGTTAGTGTAGTGCACAGTGTTCAGCTAAATCTACAAGTTAGTGTAGTGCGTCCTCTGAACAGTGTTCAGCTAAAGCTACAAGTTAGTGTAGTGCATCCTCCTCACAGTGTTCAGCTAAAACGACAAGTTAGTGTAGTGTGACCTCTGCACAGTGTTCAGCTAAAGCTACCTGTAGAAGGTTGGTGGTGTTTTCCTGATCCTATCACTACCGCAGGCAGCTAAATAAGCTACAAGTTAGTTTTTTGCGACCTCTGCACAGTGTTCAGCTAAAGCTACCTGTAGAAGGTTGGTGGTGTTTTCCTGATCCTATCACTACTGCAGGCAGCTAAATAACCTACAAGTTCGTGTAGTGCGTCCTCCTCACAGTGTTCAGCTAAAACTACAAGTTAGTGTAGTGCGACCTCTGCACAGTGTTCAGCTAAAGCTACCTGTAGAAGGTTGGTGGTGTTTTCCTGATCCTATCATTACCGCAGGCAGCTAAATAAGCTACAAGTTAGTGTAGTGCGTCCTCCTCACAGTGTTCAGCTAGAGCTACCTGTAGAAGGTTGGTGGTGTTTTCCTGATCCTATCACTACCGTAGGCAGCTAAATAAGCTACAAGTTAGTTTTTTGCGACCTCTGCACAGTGTTCAGCTAAAGCTACCTGTAGAAGGTTGGGGGTGTTTTCCTGATCCTATCACTACCGCAGGCAGCTAAATAAGCTACAAGTTAGTGTAGTGCGACCTCTGCACAGTGTTCAGCTAAAGCTATCTGTAGAAGGTCGGTGGTGTTTTCCTGATCCTATCACTACCGCAGGCAGCTAAATTATTTACACGTTAGTGTAGTGCGACCTCTGCACAGTGTTCAGCTAAAGCTACCTGTAGAAGGTTGGTGCTGTTTTCCTGATCCTATCACCACCGCTGGAAGCTAAATTATTTACACGTTAGTGTAGTGCGACCTCTGCACAGTGTTCAGCTAAAGCTACCTGTAAAAGGTTGGTGGTGTTCTCATACTACAGGCAGACAGTTGATTTTGCTAGCTGCAGTATCAATATATATATATATATATATATATATATATATATATATATATATATATATATATATATATATATAAATACAGTATATCCCAGCTTAGTGCAGCTATAGGCCATTAGTATGTCTGGAAGACCAACAAGGAGAGGCAGACAGTCACAAGCCAATAAAAGAAGGCAAGCAGGCTCTGTGTCTAGAGGCAACAGTGCTGGTTGTGGAGACGGTGCATCCTCATCAGCACGTGGCCGTGGGATGCCCTTGGCCTTTTTTTCGGCAGCTGGCCGTGTTGAGCCGCAACATGCGGAAGACTTGGTCGAGTGGATGACCAAGCCGTCCTCATCCTCCTCATCCTCTCTCACTAATGCTCAGGGTACTTTCTCTGGCAAAGCAGCTGCCAACGCTGCCTCTTCCCTCAGCTCAATGGCATCAGTGACACCTTCCCTAGCCCCACCATGTCCTCCTGAGGAGTCCCTCGAACTGTTTGACCACAGTGTTGGGTACATGCTCCAGGAGGATGCCCAGCGTTTAGAAGGCTATGATGATGATACTGAGCTAGATGAAGGGAGTAACGTGAGCACGGACAGAGGGGGTGCCCAAGAAGGACAGCAATCTGGCAGTCATGCTCCCCCTGCTGCAGCATACTGCCAGGTTTGCTCCAGTGATGAGGAGGGAGGGGATGATGAGGTCACTGACTCAAAGTGGGTGCCTGATAGGAAGGAGGAGGCACATCACCAACGAGGCAGGATGCCCCCCAGGGGCCAGCCTAAGGTCAGCACACTGACTGCATCACACCGCAAAGCTCCACATGTGCAGGGCGCTGCTGTCTCTGAGCGTTATTCTAAAAGTTCTTTGGTGTGGGCCTTTTTTGAGATGAGTGCATCAGATCGTACCGCTGCCATTTTCAACATATGTCTCAAGGGTATCTCGCGTGGCCAAAACATCTCCTGCTTGGGCACCACATGCTTGACCAGACATATGTTGACCTGCCATGCAGTTCATTGGCAAGCGTATCTAAAAGACCCACACCAAAGAACAAAGAGGACCTCTCCTTGCTCCTCAACAGCTGAGATCTCCAACCCCACTATACCTTCAGTCCTCTCTGTGACCTGCACTGAGAGGAATGAAGGTGTAGAATTAGGTGTGTCACAGCCAAGTACTTGTGGGCAATCTGCTTTCGGTACACCAACGTCAGATTGTACTAGGCAAATTTCCATGCCCCAGCTGCTGCACCGCCGAAAGAAGTTCGCTCCCAGATATCCACATGCCCAGCGGTTGAATGCTAGCTTGGTAGAGTTGGTAGACTCTGCCCCCTTCTGTGAGTTTGTGGAATGTGCGGTTCCTCAGTGGCAGGTACCCAAACCCCACTTTTTCTCACGGAAGGCGATTCCGACTCTCTACCAGCATGTGGAAGGCAATGTCCATGCCTCGCTGGACAGGACAGTCAGCGATACGGTGCATATTACCGCTGACTCATGGTCCAGCAGGCATGGACAGGGACGTTACCTAAGTTTCACGGCGCATTGGGTCACTCTGCTGGCAGCTGGGAAGGATGCAGGACAAGGTGCAGTAGTGTTGGAGGTTGTTCCGCCACCACGCCTCCAAAATGCCACTACAAATGATTGTGACACACCTCTCTCCTCCACCCCTCTTCTTCTTCTTCCTCCATGGCCTCTTCCTTTGCTTTGTCCTCGAAACCAGCGGTGCTCCGTAGGCATTCAAGGGGCTACGCAAGTACGCAGGCTAAAAGATGCCATGCCGTGATTGAGCTGGTGTGCTTGGGGGACAGGAGCCACACTGGGGCAGAGGTTCTGTCAGCTCTGCAGGGGCAGGTTCAGAGGTGGTTGACACCACGCCAACTTAAGGCAGAAATGGTGGTTTGCGACAATGGCACCAACCTCCTCTCCGCCCTCCGACAGGGACAACTGACCCATGTGCCCTGTTTGGCTCACATCCTTAACTTGGTGGTGCAGCGGTTCTTGGGCAGGTACCCGGGCTTACAGGATGTCCTGGGGCAGGCCAGGAAAGTCTGTGTACATTTCCACAGGTCATATAATGCCAGTGCTCGGCTGGCAGACCTCCAAAAGGAGTTTAACCTGCCCAAGAACCGTCTAATCTGTGACATGCCCACAAGGTGGAACTCAATGTTGGCCATGCTGCAGCGGCTGTACACGCATCAGAGGGCCATCAATGAGTACCTGTGCGACTATGGCACCAGGACAGGGTCAGGGGAGCTTTTTTTTTCCCCACACCAGTGGGCCATGATCAGGGATGCATGCTCTGTCCTGTCACCATTTGAGGAGGCCACGAGGATGGTGAGCAGTGACAGTGCATGCATCAGTGACACTGTCTCCCTTGTCTACCTGTTGGAGCACACGCTGCATGGAATAATAAACAGGGCACTTGAGGAAGAACAGAGGCAGGAAGAGGAGGACTTCCTTAGCTCTCAAGGCCCCCATTATCCAGACAGTGTTCCTGCGTGCCCGCCGATCACACAGGAAGAGGACGAGGAGGAGGAGGGCTGTGTCAGTATGGAGGTGGAGCCTGGCACTCAGCATTAGAAGCAGTCTTTAAGGGATCAGTCCCAAGAAACACATGGACTTGTACGTGGCTGGGAGGAGGTGGCTGCGGACCATGTCGTTCTTAGTGACCCAGAGGACTCCTGCAAACCTACACTGCATGGCCTCCCTGATCCTGCAAAGCCTGCATAAGGATCCTCGTATTTGTGGTATCAAGGAGAAGGACCAATACTGGCTGGCAACCCTCCTTGATCCACATTACAAGGGTAAGGTTGCGGACCTTATCTTGCCGTTGCAGAGGGAGCAGAGGATGAAACATCTTCGGGAGGCCTTGCAGAAAGGTCTGTGCAACGCGTTCCCAGAGACTGGGAGGTTACAAACTCCTGTTTCTGGACAACATGTTGCTGAGGCTTCGGTCAGTCAAAGAAGGAGCGGTGGAGAAGGTGGCCGTCTGACCGATGCGTTCAGACAATTTTTTAGTCCACAGCCCCAAGGTATGATCGGTTCCAGCAACCTTCGCCAGCGTCTGTTTTACATGGTGCAGGAATACCTAGGGGCAAGATCTGACTTGGACACCTTTGCCACCGAAAATCCTCTGGGTTACTGGGTCTTAAGGATGGATCACTGGCCAGAGCTTGCACAGTATGCAATTGAGCTACTGGCCTGTCCTGCATCCAGCGTTCTTTCGGAACGCACATTCAGTGCTGCTGGAGGCTTTGTAACCGATCACAGGGTGCGTCTGTCCACCGACTCGGTCGATCGACTGACCTTCATAAAAATGAATCAGTCTTGGCTCACCACCAGCTACCAAGCACCTGATGCTGATGTAACCAAATAATTTTTTTTGAAATCTCAGATCCCTTCAAAGACTGCCTATGCTGATGCTGAGTGACTATGCTGTTATGCTGATTAATTATTCTCTTCCTCCTCAATGATCATGCTGATAGCTTGTAAGAACATTTTTGGTTCTGGGCACCGCTACCAGTGCCTAAGGCCCAATTTTTAAGCTCCTGTTTAACAGGGGCATGTAATTACAATTTTTGATGCAATTCTTTGCAGCAGGGCTAGTTCCTGCGTTCCAACTAGAGTATCTGTGAGGGGTTGCAGTGTTGTGGCACCAGCACCAGTGCCTAAGGCCCAATTTTTCAGACCCTGTATAACAGGGGCGTGTAATTACAATTTTTGATGCAATACTTCGCAGCAGGGCTCGTTCCTGCATTCCAACTAGGGTATCTGTGAAGGGTTGCAGTGTTGTGGCACCAGCACCAGTGCCTAAGGCCCAATTTTTCAGCCCCTGTTTAACAGGGGCGTGTAATTACAATTTTTGTTTACAAACAATTTTATTATGTAAAAGGTCAAGGTATAAAACAATTACAATTGTAGTACAGGTATGTATACAAATATTTTTATCAGTGAATGTTGTACAGGAAATAAAATGATGGTTATGGTTAGTCAGGTGACAAAAAAGATGCATGGTATTATAATCAGGCCAATCAGGAGTATTGTAGTGGGGGGAAGAAATGATAACAATTAAGTATATATTAAGAAGAGAAGATTGGAAAGATGAAATAGAAGAATACTTTCTTTCTTACTTTTTTCTTACTTTTTTTTTTCTTTCGCTTTGCTCCCCTCCCCTATTTTAAAACAGAAATGTGCTATCCCAAAGAGTCCATTTTTTTTGATGAAGAGGCAATGAATCATATAACGTGTGATAAATTCTTTCAGAAAGTTTGATATTCGTCATGCGGTTATGAATTTTTGGCCAAGGTACCGAGGTGGAGCGCCAATTAAAAGCTATGGCCCAATGAATAGAGCTGAGGAATGTATGAATTAGTCTTGTGGTTGTCATTGGAATATCCTGTATAGTGGAGAATAGAAGGCAGATTTGGGGTGTAAGAGAAATCTTTCTACCGGATATTTTTTCTATAATTATGCTAGCTTTATTCCAGATGTTCTTTATGTGAGGACAATCCCAAAAGATATGTAGAAGTGTTCCCTGAGAAGGGCAACGCCAGAAGCAAAGTGGGGATAGAGAGGGGTAAAATGAGTTAAGTTTAGCAGGGGTAAGATACCATCTATATAGCAATTTAATGGCTGATTCTCTGATTGTGGTTGTTTTAGTACATTTATGAAGATTAGTAAAAATAGTATCCCATTGATCAAGAGTAAATGAGGTATTTAAATCTGATTCCCATTGTAGCATGGGATGTGATTTCTCAGGCATGTATGTCTCATTTAAGTTTTTATATATTCTAGAGATTAAACCACTGTCACGGGGGGGAGGAGATAGAAATTTGTTCAAACTGTGTATAGGGGGGGGGTGGAGTGTAAGTGAGTGATATTTCTGATATATATATATATATCTTATATTTATATACATCTCTAATTCTGAAGGTGGGAAATCATATATTGTTTGTAGATTGGAGAATGTGATAAATGAATTGTTGTGGGAAAGCGATGTTATGTGTGTTAGGTTACGTGATTTCCAATTCGTTAGAATGTTTTGATCTTGAGCTCTATCTGGGAGGGAAAAAGGAGGGTCACCTAGAAAGGAAGCCAGGTTGGAGTGTCAGAGGATAAATTAAATTTAGAGTTCTGTCTGTTCCATAGTTGAAGGCTGTGAGTGACGATAAAGTTTAAGGGTCTAATTTTTGTGGAGAGATGGTTTTGGACCAGAGAAGTCCTTGTAGGTTGTATGGTAGGATAGATTCTTCTTCAAACCGGAGCCAGGGGATTTGAGGTGAGGGGGCATACCAATTGAGTGAATTGAGTGAATCTGGCCGATAGATAATAAAGCCAAAGGTTAGGAATGCTGAGACCTCCTTTTATTTGGGGTCTAAACATAAGGGAGTAGCTAAATCTGGGTTTCTTGTTTAGCCAAATGTATTTATTTATCTCTCTCTGTAAAGAATCTAATTTTTTTTAGGTAAAATAAGAGGAAGGGCTCTGAAAAAAAACAAAAGTTTGCGTAATATCATCATTTTTACGGCCACTGTTCTGCCCGAGAATGAAATTTGGTAAGATGACCAAAGTTTTAGTAGATTTTTAATACAATTGAATAAAGGAGGGTAATTTGCTTGGTATAATGTTTCATATGAAGGTGTAATCTGAATACCTAGATATCTGAACGAATCCGCGTTCCAGTTGAATGGGAATTTGCCTTTGAGTAAAGATATTAAGGCTGAAGGGATATTAATTGGTAAGGCAGAGCACTTAGATAGATTTACACCCAGTCCTGTCAGGTCATGAAAGATGTCTAGGGTTTTAGTTAGATTGGGCAGGGAGATAAGAGGGTCAGTTATAAACAGAAGCACGTCATCTGCGTAGAGACTTAGCTTATATTCTTTGGATCCCTTAAAATATCCTTTAATGTCTGTGTTGTTTCTGATAGCGCAGGCAAGGGGCTCAATAGCGAGGGCAAAAAGTAGAGGGGAGAGGGGGCAGCCCTGTCTGGTACCTTTGGTCAGAGGGAAAAAGTCAGAATTGATGCCTGGGAGTTTGATACGTGTGTGTGGGTTGTGACAGAGAGCCTTAAAGCCATGTAGGAATTCATCGTTGATGGCATATTTGGGGAGTAGATTGTCAAGATATGTCAAGACTAAGTAGTAATGTGGATTTGGAACAAATATTGGAATCTTGAATGATATTTGTGGTCAATCGTATGTTGTCCGTTATCTGCCTGTTGGGAATGAAGCCTGTTTGATCAGCATCCACTAATGGGGAGATGACAACAGACAATCTATCGGCCAATATACGGCCAAATATTTTTAAGTCGTTGTCAATAACTGAAATTGGGCGGTAGTTTTGAGGGGTGGAGTGGTCTTTATTTGGTTTGGGAAGAAGGGACATGTTCGCTAAAAGCATTTCAGATGGGAAATAGCCGCCTTGTAAGATATTATTATACAATTTAGTAAGGTGTGGGGTAGGGATGAACCAAACACCCCCCCGGTTCGGTTCGCACCAGAACCTGCGAATGGACCGAAAATTCGCACGAACGTTAGAACCCCATTGACGTCTATGGGACTCGAACGTTCGAAATCAAAAGTGCTCATTTTAAAGGCTAATTTGCATGGTATTGTCCTAAAAAGGGTTTGGGGACCCAGGTCCTGCCCCAGGGGACATGTATCAATGCAAAAAAACCTTTTAAAAATGGACGTTTTTTCGGGAACAGTGATTTTAACCACTTGCCGACCGCCTCACGCCTATATACGTGAGCAGAATGGCACGGGCAGGCAAAATCACGTACCTGGTACGTGATTGCTTTCCCGCGGGCGGGGGGTCCGATAGGTGCCAGCGGCAGTCGGCATTTGTCTGGCAGCGATCAGAGATGAGGGGGAGGCCATCCAATCGTGGCCCCCCTCGCGATCGCTCCCAGCCAATGAGAAAAATCCCCTGCCTCTGTATAGTACACAAAGGCAGAGGATGTGATGTCATCTCTCCTCGGCTCGGCAGTTTCCGTTCCGGCGCCGAGGAGAGAAGACATCTGAGTAAGTGTAAAACACACACACAGTAGAACATGCCAGGCACACTAAACACCCCTGACCCCCCCCGATTACCCCCGATCACCCCCCAATCACCCCCCCTGTCACAAACTGACACCAAACTGTTTTTATTTATTTTATTTTTTTTCCCTGATTACTGCATGGTGTCAGTTTGTGACAGAAGTGGTAGGACAGTTAGGGTTAGCCCCCTGTAGGTCTAGGGTACCCCCTAACCCCCCCTAATAAAGTTTTAACCCCTTGATCACCCCCCGTCACCAGTGTCGCTAAGCGATCATTTTTCTGATCACTGTATTAGTGTCGCTGGTGACGCTAGTTAGGGACGTAAATATTTAGGTTCGCCGTCAGCGTTTTATAGCGACAGGGACCCCCATATACATTAGAGAAGGGTTTGGGACTAACCATCCCGTGGGACTTTAAATGAAACCATGACCGGATGAGGTCATGCGTTTCCATCCCTATACTAGTCTAAGAAAAAAGCAACAAAAGTGGGACTTTAAATGAAGTGCGTGAATGTCCAGAAGACAAAACCGATGGACTACTAGGAAAATATTTATTTGTTTCATAGAAATAAAACATGCATATAATAATAATATGTCAATCACAAATAGAGAGAAATATCAGCAATAATAGCAGCAAATATACATGATTCAATGAATACAATAATTCTCCATGGTACACCAGTAAAATGTTGATACACAACCATATATAAAAGAGTATTGCCTGCAAAATAAGCCTCCAAAATAATCAAAAAATTAGGAAATGGCATGACGCTGGTGAGAAACGCGACAGTGGTAGCTCTACGCGTTTCGTGGCTTGTTGTGCCACTCATCAGGAGCAAGCGCGTATCTTGATCTAAATTAAGAAGGGTGAAAAAATATTCTAGTAATTATAAACATGAAACGGGGTTGGGGTATTTGAAAGGACCCCACACAGAATGCATGCTTACACATTGTGGTTCGTGAGATGGTGGCGGAGGCCATATATCACTCGGCAATCGGAGACACCACCCCCCGGGAGCTGAGGTGGACGGACCGAAGGGGGCAATCCCACAGGGCGCCATCCAAGGCAGACAAGGACCCCCGAGGCAAACCTGGAGTAGAAAGTGCAGATAGAAAATAAATTGCGACCATACTATGGAGATGAGCAGCTAAGTGTGAACAGAGAATACCAAGATGGAGTTGCCAGAAAAGTAGAAGAAAGGTGTGTAACCATGTGGAAGACTGGGAAAAAAGGGAGCTAAATGGAAGCACCCAAGCAAGACCGCCAAACAAACAGACCAGGCACCGCAGAACATGAATGCAGGGAAAGAAAAAGCCAGAGAGCGTAGCATAGGTAAAGATACCTGGTGTGCAGGATAGGGCATTGTAGAGGAAGAAAAACGGTGTGCATTCCCAAACAAGCATGACATCCAGTGGAGTGAGGAGCCTCGAGATCCTAACCCGCCGAGGCCGCGCCCTTATGAGCGCCACCCCAAGGACCGCCAAGTCCCACTTTTGTTGCTTTTTTCTGGGACCCCCATATACTACCTAATAAATGTTTTAACCCCTTGATTGCCCCCTAGTTAACCCTTTCACCACTGATCACCGTATAACCATTACGGGTGACGCTGGTTAGTTTGTTTATTTTTTATAGTGTCAGGGCACCCGCTGTTTATTACCGAATAAAGGTTTAGCCCCCTGATCGCCCGGCGGTGATATGCGTCGCCCCAGGCAGCGTCAGATTAGCGCCAGTAGCGCTAACACCCACGCACGCAGCATACGCCTCCCTTAGTGGTATAGTATCTGAACGCATCAATATCTGATCCGATCAGATCTATACTAGCGTCCCCAGCAGTTTAGGGTTCCCAAAAACGCAGCGTTAGCGGGATCAGCCCAGATACCTGCTAGCACCTGCGTTTTGCCTCTCCGCCCGGCCCAGCCCAGCCCACCCAAGTGCAGTATCGATCGATCACTGTCACTTACAAAACACTAAACGCATAACTGCAGCGTTCGCAGAGTCAGGCCTGATCCCTGCGATCGCTAACAGTTTTTTTGTAGCGTTTTGGTGAACTGGCAAGCGCCAGCGGCCTAGTACACCCCGGTCGTAGTCAAACCAGCACTGCAGTAACACTTGGTGACGTGGCGAGTCCCATAAGTGCAGTTCAAGCTGGTGAGGTGAAAAGCACAAGTAGTGTCCCGCTGCCACCAAAAAGACAAACACAGGCCCGTCGTGCCCATAATGCCCTTCCTGCTGCATTCGCCAATCCTAATTGGGAACCCACCGCTTCTGCAGTGCCCGTACTTCCCCCATTCACATCCCCAACCAAATGCAGTCGGCTGCATGAGAGGCATTTTTATGTCCTCCCGAGTACCCCTACCCAACGAACCCCCCCAAAAAACATGTCGTGTCTGCAGCAAGCGCGGATATAGGCGTGACACCCGCTATTATTGTCCCTACTGTCCTGACAATCCTGGTCTTTGCATTGGTGAATGTTTTGAACGCTACCATTCACTAGTTGAGTATTAGCGTAGGGTACAGCATTGCACAGACTAGGCGCACTTTCACAGGGTCTCCCAAGATGCCATCGCATTTTGAGAGACCCGAACCTGGAACCGGTTACAGTTACAAAAAAAGGGTAAAAAAAAAAAAAAAAACACAAACAAAAAAAAAAAAAATAGTTGTCGTTTTATTGTTCTCTCTCTCTCTATTCTCTCTCTATTGTTCTGCTCTTTTTTACTGTATTCTATTCTGCAATGTTTTATTGTTATTATGTTTTATCATGTTTTCTTTTCAGGTATGCAATTTTTTATACTTTACTGTTCATTGTGCTTTATTGTTAACCATTTTTTTGTCTTCAGGTACGCCATTCACGACTTTGAGTGGTTATACCAGAATGATGCCTGCAGGTTTAGGTATCATCTTGGTATCATTCTTTTCAGCCAGCGGTCGGCTTTCATGTAAAAGCAATCCTAGCGGCTAATTAGCCTCTAGACTGCTTTTACAAGCAGTGGGAGGGAATGCCCCCCCCACCGTCTTCCGTGTTTTTCTCTGGCTCTCCTGTCTCAACAGGGAACCTGAGAATGCAGCCGGTGATTCAGCCAGCTGACCATAGAGCTGATCAGAGACCAGAGTGGCTCCAAACATCTCTATGGCCTAAGAACCTGGAAGCTACAGATGTAAACAGCGCCATTGGGAAATTGGGGAAGCATTTTATCACACCGATCTTGTTGTGGTCAGATGCTTTGAGGGCAGAGGAGAGATCTAGGGTCTAATAGACCCCAGTTTTTTCAAAAAAGAGTACCTGTCACTACCTATTGCTATTATAGAGGATATTTACATTCCCTGAGATAACAATAAAAATGATTTAAAAAAAATGAAAGGAACAGTTTAAAAATAAGACAGAAAAGCAAAAAAATAATAATAAAAAAAAAAAAAAAGCACCCCTGTCCCCCCTGCTCTCGCGCAATGGCGATCGCAAGCATAGGTCTGGCGTCAAATGTAAACAGCAATTGCACCATACATGTGAGGTATTACCGCGAAGGTCAGATCGAGGGCAGTAATTTTAGAAGTAGACCTCCTCTGTAAATCTAAAGTGGTAACCTGTAAAGGCTTTTAAAGGCTTTTAAAAATGTATTTATTTTGTTGCCACTGCACGTTTGTGCGCAATTTTAAAGCATGTCATGTTTGGTATCCATGTACTCGGCCTAAGATTATCTTTTTTATTTCATCAAACATTTTGGCAATATAGTGTGTTTTAGTGCATTAAAATTTAAAAAAGTGTGTTTTTTCCACAAAAAATGCGTTTGAAAAATCGCTGCGCAAATACTGTGTGAAAAAAATAAATAAAACACCAAACATTTTAATCTGTAGGGCATTTGCTTTAAAAAAATATATAATGTTTGGGGGTTCAAAGTAATTTTCTTGCAAAAAAAAATAATTTTTTCATGTAATCAAAAAGTGTCAGAAAGGGCTTTGTCTTCAAGTGGTTAGAAAAGTGGGTGATGTGTGACATAAGCTTCTAAATGTTGTGCATAAAATGCCAAGACAGTTCAAAACCCCCCCAAATGACCCCATTTTGGAAAGTAGACACCCCAAGCTATTTGCTGAGAGGCATGTCGTGTCCATGGAATATTTTATATTGTGACACAAGTTGCAGGGAAGAGACAATTTTTTTTTTTTTTTTTTTGCACAAAGTTGTCACTAAATGATATATTGCTCAAACATGCCATGGGGATATGTGAAATTACACCCCAAAATAAATTCTGTTGCTTCTCCTGAGTATGGGGATACCACATGTGTGGGACTTTTTGGGAGCCTAGCCGCGCACGAGACCCCGAAAACCAAGCACCGCCTTTAGGCTTTCTAAGGGCGTAAATTTTTGATTTCACTCTTCACTGCCTATCACAGTTTCGGAGGCCATGGAATGCCCAGGTGGCACAAAACCCCCCCAAATGACCCCATTTTGGAAAGTAGACACCCCAAGCTATTTGCTGAGAGGTATAGTGAGTATTTTGCAGACCTCACTTTTTGTCACAAAGTTTTGAAAATTGAAAAAAGAAAAAAAAAATGTTTTTTTCTGGTCTTTCTTCATTTTCAAAAACAAATGAGAGCTGCAAAATACTCACCATGCCTCTCAGCAAATAGCTTGGGGTGTCTACTTTCCAAAATGGGGTCATTTGGGGGGGGTTTGTGCCATCTTGGCATTTTATGGCCTTCAAAACTGTGATAGGCAGTGAGGAGTGAAATCAAAAATTTATGCCCTTAGAAATCCTGAAGGCGGTGCTTGGTTTTCGGGGCCCCGTACGCGGCTAGGCTCCCAAAAAGTCCCACACATGTGGTATCCCCATACTCAGGAGAAGCAGCTGAATGTATTTTGGGGTGCAATTCCACATATGCCCATGGCCTGTGTGAGCAATATATCATTTAGTGACAACTTTTTGTATTTTTTTTTTTTTTTTGTCATTATTCAATCACTTGGGACAAAAAAAATAAATATTCAATGGGCTCAACATGCCTCTCAGCAATTTCCTTGGGGTGTCTACTTTCCAAAATGGGGTCATTTGTGGGGTTTTGTACTGCCCTGCCATTTTAGCACCTCAAGAAATGACATAGGCAGTCATAAACTAAAAGCTGTGTAAATTCCTGAAAATGTACCCTAGTTTGTAGACGCTATAACTTTTGCGCTAACCAATAAATATACGCTTATTGACTTTTTTTTACCAAAGACATGTGGCCGAATACATTTTGGCCTAAATGTATGACTAAAATAGAGTTTATTGGATTTTTTTTATAACAAAAAGTAGAAAATATCATTTTTTGTCAAAATTTTCGGTCTTTTTCCGTTTATAGCGCAAAAAATAAAAATGGCAGAGGTGAACAAATACCATCAAAAGAAAGCTCTATTTGTGGGAAGAAAAGGATGCAAATTTCGTTTGGGTACAGCATTGCATGACCGCGCAATTAGCAGTTAAAGCGACGCAGAGCCGAATTGTAAAAAGTGCTCTGGTCAGGAAGGGGGTAAAACCTTCCGGGGCTGACGTGGTTAATGATGCTTAAAGTAAAAAAAAAAAGCGAAATATTCCTTTAAATATCGTACCTGGGGGGTGTCTATAGTATGCCTGTAAAGTGGCGCGTGTTTCCCGTGTTCAGAACAGTCCCTGCACAAAATGTCATTTTTAAAGGAAAAAATCTCATTTAAAACTGCTTGCGGGTTTAATGTAATGTCGGGTCCTGGCAATATGGATGAAAATCAGTGAGACAAACGGCATGGGTACCCCCCAGTCCATTACCAGGCCCTTCGGGTCTTGTATGGATATTAAGGGCAATCCCGCACCCAAATTAAAATAAGGAAAGGTGTGGGGCCACCAGGCCCTATATACTCTGAACAGCAGTATACAGGCGGTGCAAATAAGACAGGGACTGTAGGTTTGTTGTTAAGTAGAATCTGTTTGTAATTTTGAACGGGTACATTTTTAACGTGTTTAGCTCCAGCCAAAAAATCTTTTTTAAGCTTTTTGGAAAACATAGGGAAGGGTTATCACCCCTGTGACATTTGTTTTGCTGTCTGTCCTCTTCAGAAGATTTCACCTCACTTTTTGTCCCAATGACAAATGTTTTTTGAAAATTTGGGGTTTTTTTGTGGAACAAGGATTGGAAAGCATCAGTGGAAAGGAGAAATGTTTTTCCCATATTAACTCTTACAGGAAAGAATTTCCCTTCCTAGGGGTAGATTTCATCTCACTTCCTGTTCTCTCCTTCCGTTTGCAAGTAGGAGTCGTTTGTAAGTTGGATGTTTGAAAGTAGGGGCCTTCCCTATATACTCAGCAGAAATTTGGGCCTTAGGTGTTGTTGTGGCCACAACACTGTAAGCCCTCACAGGGCCCTGCTGTGAAATATTAGATCAAGAATTGTACTTACATGCCCCTGTTGAACAAGGGCAGAAAAATTAGGCCTTTGGTGGTGGTGGTGGTGCTGGTGCCACAACACTGTAAGTCCTCACTCACTCTTGGTGGGTGCAGAAATGGGCCCTGCTGTGAAATATTAGATCAAGAATTGTAATTACATGCCCCTGTTGAACAAGGGCAGAAAAATTGGGCTTTTGGTGGTGGTGGTGGTGCTGGTGCCACAACACTGTAAGTCCTCACAGACACGCTAGTTGGAACGCAGGAACGAGCCCTGCTGCAAAGTATTGCATCAAAAATAGTAATTACATGCCCCTGTTAAACAGGGGCTGAAAAATTGGGCCTTAGGCACTGGTGCTGGTGCCACAACACTGCAACCCCTCACAGATACTCTAGTTAGAACGCAGAAACGAGCCCTGCTGCAAAGTATTGCATCAAAAATAGTAATTACACGCCCCTGTTAAACAGGGGCTGAAAAATTGGGCCTTAGGCACTGGTGCCACAACACTGCAACCCCTCACTGATACTCTAGTTGGAAAGCAGAAACGAGCCCTGCTGCAAAGTATTGCATCAAAAATTGTAATTACACGCCCCTGTTAAACAGGGGATGAAAAATTGGGCCTTAGGCACTGGTGCTGGTGCCACAACACTGCAACCCCTCACAGATACTCTAGTTGGAAAGCAGAAACGAGCCCTGCTGCAAAGTATTGCATCAAAAATTGTAATTACACGCCCCTGTTAAACAGGGGCTAAAGAATTGGGCCTTAGGCACTGGTGGTGGCGCCCAGAACAAAAAATGTTTTTACAAGCTATCAGCGTGATCATTGAGGAGGAAGAGGATAATTACTCAGGGATAGTCACTCAGCATCAGCATAGGCAGTCTTTGAAGGGATCTGAGATTTCAAAAAAAAATATTCGGTTACATCAGCATCAGGTGCTTGGTAGCTGGTGGTGATCCTAGACTGATTCATTTTTATGAAGGTCAGTCGATCGACCGAGTCAGTGGACAGACGCACCCTGTGATCGGTTACAAAGCCCTCAGCAGCACTGAATGTGCGTTTCGAAAGAACGCTGGATGCAGGACAGGCCAGTAGCTCAATTGCATACTGTGCAAGCTCTGGCCAGTGATCCATCCTCAAGACCCAGTAACACAGAGGATTTTCGGTGGGAAAGGTGTCCAAGTCAGATCTTGCCCCTAGGTATTCCTGCACCATGTAAAACAGACGCTGGCGATGGTTGCTGGAACCGATCATACCTTGGGGCTGCGGACCAAAAAATTTTCTGAACGCATCGGTCAGACGGCCACCTTCTCCAACGCTCCTTCTTTGACTGACATAAGCCTCAGCAACACGTTGTCCAGAAACAGGAGTTTGTAACCTCCCAGTCTCTGGGAACGCGTTGCACAGACCTTTCTGCAATACCTCCTGAAGATGTTTCATCCTCTGCTCCCTCTGCGATGGCAAGATAAGGTCCGCAACCTTACCCTTGTAACGTTGATCAAGAAGGGTTGCTAGCCAGTATTGGTCCTTCTCCTTGATACCACGAATACGAGGATCCTTACGCAGGCTTTGCAGGATCAGGGAGGCCATGCAGCGTAGGTTTGCTGAGGCATTCGGTCCGGAGTCCTCTGGGTCACTAAGGACGACATTGTCCGCAGCCACCTCCTCCCAGCCATGTACAAGTCCATGTGTTTCTTGGGACTGATCCCTTAAAGACTGCTGCTGATGCTGAGTGCCAGGCTCCACCTCCATACTGACACAATCTTCCTCCTCCTCCTGCTCCTCCTCTTCCTGTGTGATCGGCATGCAGGAACACTGTCTGGATAAAGGGGGCCTTGAGAGCTAAGGAAGTCCTCCTCTTCCTGCCTCTGTTCTGCCTCAAGTGCCCTGTCCATTATTCCACGCAGCATGTGCTCCAACAGGTGGACAAGGGGGACAGTGTCACTGATGCATGCACTGTCACTGCTCACCATCCTCGTGGCCTCCTCAAATGGTGACAGGACAGTGCATGCATCCCTGATCATGGCCCACTGGCGTGGGGAAAAAAAACAAGCTCCCCTGACCCTGTCCTGGTGCCATAGTCGCACAGGTACTCATTGATGACCCTCTGCTGCGTGTGCAGCCGCTGCAGCATGGCCAACGCTGAGTTCCACCTGGTGGGCATGTCACAGATTAGGCGGTTCTTGGGCAGGTTAAACTCCTTTTGGAGGTCCGCCAGCCGAGCACTGGCATTATATGACTGGCGGAAATGCACACAGACTTTCCTGGCCTGCCTCAGGACATCCTGTAAGCCCGGGTACCTGCCCAAGAACTGCTGCACCACCAAGTTAAGGACGTGAGCCAAACAGGGCACATGGGTCATTTGTCCCTGTCGGAGGGCGGAGAGGAGGTTGGTGCCATTGTCGCAAACCACCATTCCTGCCTTAAGTTGGCATGGCGTCAACCACCTCTGAACCTGCCCCTGCAGAGCTAACAGAACCTCTGCCCCAGTGTGGCTCCTGTCCCCCAAGCACACCAGCTCAAGCACCGATTGGCATCTTTTGGCCTGCGTACTTGCGTAGCCCCTTGAACGGCTATGGAGCACCGCTGGTTCCGAGGAAAAAGCACAGGAAGAGGCCATGGAGGAAGAAGAAGAGGAGGGGGTGGAGGAGAGAGGTGTGTCACAATCATTAGTAGTGGCATTTTGGAGGCGTGGTGGCGGAACAACCTCCAACACTACTGCACCTTTTCCTGCATCCTTCCCAGCTGCCAGCAGAGTCACCCAATGCGCCGTGAAACTTAGGTAACGTCCCTGTCCATGCCTGCTGGACCATGAGTCAGCGGTAATATGCACTTTACCGCTGACCGTCCTGTCCAGCGAGGCATGGACATTGCCTTCCACATGCCGGTAGAGAGCCGGAATCGCCTTCCGTGAGAAAAAGTGGCGTTTGGGTACCTGCCACTGAGGAACCGCACATTCCACAAAGTCACGGAAGGGGGCAGAGTCCACCAACTGAAAAGGCAGCAGTTGAAGTGCTAGCAATTTTGCCAAGCTAGCATTCAACCGCTGGGCATGTGTATGGCTGGGAGCAAACTTCTTTCGGCGGTGCAGCAGCTGGGGCAGGGAAATTTGCCTGGTACAATCTGATGTCGGTGTACCAAAAGCAGATTGCCCACAAGTACTTGGCTGTGACACACCTAATTCTACACCTTCATTCCTCTCAGTGCAGGTCTCAGAGAGGACTGAAGGTAAAGTGGGGTTGGAGATCTCAGCTGATGAGGAGTGGGTTTGTTCTTTGGTGTGGGTCTTTTAGATACGCTTGCCAACGAACTGCATGGCAGGTCAACATATGTCTGGTCAAGCATGTGGTACCCAAGCGGGAGATGTTTTGGCCACGCAAGATACGCTTGAGACATATGTTGCAAATAGCAGCGGTGCGATCTGATGCACTCGTCTCAAAAAAGGCCCACACCAAAGAACATTTTTTGAATAACGACCAGAGACTGCAGCACCCTGCACATGTGGAGCTTTGGGGTGTGATGCAGTCAATGTGCTGCCCTTAGGCTGGCCCCTGGAGGGCATCCTGCCTCGTTGGTGATGTGCCGCCTCCTTCTCCTCCTCCTCTCTCCTATCAGGCACTCACGTTGAGTCAGTGACCTCATCATCCCCTCCCTCCTCATCACTGGAGCAAACCTGGCAGTATGCTGCAGCAGGGGGAGCATGACTGCCAGATTGCTGCCCTTCTTGGGCACCCCCTCTGTCCCTGCTCATGTTACTGCCTTCATCGAGCTCAGTATCATCATCAGAGCCTTCCAAACGCTGGGCATCCTCCTGGAGCATGTACCCAACACTGTGGTCAAACAGTTCGAGGGACTCCTCAGGAGGACATGGTGGGGCTAGGGAAGGAGTCACTGATGACATTGAGCCAAGGGAAGAGGCCGCTGCTTTGCCAGACAAAGTACCCTGAGCATGGGTGAGAGAGGATGAGGAGGATGAGGACGGCTTGGTCATCCACTCGACCAAGTCTTCCGCATGTTGCGGCTCAACACGGCCAGCTGCCGAAAAAAAGGCCAGGTGTGTCCCACGGCCACGTGCTGATGAGGATGCACCGTCTCCACGACCAGCACTAGACACAGAGCCTGCTTGCCCTCTCTTATTGGCTTGTGACTGTCTGCCTCTCCTTCTTGGCCTTCCAGACATACTAATGGCCTGTAGCTGCACTAAGCTGGGATATATATATATATATATGTACTTATACTGCAGCTAGCAAAATCAACTGCCTGCCTGTAGTATGAGAACACCACCAACCTTCTACAGGTAGCTTTAACTGAACACTGTGCAGAGCTCACAAAAAACTAACTTGTAGCTTTTTAAGCTGCCTGCGGTAGTGATAGGATCAGGAAAACACCACCAACCTTCTACAGGTAGCTTCAGCTGAACACTGTGCAGAGTTCGCAAAAAAATAACTTGTAAGTTTAGCTGAACACTGTGAGGAGGACGCACCACACTAACTTGTAGTTTTAGCTGAACACTGTGAGCAGGACGCACTACACTAACTTGTAGCTTTAGATAAACACTGTGCAGAGCTCGCAAAAAAATAACTTGTAGGTTTAGCTGAACACTGTGAGGAGGACGCACCACACTAACATGTAGTTTTAGCTGAACACTGTGAGCAGAACGCACTGCACTAACTTGTAGCTTTAGATGAACATTGTGCAGAGGTCTCACTACACTAACTTGTAGGTTTAGCTGAACACTGTGAGGAGGACGCACCACACTAACTTGTAGTTTTAGCTGAACACTGTGAGCAGGACGCACTGCACTAACTTGTAGCTTTAGATGAACACTGTGCAGAGGTCTCACTACACTAACTTGTAGTTTTAGCTGAACACTGTGAGCAGGATGCACTGCACTAACTTGTAGCTTTAGATGAACATTGTGCAGAGGTCTCACTACACTAACTTGTAGGTTTATCTGAACACTGTGAGGAGGACGCACCACACTAACTTGTAGTTTTAGCTGAACACTGTGAGCAGGACGCACTGCACTAACTTGTAGCTTTAGATGAACACTGTGCAGAGGTCTCACTACACTAACTTGTAGTTTTAGCTGAACACTGTGAGCAGGACGCACTGCACTAACTTGTAGCTTTAGATGAACACTGTGCAGAGGTCTCACTACACTAACTTGTAGTTTTAGCTGAACACTGTGAGCAGGACGCACTGCACTAACTTGCAGCTTTAGGTGAACACTGTGCAGAGGTCCCACTACACTAACTTGTAGTTTTAGCTGAACACTGTGAGCAGGACGCACTGCACTAACTTGTAGCTTTAGATGAACACTGTGCAGAGGTCTCACTACACTAACTTGTAGGTTTAGCTGAATACTGTGAGGAGGACGCACCACACTAACTTGTAGTTTTAGCTGAACACTGTGAGCAGGACTCACTGCACTAACTTGTAGCTTTAGATGAACACTGTGCAGAGGTCTCACTACACTAACTTGTAGTTTTAGCTGAACACTGTGAGCAGGATGCACTGCACTAACTTGTAGCTTTAGATGAACATTGTGCAGAGGTCTCACTACACTAACTTGTAGGTTTAGCTGAACACTGTGAGGAGGATGCACCACACTAACTTGTAGTTTTAGCTGAACACTGTGAGCAGGACGCACTGCACTAACTTGTAGCTTTAGATGAACACTGTGCAGAGGTCTCACTACACTAACTTGTAGTTTTAGCTGAACACTGTGAGCAGGACGCACTGCACTAACTTGCAGCTTTAGATGAACACTGTGCAGAGGTCCCACTACACTAACTTGTAGTTTTAGCTGAACACTGTGAGCAGGACGCACTGCACTAACTTGTAGCTTTAGATGAACACTGTGCAGAGGTCTCACTACACTAACTTGTAGTTTTAGCTGAACACTGTGAGCAGGACGCACTGCACTAACTTGTAGCTTTAGATGAACACTGTGCAGAGGTCTCACTACACTAACTTGTAGTTTTAGCTGAAGACTGTGAGCAGGACGCACTGCACTAACTTTTAGCTTTAGATGAACACTGTGCAGAGGTCTCACTACACTAACTTGTATGTTTAGCTGAACACTGTGAGGAGGACGCACTACACTAACTTGTAGTTTTAGCTGAACACTGTGAGCAGGACGCACTGCACTAACTTGTAGCTTTAGATGAACACTGTGCAGAGGTCTCACTACACTAACTTGTAGTTTTAGCTGAACACTGTGAGCAGGACGCACTGCACTAACTTGTAGCTTTAGATGAACACTGTGCAGAGGTCTCACTACACTAACTTGTAATTTTAGCTGAACACTGTGAGCAGGACGCACTGCACTAACTTGTAGCTTTAGATGAACACTGTGCAGAGGTCTCACTACACTAACTTGTATGTTTAGCTGAACACTGTGAGGAGGACGCACTACACTAACTTGTAGTTTTAGCTGAACACTGTGAGCAGGACGCACTGCACTAACTTGTAGCTTTAGATGAACACTGTGCAGAGGTCTCACTACACTAACTTGTAGTTTTAGCTGAACACTGTGAGCAGGACGCACTGCACTAACTTGTAGCTTTAGATGAACACTGTGCAGAGGTCTCACTACACTAACTTGTAGTTTTAGCTGAACACTGTGAGCAGGACGCACTGCACTAACTTGCAGCTTTAGATGAACACTGTGCAGAGGTCCCACTACACTAACTTGTAGTTTTAGCTGAACACTGTGAGCAGGACGCACTGCACTAACTTGTAGCTTTAGATGAACACTGTGCAGAGGTCTCACTACACTAACTTGTAGTTTTAGCTGAACACTGTGAGCAGGACGCACTGCACTAACTTGTAGCTTTAGATGAACACTGTGCAGAGGTCTCACTACACTAACTTGTAGTTTTAGCTGAAGACTGTGAGCAGGACGCACTGCACTAACTTTTAGCTTTAGATGAACACTGTGCAGAGGTCTCACTACACTAACTTGTATGTTTAGCTGAACACTGTGAGGAGGACGCACTACACTAACTTGTAGTTTTAGCTGAACACTGTGAGCAGGACGCACTGCACTAACTTGTAGCTTTAGATGAACACTGTGCAGAGGTCTCACTACACTAACTTGTAGTTTTAGCTGAACACTGTGAGCAGGACGCACTGCACTAACTTGTAGCTTTAGATGAACACTGTGCAGAGGTCTCACTACACTAACTTGTAATTTTAGCTGAACACTGTGAGCAGGACGCACTGCACTAACTTGTAGCTTTAGATGAACACTGTGCAGAGCTCGCAAAAAAATAACTTGTAGGTTTAGCTGAACACTGTGAGCAGGACGCACCACACTAACTTGTAGTTTTAGCTGAACACTGTGAGCAGGACGCACTGCACTAACTGTAAATAGTCTAGCTGCCTGACTGTGGTACTAATAGGATCAGAAGAACACCAGCAATTTTCTTCAGGTAGCTGTAAATACTGTAACAAGACAAGCTTGCCTGTCAGTATGAAGATAACAAGAACGGATCTAGCTAAACTGAATACAGTGTATATATATATATATATATATGCAACACCTGGGATGCATATATATACACAATACACTGTAAGTGCAGCTAACTCACTGATTGTCCTGCCTAATCTATCTAACTCAAATGAAATGACACGGTCTCTCTGTCTATCTCTCTTTCAACGCCGGAACACACACTACACAGGGCCGCCGTGCAGGCGGCCTTATATAGTGTGGGGCGTGTTCTAAACCCCCTGAGCCATAATTAGCCAAAGCCACCCTGGCTTTGGCCAATTACAGCTCTCTCTACCGACGGCGCTGTGATTGGCCAAGCAGGCGGGTCATAGTGCATGCTTGGCCAATCATCAGCCAGCAATGCACTGCGATGCCGCAGTGAATTATGGGCCGTGACGCGTCACACGAATTTGGCGCGAATGGCCCATAACGTTCGGAATTCGGCGAACGACCAAACAGCCAATGTTCGAGTCGAACATGGGTTCGACTCGAACACGAAGCTCATCCCTAGTGTGGGGTAATGGTAGAGGCAAATTTTTTATAGTAAGATGCGGAATAACCGTCCGGGCCTGGGGCTGTGGAAATCTTTAATTTTCAAATGATTCTGTTAATTTCTAAGTCTGTACACGGAGCATTAAGAGATTCAATTTGTTCCCTAGATAGAGTGGGTAATGTAATGTCGTTAAGCCAGTCCAGGGAGAACTGTTTGGGAGGTGATTGAGACATGGAAAGAAGATTTTTAAAGAAGTCCAAAAACAGATTCATGACTTCTTTGGGATGGGACACTGTATTTCCAGATGGGTTCCTCAATTTGTAGGTGTGGGGTGGTTTCGTAGATTGATTTAGTTTTCTAGCGAACATGGTGGAGTATGAATTGCTGTTGAGTAAGAATCTGGCCTTGGACCATCTAAGGGCTTTTTCGGTGTCTGATGTTAATATTGTGTCTAAGGAAGTGCGTTTCTCTTGAATCTGTTTGAGCAGGTCACTGGATGGATTTTGGTTGTTTCTATGGTATAGGTGATCTAGGTCTTTCGTGAGGGACCTAATATCTGCAAGTTTGGTTCTGTTTTAAATTGAGGTAATATTTATCAGATGGCCTCTCATTACCGCTTTATGCGCCATCCATATATTTGTAGGAGACATGTCTGGTGTTACGTTATGTGCAAAATATTGCTCAAGGTGAGATAGAATTTGTTGTTTGCATGATGGATCTGTCAGCAAGGAATAATTTATTCGCCATGAGTGAGATGTGTTGGTTAGACCTATGCGTGAAGTGTTAAAGGAGACTATGTGGTGATCAGACCAAGGACATGCATGAATATCTGCCTTAGAGGAATTGGCAAGTAGGATTGGGGTGCAGAAAATGTAATCAAGTCGGGCAAAGCTGTTATGCGGGTGGGAATAGAATGTGTAGGATTTGATACCTATGTTATGGGCTCTCCAAGTATCAACTAATTGATTATTATAAAGCGATCTTATTAAAAGATTTGGGGAAAGCTTTAGAGGATGGGACAACTTTGCTTCTGTCTAGAGCCGAATGAGCAGCTAAATTGAAGTCGCCACCCACGATAAGATGTGTGGAATGATAATTGTCTAGCGTGTCAAAAAATTTGTTGAAAAAGTTTGAATGGACGTCATTTGGAGCATATACTGACGCAATGGTGATAGAACGTCCTTTAATTGAACCTTTCAAAATCAAATAACGACTATCTGGGTCTTTAAAGACATTCTGAACCTCGAATACTACCGAGTTTCTGATAAATATAGCAACGCCCCTAGATTTTGTGTTGTAAGTAGTGCAATAAAATTGACTGAAGCTCTTATCAAAAAATGTAGGTTGTTTATCTGTTGCAAAGTGAGTTTCTTGCATTAATATTATATCAGCTCCTAATCTTTTGTAGTGGCGAAAAGCTTTCTTTCTCTTGTGAGGTGAGTTAATGCCCTGGGCATTGTGTGAAATCAAATAAAATAATAATGGAATAAAGACGGTGCTGCCCTCAATGTGATTGAGTGATATAAACTAATAAAGTAATAATAAGTGAACCCAAACTTTATATTATAAAGCAATCTTCACTGAGTTTAAAAAACACAAAACAGGTGCCGCAATCTCACTAATTACGACTCTACTACTGCATCAAAATAGTAAATTAAAATCCTCCCAGTGTATAGATAAATAAGTGCATAGTGTAAGTGATAGAATGAACTGTGAATGAATATACAATATTGTGTTTCCTTAAAAAAACCAAAAGTTTTGGGACAAAATAGCGCCAGGGGTGATATAATTATTATGCTAAAAAATAAGTAATTGGATATGTGTGTATGATGATACTGTGGTCTCCACGTATCATTACCATGTGTGTGTAAAATAATTCCTAAAAATGCCAAAAATATTGGGACACCATGCCACTTGTGAACCACAACAACTTGAATTGTGAACCATAAAAACATAAAAACATGAAGAACTTGTTTGTGACACCCTGTTAGCACACTCCTGATGGGTAAATGCAGTTATTTAAAAGTTCATACAACAGCCATAAGACTAGTTATAAAATTACACATTCAGCAAACATTAATTCATAAAAAGTCCATGCGGGGGGTCATCCTTTAATGACCAGATGTAGAAGACAAAGTTCACCCTTATAAAAGCTGTAGATTTAAAACTTTAGGAGACACTACAGTGACTTCCGTGCCTTTCACTCAGGATAGTGACTTTCAGGTGCAAGCCCCCCTATCATACCCCACTCACCAGAGATGAAAACCCCTACAGGGGTACCGAGCGACAGAGTGGGTGTCCCGGGGCATGTGATATTCACTCAAAGTCTGCTTACTGTCCTCTGCAGCGTTCGATCCTCACCGCTACTCCAGGCAAGTGTTGTGATATGATCAGGATACTACAGCAGTTTGCCACCTTCAACTCTCCAGTGTACCGGAGCAAAAGAAAAAACAAGGGGGCCTCCTTGGTGAAGTACGTTATGTCCGATTTATTGCACAAAAAGTTACGAAAAGGTTACAGAAAAGGACCCATTGTGAATGTCCACTTGTTTACAAGCCAAAAAACGAAAGAGATGCATGAGACGAGCACCGCTGTATGCAGGGTTGGAGCCGGCTGCTAGCCGCGAGCGTGCGTTCCACCGTGCGTTCCAGTCGGCACTTCCGGGTTGTGACGTGTGAGCATGGCTCCTTCTTACGCGTTTCGTCATAGGACGTTTTCAAATGACCGTCAAATGACCGTCAATTGGGAATAGGCAGCAGCTCTCACACTGTCTTAAGCGCGGACTTTTCTACTTATATTGTGTGAAATCACCCTAAGACCCATTGTATTATTGTTAAATATAGCTGATAGTTATGAGGTAGTGGCAATGGATCACAGGGCCCAGGGAGGAGCATATGGCAGAATCGGTGTGGTATTAGTAATGTGGTTAACACCATTAACATTAAAAATGAAAAATTAACTGAGATAGAGGAAAATCTGGTGATCATTGTGATGCCATCTATATCTTCAAGAATATATTATTTTGAAATATACATCAATAGTTTGCATGAGTATTTTCTTGTTGACCTATCTATATCAAATGACCAACTGTACTTATATATGAAAACACTGGAGATTAGGGTTCTTGAACAGTAGAACCTTGAAAATAATAAACTCCTAGATAATAACAGT
Organism: Lithobates septentrionalis; assembly: GCA_037952835.1. Lineage (NCBI taxonomy): Eukaryota > Metazoa > Chordata > Amphibia > Anura > Ranidae > Lithobates > Lithobates septentrionalis. The sequence continues at coordinate 2,047,991 of JBBDGP010000151.1, forward strand.
GCTACGTTGCACAACAACGCATCATCATAATGCCTTAAGTATTTGTTCGACCTTTTGAAAATTTTGTAAAAATAGAATATATTAGTATAATTATGAAAAATATTATTTATAGCTTGGGGGTCAGGGTGAGAAGCACTACCTGACCTAAAAAAATATTGTTGTGGACAATACTATCCATTACTCACAAATGGAGCATCCACTATTAGAACAATGGATAGCAGGATCAGTCTTGGAAGTGTATCCACTATTTGAATCATGCTTATGGAGTCCTATGTGAGTAGGGGGACAAACTAGCAGAGGCGGAGCAGATCAGCCTCAGCGAGGAATCTATAAACAAAAATATAAGAGCATGCTGTGACATATGTTAAAAAAATTAGAAAAAAAAACAGATAAATGTATAAGATCGCATAGAAGGAACTATGATATACCAACCTATTACCTTTTAAAAAGGTATAGGAATGCTGATTACTAAACACGGTAAATCAAACTTCAAAACTGAAAAAATTGTTCATTGAATCTTGCGAAGAAAAAAATTAAATAGAAAAAGGGTGAACTTTCAGTCGCATGTATGCATCAGCTTTATCTTCAGACATCCAGATTTCTGAGTGATGGACGCCATCTTCCTTGTCCACGACACATGGCTGGGGTGGCCCAGATGAGTGAAGTATGAGGGGTGGTAGGAGGTCTTGCAACTGCACCTGGATCTAAGAGACCCAACTTTACAAGCAGATCTTTACCTTCTGAGATGTTGTAGACTGTATAGGTGGTGCCATTGTGTGGTACAGTTAATTTAAATGGAAAACCCATTTTTCTGTTTTCTTTAGTCATAAAGTCTTTCATGCATAGAATGATGTCACGTGATGGTTTGTCTGGGGGTGGTTTAGGACGCAAGGCCCTATGAATTCTGTCGCATACAAATGAGGATGGAGGTAGATCAGGAAGGAGATTGTGGAACAGTTTGGTTACTGCTGGCATCAGATCGGTGACAGACTCTGGAATACCACGAATCCTGAGGTTGTTCCTACAGTTTCGATTGTCCAAATCTTCCACTTGAGATTGTAAGTATGAGTGGGTTTTCAGCTAAAAGTTCAAAGTCTCTTCTTAGATCGTTGTGTGCAAGTGATAGCTCATCATGTTTGGTTTCTTGAACATCTGTGCGTCCTCCCAGGGTTGCTATTTCTTGTGTGAGTGTGTTTGTTGTTTTTTGGAGTTTGCATTGTATTTTGTCTACCAGTTTTTCGTAGATCTTGGTTAAGCTGGAGTCTAAGTCTGCTTTTGTGATCTGAGAGGTGAGATCACGGTTGTTATGTGTTGAAGAAGACTTATGTGGAGGACCACTGGTAGCTGTAGGGGATTGTACAGGCGATGAGCTAGCACCTTTATGGGCCATGATCTTCTGCTCTTTATTGCGCAATGGATATGTGATTAAGGGGTGCTGTTGCGCACGGCGATTGAACGCCTTCTTGCTTGATGGCATGCACTAGTATAAACTGCAGGGATGTTATAAAAAAAAAAAATCTTTTCTTTATAGCAATTTAAGTTAATTGGACCTTGAAGTATGTATTAAATCCTCGCTGAATCGGTGGAGTTCTTAGTTACAGATGGTGAACTGCATCGCGTCTCGCATGCACCCCCACTTTTTTGCGATCGTGATTTTAGGTCATTTTATCACCCTAGTCCTAGGGTGATAGCTGGCTCAGAGACCATTGTGGGGCTACAAGAAGACCGGTGAGGTGTGCACGGGAACTTGTTGAGGTAAGGAACAAACACCCAGGACTTTAGTAGAATTAGTCTATGAGGTGTAGCAAGAAGGCGGTCGCTGACTGCAATGCTAAGAGTAGCCCACCGGGGGAATACAGCTAGGAACCCGAGGAGGCCGTCTCAACTGCTGGGGTATTCCAGAGTATTTGAGAAGATTAACTCTGGGCTGTGCGGGTGCAGCAAGACGGCCGCTGCACCTGTATATATGGGTAGGGACTTTACTATGAGGCAAGTCTCAGAATTGTGCAGCCCGAGTCAACCCCCCTGTCGGGGAGGATACTTTTATATAGTTGTGGGGTTTGGGTCTAGCTCAGGGGGATAAGGTAGTTACTGGTGGGTTCAGGGTGTAGCAAGATGGCTGCCTCTCACCTCTATCTCTGGGATACAGTCCTCTGTGGGGTTTCTAGGGTGGCCTCTGGGACTCACAATCTCTCCCCTCGCGATCCGCGGGAGCCGCCACTAGCGCACCCGGAAGGGGCTGCCTCTAGTCCAGTCAATATCGGTACCAGAGTGTGGGGGACCGGGAGGCCCTGTAGGCCTCATGATGGCGGCCGCACCTCGGTAAACAGAGCCGGATGGATATTCGAGCGGGCGGACGGCCGGAATGTCCCAAACAGGCGGGGGTCAGTTTAGGGGATGTCCAGGAGTCTGGATGGAGGGTCCGGTGGCGAAATTCCGCAGATTGAGGGCTCCGGGAGCAGCAAGATGGCCGCCACCCACCTCTGCCTCAGGAGTGCAGACCTCCGTAGGATATCTTCTAGTGGGCCTTAGGTCTCCTAGGCTATCCACTCCCACACAGAGAGCACACCCGGGAGGGGCAGCCTCTAGTGCCGCTGATCGCGGCTCCCGAGCGCGTTGGACCTGAGCCCCCGTAGGCCTCAAGATGGCGACCGGACCTGTGTAGATGGTGCAGGCCACGAGCCGGACTGTAGAACGAGCGGATGGCCGGCTCACTCCAAACAAGCGGGGGTCGGCTTAGGGGATGTCCAGGAATCCGTATGAAGGGTTTGGTGGAGCAATCCTCAAATGCTGGTGCAGGATGGCTGTGGATACTGCCTGAGGCGACAGAACCCAGCCACAGCACGTCCTTCTCCGTTCTCGCTCAGACACGCCCCCCGTAATTACAATTTTTGATGCAATACTTTGCAGCAGGGCTCGTTCCTGTGTTCCAACTAGAGTATCTGTGAAGGGTTGCAGTGTTGTGGCACCAGCACCAGTGCCTAAGGCCCAATTTTTCAGCCCCTGTTCAACAGGGACATGTAATTAGAATTCTTGATCTAATATTTCACAGCAGGGCCCATTTCTGCGCCCACCAAGATTAACTGTGAGGACTTACAGTGTTGTGGCACCAACACCACCACCACCAAAGGCCCAATTTTTCAGCCCCTGTTCAACAGGGGCATGTAATTACAATTCTTGATCGAATATTTCACAGCAGGGCCCATTTCTGCGCCCACCAAGATTAACTGTGAGGACTTACAGTGTTGTGCCACCAGCACTACCACCACCACCACCAAAGGCCCAATTTTTCTGGCCCTGTTCAACAGGGGCATGTAATTACAATTCTTGATTGAATATTTCACAGCAGGGCACGTTTCTGCGCCCACCAAGATTAACTGTGAGGACTTACAGTGTTGTGGCACCAGCACCATCACCAAAGGCCCAATTTTTCAGCCCCTGTTCAACAGGGGCATGTAATTACAATTCTTGATCTAATATTTTACAGTAGGGCCCGTTCCAGCGCCCACCAAGAGTAACTGTGAGGACTTACAGTGTTGTGGCACCAGCACCACCACCACCATCACCAAAGGCCCAATTTTTCTGGCCCTGTTCAACAGGGGCATGTAATTACAATTCTTGATCTAATATTTCACAGCAGGGCCCTGTGAGGGCTTACAGTGTTGAGGCCACAAAAACACCTAAGGCCCAAATTTCTGCTGAGTATTAGGGATGAGCCGAACAACCCCCGGTTCGGTTCGCACCAGAACCTGCAAACGGACCGAAAATTCGCACAAACGTTGGAACCCCATTGACGTCTATGGGACGCGAACGTTCGAAATCAAAAGTGCTAATTTTAAAGGCTAATTTGCATGGTATTGTCCTAAAAAGGGTTTTGGGGACGCGGGTCCTACCCCAGGGGACATGTATCAATGCAAAAAAAATTTTAAAAACAGCCGTTTTTTCGGAAGCAGTGATTTTAATGATGCTTAAAGTTAAAAAAAAAAAAGTGAAATATTCCTTTAAATATCATACCTGGGGTGTGTCTATAGTATGCCTGTAAAGTGGCGCGTGTTTCCCGTGTTTAGAACAGTCCCTGCACAAAATTTCATTTTTAAAGGAAAAAAATCTCATTTAAAACTGCTTGCGGGTTTAATGTAATGTCGGGTCCTGGCAATATGGATGAAAATCAGTGAGACAAACGGCATGGGTACCCCACAGTCCATTACCAGGCCCTTTGGGTCTTGTATGGATATTAAGAGGAACCCTGCACCCAAATTAAAATAAGGAAAGGTGTGGGGAAACCAGGCCCTATATACTCTGAACAGCAGTATACAGGCGGTGCAAACAAGACAGGGACTGTAGGTTTGTTGTTAAGTAGAATCTGTTTGTAATTTGGACAGGTACATTTTTAACGTGTTTAGCCCCAGCCAAAAAATCTTTTTTAAGCTTTTTGGAAAACATAGGGAAGGGTTATCACCCCTGTGACATTTGTTTTGCTGTCTGTCCTCCTCTTCAGAAGATTTCACATCACTTTTTGTCCCAATGACAAATGTTTTTTGAAAATTTGGGTTTTTTTTGTGGAACAAGGATTGGAAAGCATCAGTGGAAAGGAGAAATGTTTTTCCTATATTAACTCTTACAGGAGAGAATTTCCCTTCCTAGAGGTAGATTTCATCTCACTTCCTGTTGTCTCCTTCCGTTTGCAAGTAGGAGTCGTTTGTATGTTAGATGTTTAAAAGTAGGGGCCTGCCCTATATACTCAGCAGAAATTTGGGCCTTAGGTGTTGTTGTGGCCACAACACTGTAACCCCTCACAGGGCCCTGCTGTGAAATATTAGATCAAGAATTGTAATTACATGCCCCTGTTGAACAGGGGCAGAAAAATTGGGCCTTTGGTGGTGGTGGTGGTGCTGGTGCCACAACACTGTAAGTCCTCACTCGCTCTTGGTGGGCGCAGAAATGGGCCCTGCTGTGAAATATTAGATCAAGAATTGTAATTACATGCCCCTGTTAAACAAGGGCAGAAAAATTGGGCCTTTGGTGGTGGTGGTGCTGGTGCCACAACACTGTAAGTCCTCACTCGCTCTTGGTGGGTGCAGAAATGGGCCCTGCTGTGAAATATTAGATCAAGAATTGTAATTACATGCCCCTGTTGAACAAGGGCAGAAAAATTGGGCCTTTGGTGGTGCTGGTGCCACAACACTGTAAGTCCTCACTCGCTCTTGGTGGGTGCAGAAATGGGCCCTGCTGTGAAATATTAGATCAAGAATTGTAATTACATGCCCCTGTTGAACAAGGGCAGAAAAATTGGGCCTTTGGTGGTGGTGGTGGTGGTGCTGGTGCCACAACACTGTAAGTCCTTACTCGCTCTTGGTGGGTGCAGAAATGGGCCCTGCTGTGAAATATTAGATCAAGAATTGTAATTACATGCCCCTGTTGAACAAGGGCAGAAAAATTGGGCCTTTGGTGGTGGTGGTGGTGGTGCTGGTGCCACAACACTGTAAGTCCTTACTCGCTCTTGGTGGGTGCAGAAATGGGCCCTGCTGTGAAATATTAGAGAAATAAAAAGAGAGAAGGGCGCACCAGCCATGTGCATTATCTTTTGTAAAACATTTATTAAGTAAAATGATAAAGGAAATTACTCACAAGCAGTAAAGAATCATGTGCCATAAACCTTGGACATCAACTTGCAACAAGTGGTATAAATGATGAACAAAGCCTTCCAAAGGTATTTCCGAGGAATATATATAACACTGCTCGCTTACGCGTTTCGAAGGGCTCATCCCTTCTTCATCAGAGCTCAGCAGTGAACCCTCCTTCAGTAGGCCCTGTATATATAGTGAATGCCAAACAGGCACAATCAGTGGATAGGGCAGGGCACATAAGGCTCCTCCCTTTCTGGGAGATCCTCCCTCCTACACTCTTTACCTGTACAAGTGGATTGCCCATCATGATTTAATTGGTTAAAAAATGTATAAATATATGAATAAATAAATAAATTGATGAATAGATTCATTAATAGATATAGTAAAGTGAAAAAACTAGTGAGTGTCGCTGTATTGTAATACAGTTGAAACCCAGCAGGGGCTAGCCATAGGGGTGCATGATCAGCAAAGATAGATGTGTGCATGTGTACACACACATGTATGTATATATAGAGAAAGAGATGTGGGCGCAGAAAGGTGCAGAGTGGCATGGGGTGAATGCATCTGTTTGGCAAGAAGGGAAATATCATGTTAATTAACTTGTAAATAGAGAGATGGACACTGTACCTTAGATGTTGAATACACCCTGATCGCTTTGTAGCTGCAGTGTGTGTAAGAGAGCGGCTCGCCGGTCCTATCTGGATGTATATTAACTGTTGGAACGCACGCCAGTGCATTTGCGTTCCAGACAGGAGGAAGGAGCGGTGCGCGTCATTTCCTCCGTTCCCCCTGCCGCTTACCTATGACGTAAGCGGCAGGGGATAGCGCGGCGCCATACTAGTAGAGGCAGACGTACGAGGGGGCGAGGCCAACACAGTGTAGACCACGGACCCGCCCCGCAAGTGACAACACGGAAGCAATGCACAGACAAAGCAGCCGTCACACACAAAGTCACAGGGGCTGCTGCACACTGACAAGCAGTGAACACACACATATATCTATGTCACGCATGTTTGCCAAAAGTAAATGGTGACTAATGGATAATATACAGCTTGTATAGTGTTATGCTAAATAGCAATTAGGACTGTCAGCGGTACTAGTAGTCCATATATATGTATCTAGAAATATATTCACAATATTACAGGATGCACAACCCATATGCCCATCTGCACATTACGTAAATGCCCACATCACTGTATACCGTGTGGCACCCGAGGCATTAAAGAAAGATTATTATATAAATGAAGGACTAATCCAGGCCAGACAAGAATGTATGAATGTTTTAAAAGTAATTATATAATAAATTACTATAAAAAATTATTATAAAACAAATTGCGTTACAGGTAAAAATTGTTCTTAATAAATATAAAAAAGAGAGAGATGATTGGATACACCGGGGTGGTACTGAAGGAGTGGACACATGTGGCACGAACAGTAACTGACATAGTGACTACTTAGTGCTAATGTGCCCATTGTAGTCATCATATACCCCACAACGGAGGGTGGGGGGATTGAAAAGGATGTATATGTAAATATATATATGTGTTTTTTATTCTATAATATGATATTTTCCAGGCAAAGGCCGGATGGTCCCTTTCTCATTACTGTGTGCAACATGTGTGACGTGACAAACTTGTCATTAAAATACAAAGGAGATGCCTATATCATATGTGCTAAACATATCAACAATGGTACCACAATAATAACATAACCACATTATGATAGTTCAGTGTAGATTTGATTAACCATAGGTCACTGGGAGAAATGTGAAATATGATACACCAAATAAAACTTGAAAGATACATAAGAATGCAACAATCGACAGTCGACCTAGGACCAGAAGCAGAAAGGACAGAAAGATGTGTATATGTGGATGAAGTGGCAGTGGCATATAGAAGCGCCGTGGGTGGATGCTATGGGGTCACATGATTTTGTGAACCTCAGGGTCCTCATTAAGGACCCCAGGGGTCATACTCCCAAGGGTGAAGATCCAATAGGCTTCGCGTTTGCAGAGCCTTTGGTGTCTCCTACCCCTATCGAGGCCGCCTCCAATGGATTCAATCCCGAACACTTTCATGCCTGATGGATCACCGTGATGGACTTCCTGAAAGTGCCGAGGGACTGGATATTTGACACGTGTATTTGTGATGTCACATTTGTGTTCGCCTATACGCACTCTCATAGGACGGGAGGTACGACCTACATACAGGCGTCCACATGGACAAAGAATACCATATACCACGTGGTCCGTCCCACAGTTGATGAACTGCTTCAGATGATGTATTCTACCGTCTCTACCAGTGACTGACTTTTTTCTGTGCCACATGTATTGACATGTGCCACAGTTCTTGATACTACATTTGTAGCTACCTTTCTGGTCAAAGATCGTTGACCATGCATTTAAGGACCTATTACGGGGCTCCCTCACCATACTAATCTTTCTTTAATGCCTCGGGTGCCACACGGTATACAGTGATGTGGGCATTTACGTAATGTGCAGATGGGCATATGGGTTGTGCATCCTGTAATATTGTGAATATATTTCTAGATACATATATATGGACTACTAGTACCGCTGACAGTCCTAATTGCTATTTAGCATAACACTATACAAGCTGTATATTATCCATTAGTCACCATTTACTTTTGGCAAACATGCGTGACATAGATATATGTGTGTGTTCACTGCTTGTCAGTGTGCAGCAGCCCCTGTGACTTTGTGTGTGACGGCCGCTTTGTCTGTGCATTGCTTCCGTGTTGTCACTTGCGGGGCGGGTCCGTGGTCTACACTGTGTTGGCCTCGCCCCCTCGTACGTCTGCCTCTACTAGTATGGCGCCGCGCTATCCCCTGCCGCTTACGTCATAGGTAAGCGGCAGGGGGAACGGAGGAAATGACGCGCACCGCTCCTTCCTCCTGTCTGGAACGCAAATGCACTGGCGTGCGTTCCAACAGTTAATATACATCCAGATAGGACCGGCGAGCCGCTCTCTTACACACACTGCAGCTACAAAGCGATCAGGGTGTATTCAACATCTAAGGTACAGTGTCCATCTCTCTATTTACAAGTTAATTAACATGATATTTCCCTTCTTGCCAAACAGATGCATTCACCCCATGCCACTCTGCACCTTTCTGCGCCCACATCTCTTTCTCTATATATACATACATGTGTGTGTACACATGCACACATCTATCTTTGCTGATCATGCACCCCTATGGCTAGCCCCTGCTGGGTTTCAACTGTATTACAATACAGCGACACTCACTAGTTTTTTCACTTTACTATATCTATTAATGAATCTATTCATCAATTTATTTATTTATTCATATATTTATACATTTTTTAACCAATTAAATCATGATGGGCAATCCACTTGTACAGGTAAAGAGTGTAGGAGGGAGGATCTCCCAGAAAGGGAGGAGCCTTATGTGCCCTGCCCTATCCACTGATTGTGCCTGTTTGGCATTCACTATATATACAGGGCCTACTGAAGGAGGGTTCACTGCTGAGCTCTGATGAAGAAGGGATGAGCCCTTCGAAACGCGTAAGCGAGCAGTGTTATATATATTCCTCGGAAATACCTTTGGAAGGCTTTGTTCATCATTTATACCACTTGTTGCAAGTTGATGTCCAAGGTTTATGGCACATGATTCTTTACTGCTTGTGAGTAATTTCCTTTATCATTTTACTTAATAAATGTTTTACAAAAGATAATGCACATGGCTGGTGCGCCCTTCTCTCTTTTTATTTCTCTGTCTGCTAGGAATCCCCATCCTTGAGGGCAGCAAGGCCAGTGTATCCCTTTTATATTGGGTCGACCACTTGTGCGCAGGAGTCTTTTTCTGTTTCTATATCGGTTGATTGTGAAATATTAGATCAAGAATTGTAATTACATACCCCTGTTGAACAAGGGCAGAAAAATTGGGCCTTTGGTGGTGGTGGTGGTGGTGCTGGTGCCACAACACTGTAAGTCCTTACTCGCTCTTGGTGGGTGCAGAAATGGGCCCTGCTGTGAAATATTAGATCAAGAATTGTAATTACATGCCCCTGTTGAACAAGGGCAGAAAAATTGGGCCTTTGGTGGTGGTGGTGGTGGTGGTGGTGCTGGTGCCACAACACTGTAAGTCCTCACTCGCTCTTGGTGGGTGCAGAAATGGGCCCTGCTGTGAAATATTAGATCAAGAATTGTAATTACATGCCCCTGTTAAACAGGGGCTGAAAAATTGGGCCTTAGGCACTGGTGCTGGTGCCACAACCCTGCAACCCCTCACAGATACTCTAGTTGTAACGCAGAAACGAGCCCTGCTGCAAAGTATTGCATCAAAAATTGTAATTACACGCCCCTGTTAAACAGGGGCTGAAAAATTGGGCCTTAAGCACTGGTGGTGGCGCCCAGAACCAAAAATGTTCTTACAAGCTATCAGCGTGATGATTGAGGAGGAAGAGGATAATTACTCAGGGATAGTCACTCAGCATCAGCATAGGCAGTCTTTGAAGGGATCTGAGATTTCAAAAAAAAATATTCGGTTACATCAGCATCAGGTGCTTGGTAGCTGGTGGTGATCCAAGACTGATTCATTTTTATGAAGGTCAGTCGATCGACCGAGTCGGTGGACAGATACACCCTGTGATCAGTTACAAAGCCTCCAGCAGCACTGAATGTGCGTTCCGAAAGAACGCTGGATGCAGGACAGGCCAGTAGCTCAATTGCATACTGTGCAAGCTCTGGCCAGTGATCCATCCTCAAGACCCAGTAACCCAGAGGATTTTCGGTGGGAAAGGTGTCCAAGTCAGATCTTGCCCCTAGGTATTCCTGCACCATGTAAAACAGACGCTGGCGATGGTTGCTGGAACCGATCATACCTTGGGGCTGCGGACCAAAAAATTGCCTGAACGCATCGGTCAGACGGCCACCTTCTCCACCGCTCCTTCTTTGACTGACCGAAGCCTCAGCAACACGTTGTCCAGAAACAGGAGTTTGTAACCTCCCAGTCTCTGGGAATGCGTTGCACAGACCTTTCTGCAAGGCCTCCCGAAGATGCTCTTCGGGAGGCTCCCTCTGCGATGGCAAGATAAGATCCGCAACCTTACTCTTGTAACGTGGATCAAGGAGGGTTGCCAGCCAGTATTGGTCCTTCTCCTTGATACCTCGAATACGAGGATCCTTACGCAGGCTTTGCAGGATCAGGGAGGCCATGCAGCGTAGGTTTGCTAAGGCATTCGGTCCGGAGTCCTCTGGGTCACTAAGGATGACATGGTCCCCAGCCACCTCCTCCCAGCCACGTACAAGTCCATGTGTTTCTTGGGACTGATCCCTTAAAGACTGCTGCTGATGCTGAGTGCCAGGCTCCACCTCCATACTGACACCATCTTCCTCCTCCTCCTCCTCTTCCTGTGTGATCGGCGGGCACGCAGGAACACTGTCTGGATAAAGGGGGCCTTGAGAGCTAAGGAAGTCCTCCTCTTCCTGCCTCTGTTCTGCCTCAAGTGCCCTGTCCATTATTCCACACAGCGTGTGCTCCAACAGGTGGACAAGGGGGACAGTGTCACTGATGCATGCACTGTCACTGCTCACCATCCTCGTGGCCTCCTCAAATGGTGACAGGACAGTGCATGCATCCCTGATCATGGCCCACTGGCGTGGGGAAAAAAAAACAAGCTCCCCTGACCCTGTCCTGGTGCCATAGTCGCACAGGTACTCATTGATGGCTCTCTTCTGCGTGTGCAGCCGCTGCAGCATGGCCAACGTTGAGTTCCACCTGGTGGGCATATCACAGATTAGGCGGTTCTTGGGCAGGTTAAACTCCTTTTGGAGGTCCACCAGCCGAGCACTGGCATTATATGACCGGCGGAAATGCACACAGACTTTCCTGGCCTGCCTCAGGACATCCTGTAAGCCCGGGTACCTGCCCAAGAACCGCTGCACCACCAAGTTAAGGACGTAAGCCAAACAGGGCACATGGGTCATTTGTCCCTGTCAGAGGGCAGAGAGGAGGTTGGTGCCATTGTCGCAAACCACCATTCCTGCCTTAAGTTGGCGTGGCATCAACCACCTCTGAACCTGCCCCTGCAGAGCTGACAGAACCTCTGCCCCAGTGTGGCTCCTGTCCCCCAAGCACACCAGCTCAAGCACCGCATGGCATCTTTTGGCCTGCGTACTTGCGTAGCCCCTTGAACGGCTACGGAGCACCGCTGGTTCCGAGGACAAAGCACAGGAAGAGGCCATGGAGGAAGAAGAAGAGGAGGGGGTGGAGGAGAGAGGTGTGTCACAATCATTAGCATTTTGGAGGCGTGATGGCGGAACAACCTCCAACACTACAGCACCTTGTCCTGCATCCTTCCCAGCTGCCAGCAGAGTCACCCAATGCGCCGTGAAACTTAGGTAACGTCCCTGTCCATGCCTGCTGGACCACGAGTCAGCGGTAATATGCACCTTACCGTTGACCGCCCTGTCCAGCGAGGCATGGACATTGCCTTCCACATGCCGGTAGAGAACCGGAATCGCCTTCCGTGAGAAAAAGTGGGGTTTGGGTACCTGCCACTGAGGAACCGCACATTCCACAAACTCACAGAAGGGGGCAGAGTCTACCAACTGAAAAGGCAGCAGTTGAAGTGCTAGCAATTTTGCCAAGCTAGCATTCAACCGCTGGACATGTGGATGGCTGGGAGCAAATTTCTTTTGGCGGTGCAGCAGCTGGGGCAGGGAAATTTGCCTGGTACAATCTGACGTCGGTGTACCAAAAGCAGATTGCCCACAAGTACTTGGCTGTGACACACCTAATTCTACACCTTCATTCCTCTCAGTGCAGGTCTCAGAGAGGGCTGAAGGTATAGTGGGGTTGGAGATCTCAGCTGATGAGGAGTGGGTTTGTTCTTTGGTGTGGGTCTTTTAGATACGCTTGCCAACGAACTGCATGGCAGGTCAACATATGTCTGGTCAAGCATGTGGTACCCAAGCGGGAGATGTTTTGGCCACGCGAGATACGCTTGAGACATATGTTGCAAATAGCAGCGGTGCTATCTGATGCACTCGTCTCAAAAAAGGCCCACACCAAAGAACTTTTTGAATAACGCGCAGAGACTGCAGCGCCCTGCACATGTGGAGCTTTGGGGTGTGATGCAGTCAATGTGCTGCCCTTAGGCTGGCCCCTGGAGGGCATCCTGCCTCGTTGGTGATGTGCCGCCTCCTCCTCCACCTCCTCTCTCCTATCAGGCACCCACGTTGAGTCAGTGACCTCATCATCCCCTCCCTCCTCATCACTGGAGCAAACCTGGCAGTATGCTGCAGCAGGGGGAGCATGACTGTCAGATTGCTGTCCTTCTTGGGCACCCCCTCTGTCCCTGCTCATGTTACTGCCTTCATCAAGCTCAGTATCATCATCAGAGCCTTCCAAACGCTGGGCATTCTCCTGGAGCATGTACCCAACACTGTGGTCAAACAGTTCGAGGGACTCCTCAGGAGAACATGGTGGGGCTAGGGAAGGAGTCACTGATGACATTGAGCCGAGGGAAGAGGCCACTGCTTTGCCAGACAAAGTACCCTGAGCATGGGTGAGAGAGGATGAGGAGGATTAGGACGGCTTGGTCATCCACTCGACCAAGTCTTCCGCATGTTGCGGCTCAACACGGCCAGCTGCCGAAAAAAAAGGCCAAGCGTGTCCCACGGCCACGTGCTGATGAGGATGCACCGTCCCCACGACCAGCACTAGACACAGAGCCTGCTTGCCCTCTTTTATTGGCTTGTGACTGTCTGCCTTTCCTTCTTGGCCTTCCAAACATACTAATGGCCTGTAGCTGCACTAAGCTGGGATATATATATATATATATATATATATATATATATATATATATATATATTGTATGTATTGATACTGCAGCTAGCAAAAACAACTGCCTGCCTGTAGTATGAGAACACCACCAACCTTCTACAGGTAGCTTTAGCTGAACACTGTGCAGAGCTCGCAAAAAACTAACTTGTAGCTTTTTTAGCTGCCTGCGGTAGTGATAGGATCAGGAAAACACCACCAACTTTCTACAGGTAGCTTTAGGTGAACACTGTGCAGAGCTCGCCAAAAAATAACTTGCAGCTTATTTAGCTGCCTGCGGTAGTGATAGGATCAGAAAAACACCACCAACCTTCTACAGGTAGCTTTAGCTGAACACTGTGCAGAGCTCGCAAAAAAATAACTTGCAGCTTATTTAGCTGCCTGCGGTAGTGATAGGATCAGGAAAACACCACCAACCTTCTACAGGTAGCTTTAACTGAACACTGTGCAGAGCTCGCAAAAAAATAACTTGTAGTTTTAGCTGAACACTGTGAGGAGGACGCACCACACTAACTTGTAGTTTTAGCTGAACACTGTGAGCAAGATGCACTACACTAACTTGTAGCTTTAGATGAACACTGTGCAGAGGTCTCACTACACTTACTTGTAGTTTTAGCTGAACACTGTGAGCAGGACGCACTACACTAACTTGTAGTTTTAGATGAACGGTGTGCAGAGGTCTCACTACACTAACTTGTAGTTTTAGCTGAACACTGTGAGCAGGACGCACTACACTAACTTGTAGCTTTAGATGAACACTGTGCAGAGCTCGCAAAAAAATAACTTGTAGGTTTAGCTGAACACTGTGAGGAGGACACACCACACTAACTTGTAGTTTTAGCTGAACACTGTGAGCAGGACGCACTACACTAACTTGTAGCTTTAGATGAACACTGTGCAGAGGTCTCACTACACTAACTTGTAGTTTTAGCTGAACACTGTGAGCAGGACGCACTACACTAACTTGTAGTTTTAGATGAACACTGTGCAGAGGTCTCACTACTCTAACTTGCAGTTTTAGCTGAACACTGTGAGCAGGACGCACTACACTAACTTGTAGCTTTAGATAAACACTGTGCAGAGCTCACAAAAAAATAAGTTGGTTTAGCTGAACACTGTGAGGAGGACGTACCACACTAACTTGTAGTATTAGCTGAACACTGTGAGCAGGATGCACTACACTAACTTGTAGCTTTAGATGAACACTGTGCAGAGGTCTCACTACACTAACTTGTAGTTTTAGCTGAACACTGTGAGCAGGACGCACTACACTAACTTGTAGCTTTAGATGAACACTGTGCAGAGCTCGCAAAAAATAACTTGTAGGTTTAGCTGAACACTGTGAGGAGGACGCACCACACTAACTTGTAGTTTTAGCTGAACACTGTGAGCAGGACACACTACACTAACTTGTAGCTTTAACTGAACACTGTGCAGAGGTCTCTCTACACTAACTTGTAGTTTTAGCTGAACACTGTGAGCAGTACGTAGTACACTAACTTGTAGCTTTAGCTGAACACTGTGCAGAGGTCTGACTACACTAACTTTTAGTTTAAGCTGAACACTGTGAGCAGGACGCACTACACTAACTGTAAATAGTCTAGCTGCCTGACTGTGGTACTAATAGGATCAAAAGAACACCAGCAATTTTCTTCAGGTAGCTGTAAATACTGTAACAAGACAAGCCTGCCTGTCAGTAGGAAGATAACAGGAACGGATCTAGCTAAACTGAATACAGTGTATATATATATATGCAACACCTGGGATGCATATATATACATAATACACTGTAAGTGCAGCTAACTCACTGATTGTCCTGCCTAATCTAGCTAACTCAAATTAAATGACACTGTCTCTCTGTCTATCTATGTATCTCAACGCCGGAACACACACTACACAGGGCCGCCGTGCAGACGGCCTTATATAGTGTGGGGCGTGTTCTAAACCGCCTGAGCCATAATTGGCCAGAGAGACAGTGTCATTTAATTTGAGTTAGCTAGTTTAGGCAGGACAATCAGTGAGTTAGCTGCACTTACAGTGTATTGTGTATATATATGCATCCCAGGTGTTGCATATATATATATACACTGTATTCAGTTTAGCTAGATCCGTTCCTGTTATCTTCCTACTGACAGGCAGGCTTGTCTTGTTACAGTATTTACAGCTATCTGAAGAAAATTGCTGGTGTTCTTTTGATCCTATTAGTTCCACAGTCAGGCAGCTAGACTATTGTTGGCAAGCATGTCCACAAAATCTCTGATTCTTTGCTGTAAAGCAGTGGCAGCCTCCTTGATTTAATCCAGATCCTTCAAACAATGCAACATATCTGCCAATAGTGCATTGTGGAAGATCATGACCTAGCAAGAAGAGTCAAAAGTATTAAGGGAACGATAGTCAAGTGGTTGAGGCCCTACATAGTGAGTTATGGTCAAGTTACTAGTCAAATTCAGGAAATACTTACCTACCCAGTCTATTGTTGCTTGCAACCTGCTTGCCCTTCAGACACCTACACTACTAGGAATGTAAACACTGCAACTACTCTATAATCTAGGCCCTGGTGCCTGGGTCTCGGGTACCTAGCAACACTGCCAGCAACTTCCACCTCTATCTTCTCCATGCTAATGTTAAGGCACTACATACTTTGCTAATGTGTGGAGTTGGTGTTTTGTTTGGATATCTAAACACTTGACATGTATACACATTTGAAGCCAGATTGCAAGAATACTTACTCACAAACAAGAGGCTCCCGAATACTTTCTTCCTCTTCTGGGTTGCTTTGGCCCTTAGTGTGACTCGCGTCAGGGGATTTGACCTCCACAATGGCAATGTCTGTGCTGGGTCCAGGAGTCAGATCCCATGGCTCCAAACAAACATCCTGGGTGAGCTCACCACACTCACTTTCCTCTAAAAAGAAACAATACACCATTCATTAAGCCACCCCAAGTCCCATCTGTTTCTAGCATCCATTTTGTTACATTAGTTGACCAACCTTGTACTTGGTCTGATGTCAATGTTTGCTCCTGTCTAGTGGACTCCCCCATGCTGTACTCTGGTTTTTGTTTTGTGAAAAATACATAGAAAAGGGAAGGTGATGTCATTTTCCAGAGGGCAAACACTTGACAAGTGCCAACAATTGAAAAAGTCCTGCAGTTGCCCCCCACCCTTTTGTCTCCTACGGGATACAGGATAAATGATGACCATCCTAGCAGGCGTTACTCTGTGTGACTGGGAGCCCGGGGCCTCTCCTCTACCCATGTATACACTGGCAAGGCTGCATTAATGGGCACTGATGAGCCAGGCAGCAACCAGAAAGTGTTCTTTACCCCTTAAGTTCTGCCCTAAGCCCATGGCCTTTGGTCCTCTTAGAAACACCCCTGTCGGTGGCTAAATGAGTGTGTTTGAAGATGGCACTTACTTTTTTGGAGGGAAGATGGCCTTGTTGCCTGTGGCCTGTTGGGGCCTGAGCGAGGTTAGCCCCCCTTTGTCCCTTGTGGTGGCTTGGCTGGAGCCTCCTTTTTTGGTGCCTCCCTGTTGAAAGAAGAAAAATAATGAGTACCAAAAATAAAGAAAGGTCCAAACACATGACCAAATAAGAATGTTCAGATCTGCTTTATATTTACATTCATCTTTAGAATACCAAGTCATATAAACATTTTAGAAAACCTTATATATAATTCTCTAGAGCTACTTGGAGAAAGAACAAATACAGACAGCTAATTTACACATATACATATTGGTTATATACAAATATTGCTTACTTTTTTTATGATCTGATGTATGTACTCCATCTGGTCTTTTTCACGGTGTTTGAGATCAGACCACCGTTTGGTCCTTTGATCGTTCCACCGAAAATTTGCACTGCAAAACTACGATGTCCTTCTCCAAAATGAGGTCCTTTCGGCTGTTGGGCCTTTTGTAATTGCGCAGCTTGCAGTTGTAATCGTGCTTCTCTATGATGCGCACCATCTACACCATCTCAACCTTGCTCATGGGGGTTGCTTTGTGCCTCCTATGAGCTCCACCACCACGGGGCTGCCTGGAATCTGCCAAATCCGCCATGCTGTCCCTCCCAAATGTTCTGCCGTGTGTGTCGCATGCAGAAGAGAGATGGTCACAACCCAGCATCATGACGCACTGAGAGCAGAGTTTCACGCATGCATAGTGTATATAAAGTCAGAACGCACGGTCGATGAAACGGCTGTAGGAATGATCTTGTAGTGGAGGACAAGCGATCGCCAATGCAAGAAAGGAGCCATAAAACGAAGGGACAATTGTAATTTGGGGCATAGGTGGGTAGTGGCCTATAATGCTTAGATTAAGGGCCTATATTGGGACCAGCTTATGAGTTAAGCCGGAAATTATGGTTTGTCTTGTATTCTGTCTTGCAGGCATCATATCATTTATCATGACGGATAAATTTGCCTCGCCTGATTTTCTACCCAAATTCATTGACCTGTAGTGGCAGCTGTCCTGTCTCTGGAAGATCAAGAGTAGAGACTACTCCAATAAAATATTGAGTAAGGAAGCGTTGGAGAAACTGCTTGAGTTGGTGAAACCCAGGGCAGACATCAACTATGTCAAGAAAAAAATTTCAAACCCGAGGAGTACTTTTAAAAGTGAGCTGAACAAGGTCCTGGACTCAGAGAGATCTGGAGCAGCAGCGGATGACCTATATGTCCCCAGGCTGTGGTATTACCATAGCCTGCAGTTTTTGACCGACCAGACAGAACCCAGGCCATCGCTGTCTACACTCCCTTCGACATTTACTGAGGCCACAGCTCCTGAGGTCCACACAGGTCCTGCTGCACAGGATGAAGATGTGAAGGAGCTCAGCTTGACCCAGGTATAGCATTGTTGAACATATTTGTATACAAAAATACAATGATGATAACTAGACATTATTGTTAAAATATTTCTGCCTTAACAAAGTGGTTTCCATATCAATAGATAGTAGTGACCAAAAATGATTTGAACAAGAATGAAAAATGCTGGGGTCAGAATGATAGTCTTTTATATTTCTCCACATTCAATATGCAACAGTTCAGAGATCAAAATTGTGTGATTGATGACCAAACCCTAAAAAAATTCTAATTATGTCCCATTTTCATACACAGGAAAGTGTCAGTCTGGAGGAGCCAACAGCCAGACAGAGTCGCTGATCCCTCCCCAACACCCTCCTGCTAAAAGGGCCAGGAAGAACAGGAATTTGAAGGAGGCCACAGCTTCCTTACTCAGCCAGGCCACTACTGTGCTCCGTACAGACCAAGATGAGGCATTTGCTGTGGTGACAGCAAATAAATTAAGGCAGATGGCTGGTGAGCAAAGGAGCGGGTGTGAGGAATGCATCCTGCAGCTCCTCAACAAGGGGGTGAGGGGCCAAATTTCAGAAAACACACACCTGTGTGATTTTGTGGCCCCACATCCACCACCTCCACAGCCAACCCACACACCACAGCCACCCCACCCACCACAGCAGCATGGCGGTCAGTGGCAATACCAGCCCCAAGACCCCCAACAAGCCCGCTGCACTGAGGATTTTCACCCCTTCACCACTTACTAATTTCTTTTTTTTTTAATTAATAATGATTTTATTTGTTATATTTTCTAAATTTGTGTATGCATAGAATGCACTTTTTGGTTAAGTTCTTTGTATTTGGATGGCAGATAGCATCTCTAATTTAATTTGTTTTTCTTTTTTTTTATGCACAATAAAAAAATTGTGTAGAATAATACTTGCCTATGTGTTTTACTTCAAATGACAGTTTGGGAGTAGGCAGTAGGGATGAGCCGAACACCCCCCGGTTCGGTTCGCACCAGAACCCGCGAACGGACCGCAAGTTCGCACGAACGTTAGAACCCCATTGACGTCTATGGGACTCGAACGTTCGAAATCAAAAGTGCTCATTTTAAAGGCTAATTTGCATGGTATTGTCCTAAAAAGGGTGTGGGGACCCGGGTCCTACCCCAGGGGACATGTATCAATGCAAAAAAAACTTTTAAAAACGGCCGTTTTTTCGGGAGCAGTGATTTTAATGATGCTTAAAGTAAAGAAAAAAAAGTGAAATATTCCTTTAAATATCGTACCTGGGGGGTGTCTATAGTATGCCTGTAAAGTGACGCGTGTTTCCCATGTTTAGAACAGTCCCTGCACCAAATGTCATTTTTAAAGGAAAAAATCTCATTTAAAACTGCTTGCGGGTTTAATGTCATGTCGGGTCCTGGCAATATGGATGAAAATCAGTGAGACAAACGGCATGGGTACCCCCCAGTCCATTACCAGGCCCTTTGGGTCTTGTATGGATATTAAGGGGAACCCCGCACCCAAATTAAAATAAGGAAAGGTCCCTATATACTCTGAACAGCAGTATACAGGTGGTGCAAACAAGACAGGGACTGTAGGTTTGTTGTTATGTAATTTTGAACATTTTTAACGTGTTTAGCTCCAGCTAAAAAATCTTTTCTAAGCTTTTTGGAAAACATAGGGAAGGGTTATCACCCCTGTGACATTTGTTTTGCGTCTTTCCTCCTCTTCAGAAGATTTCACCTCACTTTTTTGTCCCAATGAAAAATGTTTTTTGAAAATTTGGGTTTTTTTGTGGAACAAGGATTGGAAAGCATCAGTGGAAAGGAGAAATTGTTTTCCCATATTAACTCTTACATGAGAGAATTTCCCTTCCTAGGGGTAGATTTCATCTCACTTCCTGTTGTCTCCTTCCGTTTGCAAGTAGGAGTCGTTTGTAATTTAGATGTTTGAAAGTAGGGTCCTGCCCTATATACTCAGCAGAAATTTGGGCCTTAGGTGTTGCTGTGGCCAAAACACTGTAAGCCCTCACAGGGCCCTGCTGTGAAATATTAGATCAAGAATTGTAATTACATGCCCCTGTTGAACAGGAGCTGAAAAATTAGGCCTTAGGCACTGGTGCTGGTGCCACAACACTGCAACCCCTCACAGACACTCTAGTTGGAACGCAGGAACGAGCCCTGCTGCAAAGTATTGCATCAAAAATTGTAATTACACGCCCCTGTTAGACAGGGGCAGAAAAATTGGGCCTTAGGCACTGGTGCTGGTGCCACAACACTGCAACCCCTCACAGACACTCTAGTTGGAACGCAGGAACGAGCCCTGCTGCAAAGTATTGCATCAAAAATTGTAATTACACGCCCCTGTTAGACAGGGGCAGAAAAATTGGGCCTTAGGCACTGGTGCTGGTGCCACAACACTGCAACCCCTCACAGACACTCTAGTTGGAATGCAGGAACGAGCCCTGCTGCAAAGTATTACATCAAAAATTGTAATTACATGCCCCTGTTAAACAGGGGCTGAAAAATTGTGCCTTAGGCACTGGTGGTGGCGCCCAGAACCAAAAATGTTCTTACAAGCTATCAGCATGATGATTGAGGAGGAAGAGGATAATTACTCAGGGATAGTCACTCAGCATCAGCATAGGCAGTCTTTGAAGGGATCTGAAAAAAATTATTCAGTTACATCAGCATCAGGTGCTTGGTAGCTGGTGGTGATCCAAGACTGATTCATTTTTATGAAGGTCAGCCGATCGACCGAGTCAGTGGACAGACGCACCCTGTGATCGGTTACCACGCCTCCAGCAGCACTGAATGTGCGTTCCGAAAGAACGCTGGATGCAGGACAGGCCAGTAGCTCAATTGCATACTGTGCAAGCTCTGGCCAGTGATCCATCCTCAAGACCCAGTAACCCAGAGGATTTTCGGTGGGAAAGGTGTCCAAGTCTGATCTTGCCCCTAGGTATTCCTGCACCATGTAAAACAGACGCTGGCGATGGTTGCTGGAACCGATCATACCTTGGGGCTGCGGACCAAAAAATTGTCTGAACGCATCGGTCAGACGGCCACCTTCTCCACCGCTCCTTCTTTGACTGACCGAAGCCTCAGCAACACGTTGTCCAGAAACAGGAGTTTGTAACCTCCCAGTCTCTGGGAACGCGTTGCACAGACCTTTCTGCAAGGCCTCCCGAAGATGTTTCATCCTCTGCTCCCTCTGCGATGGCAAGATAAGGTCCGCAACCTTACCCTTGTAACGTGGATCAAGGAGGGTTGCCAGCCAGTATTGGTCCTTCTCCTTGATACCACGAATACGAGGATCCTTACGCAGGCTTTGCAGGATCAGGGAGGCCATGCAGCGTAGGTTTGCTGAGGCATTCGGTCCGGAGTCCTCTGGGTCACTAAGGACAACAACGTCCGCAGCCACCTCCTCCCAGCCACGTACAAGTCCATGTGTTCCTTGGGACTGATCCCTTAAAGACTGCTGATGCTGAGTGCCAGGCTCCACCTCCATACTGACACAATCTTCCTCCTCCTCCTCCTCCTCCTCCTCGTCCTCTTCCTGTGTGATCGGCGGGCACGCAGGAACACTGTCTGGATAAAGGGGGCCTTGAGAGCTAAGGAAGTCCTCCTCTTCCTGCCTCTGTTCTGCCTCAAGTGCCCTGTCCATTATTCCACGCAGCGTGTGCTCCAACAGGTGGACAAGGGGGACAGTGTCACTGATGCATGCACTGTCAGTGCTCACCATCCTCGTGGCCTCCTCGAATGGTGACAGGACAGTGCATGCATCCCTGATCATGGCCCACTGGCGTGGGGAAAAAAAACCAAGGTCCCCTGACCCTGTCCTGGTGCCATAGTCGCACAGGTACTCATTTATGGCCCTCTGCTGCGTGTGCAGCCGCTGCAGCATGGCCAATGTCGAGTTCCACCTGGTGGGCATGTCACAGATTAGGCGGTTCTTGGGCAGGTTAAACTCCTTTTGGAGGTCCGTCAGCCGAGCACTGGCATTATATGACCGGCGGAAATGCACACAGACTTTCCTGGCCTGCCTCAGGACATCCTGTAAGCCCGGGTACCTGCCCAAGAACCGCTGCACCACCAAGTTAAGGGCGTGAGCCAAACAGGGCACATGGGTCAGTTGTCCCTGTCGGAGGGCAGAGAGGAGGTTGGTGCCATTGTCGCAAACCACCATTCCTGCCTTAAGTTGGCGTGGCGTCAACCACCTCTGAACCTGCCCCTGCAGAGCTGACAGAACCTCTGCCCCAGTGTGGCTCCTGTCCCCCAAGCACACCAGCTCAAGCACCGCATGGCATCTTTTGGCCTGCGTACTTGCGTAGCCCCTTGAACGCCTACGGAGCACCGCTGGTTCCGAGGAAGAGGCCATGGAGGAAGAAGAAGAGGAGGGGGTGGAGGAGAGAGGTGTGTCACAATCAGCATTTTGGAGGCGTGGTGGCGGAACAACCTCCAACACTACTGCACCTTGTCCTGCATCCTTCCCAGCTGCCAGCAGAGTCACCCAATGCGCCGTGAAACTTAAGTAACGTCCCTGTCCATGCCTGCTGGACCATGAGTCAGCGGTAATATGCACCTTACCGCTGACCGCCCTGTCCAGCGAGGCATGGACATTGCCTTCCACATGCCGGTAGAGAGCTGGAATCGCCTTCCGTGAGAAAAAGTGGCGTTTGGGTACCTGCCACTGAGGAACCGCACATTCCACAAACTCACGGAAGGGGGCAGAGTCTACCAACTGAAAAGGCAGCAGTTGAAGTGCTAGCAATTTTGCCAAGCTAGCATTCAACCGCTGGGCATGTGGATGGCTGGGAGCAAACTTCTTTCGGCGGTGCAGCAGCTGGGGCAGGGAAATTTGCCTGGTACAATCTGGCGTCGGTGTACCAAAAGCAGATTGCCCACAAGTACTTGGCTGTGACACACCTAATTCTACACCTTCATTCCTCTCACTGCAGGTCTCAGAGAGGACTGAAGGTCTAGTGGGGTTGGAAATCTCAGCTGATGAGGAGCAAGGAGAGATCCTCTTTGTTCTTTGGTGTGGGTCTTTTAGATATGCTTGCCAACGAACTGCATGGCAGGTCAACATATGTCTGGTCAAGCATGTGGTACCCAAGCGGGAGATGTTTTGGCCACGCGAGATACGCTTGAGACATATGTTGCAAATAGCAGCGGTGCGATCTGATGCACTCGTCTCAAAAAAGGCCCACACCAAAGAACTTTTTGAATAACGCGCAGAGACTGCAGCGCCCTGCACATGTGGAGCTTTGGGGTGTGATGCAGTCAATGTGCTGCCCTTAGGCTGGCCCCTGGAGGGCATCCTGCCTCGTTGGTGATGTGCCGCCTCCTCCTCCTCCTCCTCCTCTCTCCTATCAGCACCCACGTTGAGTCAGTGACCTCATCATCCCTTCCCTCCTCATCACTGGAGCAAACCTGGCAGTATGCTGCAGCAGGGGGAGCATGACTGCCAGATTGCTGTCCTTCTTGGGCACCCCCTCTGTCCGTGCTCATGTTACTGCCTTCATCGAGCTCAGTATCATCATCAGAGCCTTCCAAACGCTGGGCATCCTCCTGGAGCATGTACCCAACACTGTGGTCAAACAGTTCGAGGGAATCCTCATGAGGACATGGTGGAGCTAGGGAAGGAGTCACTGATGACATTGAGCTGAGGGAAGAGGCCGCTGCTTTGCCAGACAAAGCACCCTGGGCATGGGTGAGAGAGGATGAGGAGGATGAGGACGGCTTGGTCATCCACTCGACCAAGTTTTCTGCATGTTGCGGCTCAACACGGCCAGCTGCCGAAAAAAAGGCCAAGCGTGTCCCATGGCCACGTGCTGATGAGGATGCACCGTCTCCACGACCAGCACTAGACACAGAGCCTGCTTGCCCTCTCTTATTGGCTTGTGACTGTCTGCCTCTCCTTCTTGGCCTTCCAGACATACTAATGGCCTGTAGCTGCACTAAGCTGGGATAGAACACCTGTAATTTTCTTCAGGTAGCTTTATATACTGTAACCAGACAAGCCTGCCTGTCAGTAGGAAGATAACAGGAACGGATCTAGCTGAACACTGTGAGCAGGACGCACTGCACTAAATGTAAATAGCAGGAACGGATCTAGCTGAACACTGTGAGCAGGACGCACTGACTGCACTAAATGTAAATAGCAGGAACAGATCTAGCTGAACACTGTGAGCAGGACGCACTGCACTAAATGTAAATAGCAGGAACGGATCTAGCTGAACACTGTGAGCAGGACGCACTGACTGCACTAAATGTAAATAGCAGGAACAGATCTAGCTGAACACTGTGAGCAGGACGCACTGCACTAAATGTAAATAGCAGGAACAGATCTAGCTGAACACTGTGAGCAGGACGCACTGCACTAAATGTAAATAGCAGGAACGGATCTAGCTGAACACTGTGAGCAGGACGCACTGACTGCACTAAATGTAAATAGCAGGAACAGATCTAGCTGAACACTGTGAGCAGGACGCACTGACTGCACTAAATGTAAATAGCAGGAACAGATCTAGCTGAACACTGTGAGCAGGACGCACTGCACTAAATGTAAATAGCAGGAACGGATCTAGCTGAACACTGTGAGCAGGACGCACTGCACTAAATGTAAATAGCAGGAACGGATCTAGCTGAACACTGTGAGCAGGACGCACTGACTGCACTAAATGTAAATAGCAGGAACGGATCTAGCTGAACACTGTGAGCAGGACGCACTGCACTAAATGTAAATAGCAGGAACGGATCTAGCTGAACACTGTGAGCAGGACGCACTGACTGCACTAAATGTAAATAGCAGGAACGGATCTAGCTGAACACTGTGAGCAGGACGCACTGCACTAAATGTAAATAGCAGGAACGGATCTAGCTGAACACTGTGAGCAGGACGCACTGACTGCACTAAATGTAAATAGCAGGAACGGATCTAGCTGAACACTGTGAGCAGGACGCACTGACTGCACTAAATGTAAATAGCAGGAACAGATCTAGCTGAACACTGTGAGCAGGACGCACTGCACTAAATGTAAATAGCAGGAACGGATCTAGCTGAACACTGTGAGCAGGACGCACTGACTGCACTAAATGTAAATAGCAGGAACAGATCTAGCTGAACACTGTGAGCAGGACGCACTGCACTAAATGTAAATAGCAGGAACAGATCTAGCTGAACACTGTGAGCAGGACGCACTGCACTAAATGTAAATAGCAGGAACGGATCTAGCTGAACACTGTGAGCAGGACGCACTGACTGCACTAAATGTAAATAGCAGGAACAGATCTAGCTGAACACTGTGAGCAGGACGCACTGACTGCACTAAATGTAAATAGCAGGAACAGATCTAGCTGAACACTGTGAGCAGGACGCACTGCACTAAATGTAAATAGCAGGAACGGATCTAGCTGAACACTGTGAGCAGGACGCACTGCACTAAATGTAAATAGCAGGAACGGATCTAGCTGAACACTGTGAGCAGGACGCACTGACTGCACTAAATGTAAATAGCAGGAACGGATCTAGCTGAACACTGTGAGCAGGACGCACTGCACTAAATGTAAATAGCAGGAACGGATCTAGCTGAACACTGTGAGCAGGACCCACTGACTGCACTAAATGTAAATAGCAGGAACGGATCTAGCTGAACACTGTGAGCAGGACGCACTGCACTAAATGTAAATAGCAGGAACGGATCTAGCTGAACACTGTGAGCAGGACGCACTGACTGCACTAAATGTAAATAGCAGGAACGGATCTAGCTGAACACTGTGAGCAGGACGCACTGCACTAAATGTAAATAGCAGGAACGGATCTAGCTGAACACTGTGAGCAGGACGCACTGCACTAAATGTAAATAGCAGGAACGGATCTAGCTGAACACTGTGAGCAGGACGCACTGACTGCACTAAATGTAAATAGCAGGAACGGATCTAGCTGAACACTGTGAGCAGGACGCACTGCACTAAATGTAAATAGCAGGAACGGATCTAGCTGAACACTGTGAGCAGGACGCACTGCACTAAATGTAAATAGCAGGAACGGATCTAGCTGAACACTGTGAGCAGGACGCACTGCACTAAATGTAAATAGCAGGAACGGATCTAGCTGAACACTGTGAGCAGGACGCACTGCACTAAATGTAAATAGCAGGAACGGATCTAGCTGAACACTGTGAGCAGGACGCACTGACTGCACTAAATGTAAATAGCAGGAACGGATCTAGCTGAACACTGTGAGCAGGACGCACTGACTGCACTAAATGTAAATAGCAGGAACGGATCTAGCTGAACACTGTGAGCAGGACGCACTGCACTAAATGTAAATAGCAGGAACGGATCTAGCTGAACACTGTGAGCAGGACGCACTGCACTAAATGTAAATAGCAGGAACAGATCTAGCTGAACACTGTGAGCAGGACGCACTGACTGCACTAAATGTAAATAGCAGGAACAGATCTAGCTGAACACTGTGAGCAGGACGCACTGCACTAAATGTAAAGAGCAGGAACGGATCTAGCTGAACACTGTGAGCAGGACGCACTGCACTAAATGTAAAGAGCAGGAACAGATCTAGCTGAACACTGTGAGCAGGACGCACTGCACTAAATGTAAAGAGCAGGAACAGATCTAGCCTAATCTAGCTCTCAAATCAAATGACACTGTCTGTCTCTCTCTCTATCAGCACACCGGAACACACTACACAGGGCCGCCGTGCAGGCGGCCTTATATAGTGTGGGGCGTGTACTAAATCCCCTGAGCCATAATTGGCCAAAGCCACCCTGGCTTTGGCCAATTACAGCTCTCTCTACTGACGGCGCTGTGATTGGCCAAGCATGCGGGTCATAGTGCATGCTTGGCCAATCATCAGCCAGCAATGCACTGCGATGCCGCAGTGAATTATGGGCCGTGACGCGCCACACGAATTTGGCGCGAACGGCCCATAACGTTCGCAATTCGACGGACGGTCGAACAGCCGATGTTCGAGTCGAACATGGGTTCGACTCGAACACGAAGCTCATCCCTAGTAGGCAGTTACATTTTAAAAAATACAATGTAAAATTTACAAGGGACACCAACATAGTTGTATCTTTACTCTTAAAAACTCTGGGATAATGGTGTTGTGGTAACTTGCCCCCCAAAAAAACAAAAAAACAACAACAACAAGCATAATAATAATATTCTTGATATCACTAGAAAACAAAAGCCTTTTAAAATACGTTTGCAACAACTCCATCAGTATCATCAGCAAAGCAGCTTCATTATTATCCCATTAAAAAATAAGAGAATGTGCGCCGCATTTTGACATTTCAGAATTTGCCACGTAACAAATGTTAATTCTCCATTACGAACGCTAGTTTACAAGACCGACTGCTTCTGGCTCGTTCCTTGCTTTCGATCATGCGTGTTTGTACTTTCGACTTTTGTGTGATGGACTTGTGTACTAACGATATGAAAATCAGACAACAGACCGTTGTCAGCCGAAAATTTACTAGCCTGCCATCCAACATTTGTTGGCCGAAAGTTGGACAACAATTGTCAGAAGGAGCGTGCTAACGGTCAGATTTTAGGACAACAGTCTGTCAACAGACAATCTCCTACCAACAATCAGATCGTGTGCACGAGGCTTAAGTCATACATACATTGTCTGTGGAGATTGTATATGTAATGGCTCCAACTGAAACAAAGCTTTCTTTCAGTGCAATTTACTGTGGAGGCATACTTTAATGTGCATAAGTACAGACCATGATCTTGCTAAAAATGTCATTAGCTAATTGGAAGAACATTATTGTCCACTACTGAAGTTCCTTATGTTTAACTCATGTTTATTAATTACAAAATTCACATGTACATGTTCAAAATAGGGAGGTTACATCAAACTGCTCTTGCCCAATTACTTTGCCAACAACAAAATTGCCCCCAAAACTCTAAGAAAAATTTAAAAGAAGTCACAGAGAGGTTAGCATTTACTTTGAAGGAGGTATAAGAGCTCTCTAGCTAAGGGTGCACCAATCAACTATACCAAGTGCTCTCCATGGTGGTGCCATAAAAGCCACTATTTTTAAAGAACAATGTAAAAAAAGGAGAAAAACCTGGCTGTGATGAGGGAACAAGACGGGTTATGAAATTAAACAAAATATATGTTATTGGTCAAGGTTCAAAGGGATACATTTGGAGAAATGTAATTCTGTGAAAACCATAATGCATTATGATAGTACCCTTGGGCTTTGGCATTACGTTTCCTAAATAGGGATAACTAATCCCTTGTTTAAAGAGATAAAAGAGTAAATGGTGAAAAATAGAGGGACATATATAAAAAGTATAGGGCAATCTGCTAAAAAAGCATGTTTCCAAGTAAATGTTTAAGCAGCACAATAGTCCCAAATCCAAACTTTAAGTAACACTGGCAATATCTTTTAATGGTTCAGTTAAGCTGTGATCTCAGTCTATCTAAGAACCTGTGGCACAGTTTGAACATTTCAATGTACAGTACCAGCAACGAGTGGACATTTGTTGGATAACAGATGAAGTCCAGGAGCCTAAAAATCATGGGGCACACTATTGATGTGGAAAAACATGAATTTGAACCTGAAGCACAGTTACAAACAGAACAAAAGTCAAATGCAAACCTTGGTGTAATGATGATAAGCGATGATATGCTGTAGACATCTTACTGTGATAAATGATTACTATTTATATAGATTCTATTCTTGCAATGCTGTACAGTAGCGCAAAGATGAGGCCTGTTGCTGGTCTAGTGACCTGTAGTTGACACAGAAAGGTGCTCTGGGTAAGGGTAGCTTAGGAAGGCAGAGAGTATTCTCTGTGGGTGGACCAGACCAGATTAATATGTTGTTTAGGAAAGTGGAAAAATTGTGCTCATAACTTTATCTTGTTCATATTGCTATCCTAAAGTATTGATGATGATGCAAATAATCTAGTTCCCAGGTAGGTGGCTTCTACATCATCATGGTGTCCTTGGCGTGTAGTGTAATGTAACAAAAACGAAATTGAAGTGCCACACCACTGCTAAGATGACCAGATACAATATATATATAGTATATAGTATACAATATATATATAGTACTATATATATAGTATATAATATACATAGTTTATTCCAATTAATGTCAGAGGGAGGGGCAATCCAAAAAGTATCCATGTTTCAGGAGTTCAAGAGTGGAAGAAATAACATTTACGATCCAGGACACTTTTTGACTAAAATTCACAATGGACAATGTTATCAAGCCCTAATGAAGGGGGCAGCTTTGAACCCCAAAATGTGTTGGATACTTTTTGGATTGTCCCCCTGACTTTTATTTGGATAAAGCTGTATCCTCTTAGCATTGGTGTGGTGCTTCAGTTTCCATTTTTGTTACAGATCAATATGTATGCAGTTGGGGCTTATTCATTTAATTTCCCATTAAAGGTAAAGCCTGGAGCAGTGTAAGGATGTTATGCAGTTTTGAGACTACTAGCATCCCCTTGTCATTGGATGTCAAACTCAGGAACACCCCTCTTGGAGGTAGCAGGCCTCTCGTCTATCCTGTCATGCTACATCTCTCAGGAATAATGCTGAACAGTTTTTAACTTAAGCTGAGTGTTGCCATCTTCAAGGGATGGCTGAAGTATATACATTATCTCACAAAAGTGAGTACACCCCTCACATTTTTGTAAATATTTTATTATATTTTTTCATGTGACAACACTGATGAAATTACACTTTGCTGTAATGTAAATTAGTGAGTGTACAGCTTGTATAACAGACTAAATTTGCTGTCCCCTCAAAATAACTCAACACACAGCCATTAACCACTTGCTTACCGGGCACTTAAACCCCCCTCCTATCCAGACCAATTTTCAGCTTTCAGCGCTGACGCACTTTGAATGACAATTGCGCGGTCATACAACACTGTACCCAAATGAAATTTTTATCATTTTTTCCCCACAAATAGAGCTTTCTTTTGGTGGTATTTGATCACCTCTGCGATTTTTATTTTTTGTTAAAAAAATTTAAAAAGACCGAATTTTTAAAAAAAATTTTTTTTTTTTTTTTTATATTTTGTTATAAAATTTTTTAAAAGGGTAATTTTTCTCCTTCATTGATGTACGCTGATGAGGCGGCACCAATGGGCACTGATAGGTGGCAGTGATGGGCACTGATGGGTGGCAGTGATGGGCACTGATTGGTGGCAATAATGGGCACTGATCTTGTACACTGCTAGGTGGCACTGATTGGCACCACTGGTGGGCATTGTTAGGTGGCAATGGTGGGCATTGATAGGTGGCACCTGTAGGCATTGATAGGTGGCACTTATGGGCATTGATACGTGGCACTGGTGGGCACTGTGGGCACTGTGATGTGGCAATGTAAGGTGGCACTGGCAGGGGGTACTGTGGGCACAATTGAGGCATTATTGCCTCCTCCTCTTCGGGACCGATGTCCCTTGCTGCTGAGCCGGTGATCGGCTTTTTTTTCTCCTCGCACTGTCAGCGCGAGGAGAAAAAAAAAACGATTACCGAGCTTTTGTTTTGATCATGTGATCAGCTGTCATTGGCTGACAGCTGATCACATGGTAAGGGGCCGGGACCGGCCCCTTACACGGATCGGTGATCACCCGAGTCTCAGTGACTCGGT
The DNA here is from genome assembly GCA_037952835.1 of Lithobates septentrionalis. Lineage (NCBI taxonomy): Eukaryota > Metazoa > Chordata > Amphibia > Anura > Ranidae > Lithobates > Lithobates septentrionalis. The sequence continues at coordinate 2,078,895 of JBBDGP010000151.1, forward strand.
GATCACAGCGCGCTCCACGCGCGCCCTGCAGGGCGCGCGCAGGGCACGTGCACAGCGGAGGCCGTCGTATGACGGCCTCCCGGGAATGCAGGTCCGCGCTGTAGCCGTCATTCGGCTATAGCGCGGATAGCAAGTGGTTAATCTCTAAACTGCTGGCAACAAAAGTGAGTACACCCCTAAGTGAAAATGTCCAAATTGGGCACAAATATCAATATTTTTTGTGGCCACCATTATTTTCCAGCAGTGCTTTAACCTTCTTGGGCATGGAGTTCACCAGAGCTTCACAGGTTACCACTGGAGTCCTCTTCCACTCCTCCATGATTAAATCACGGAGCTGGTGGATGTTAGAGACCTTGCACTCCTCCAATTTCCATTTTAGGATGCCCCACAGATGCTAAATATGGTTTAGGTCGAATGAAATACAAGCGCCCACGGAACACCCATAATGCACTGAGAGATCGCAGTACATTGCTGTATGATGATTGGCCAAAGCATGCACCTGACCTGCATACTTTGGGCAATCCCAGCACCCTCTGCTAAGAGACCCATAATTGGCCAAAGGCAGGGTACCTTTGGCCAATCATGGCTCAGGTGGACTAAGTTCACGCCCCACACTATATAAGGCTGCCTACACGGCGGCCCTGTGTAGTGTTGTTGCCGTGGACGAAGAGATAGCTTGATTTAGATTAAGGAGGCAGGTTATTCAGTTAGTGGCAGTATATATATATAGTCAGTCTAATATATATACTACACTTCTTCTACACAATACAGTGCAGCCGTACTGCAGTTGCTACTGCTTTTTTGGTGGTGTACACAGTACACAATACAGTGCAGCCGTAGTGCAGTTGCTACTACTTTTCTAGTGCAGTACACAGTACACAATACAGTACAGCCGTAGTGCAGTTGCAACTACTTTTCTGGTGGTGTACACAGTACACAATACAGTGCAGCCTTAGTGCAGATGCTACTACTTTTCTGGTGGTGTACACAGTACACAATACAGTGTAGTGTGGTGTTGCAAAACAAAATATACATCATGTCCAGAATGCCACCTCATCCCCCTCATCCTCTGTCACCCAGGCTCAGAGTAGCTTGCCTTCCAATGCAGCTGCCAAAGCAGCCTGGTCCACCGGCTCCTGGTCCACAGTCACTCCTACCGTAGCCCCACCATCATACATGGAGGAGTCCCCCAAACTATTCGACCACAGTGTCGGGTACATGCTGCTGAAGGATGCGCAGCAATTGGAAGGCTCCGATGTTGGTTCCTAGGTGGAGGAAGAGAGTAACGCGAGCCCCAAGAGAAAGATGGTGCCCAAGAAGGACAAGAAACTGGCAGTCATGTTCCACCAGCTGCAGCATACTTCCAAGTTTGCTCCAGTGACGAGGATGGAGGGCATGATGAGGTCACTGACTCTACTTGGGTGCCTGATAGAAGAGAGGAGGAGGAGGTGGCACAACTCCAATGAGGCAGGATGTCCTCTATGGGCAGCTTAAGGGCAGCCACCCTACTGCATCACACCGCAGAGCTCCACAGGTGCAGAGCGCTGCTGACTCCTCGCTGATTTTGAAAAGTCCCTTGGTGTGGGCTTTTTTGACACGTGTGCAGCAGATCGCATCATTGCTGTGTGCAACCTATGTCTGAAGCGGATCAAGCGTGGCCAGAACAGCAGCCACTTGGGCACCACGTGCTTGACCAGACATATGACAACCTTGAATGCAGTCCATTGTCAACAGCACTTGAAAGACTCACATCAAAGAAAAAGGCGGACTTCTCCTTGCTCCTCATCTGGGATCTCCAATCCCACTATACCTCCAGTCCTCTCAAAAACCTGCACTGAGAGGGATGAAGGTATAGCAATAGGTGTCCCAAGTACTTGCAGCCAATCTGCTATCAGTACACCTCCATATGATTTTAGCAGGCAAATTTCCCTACCCCAGTTGCTAAACCGTAAAAAGAAATTTGGTCCCAGCCATCCACATGCTCAGCATGAATGCTAGGTTGGCCAAATTGCTAGCACTGCAACTGCTGCCTTTTCAGCTGGTAGACTCTGCCCCATTCGTGAATTTGTGGAATGTGCCATACGTCAGTGGCAGGTTCCAAAACTCCATTTCTTTTCACAAAAGGCCATTCCGGCTCTCTACCGGCATGTGAAAGGCAATGGTTTGGCCTCGTTGGACAGGGCGGTCATCAGTAAGGTGGATATTACCGCTGACTCATGGTCTAGCAGGCATGGACAGGCATGTTACCTTTCCTTCACGGTGCACTGGGTAACTCTGCTGGCAGCTGGGAAGGATGCAGGACAGGGTTCAGTATTGTTGGAGCTTGTTCCACCACCACACCTCAAAAATGTTAGTGGTGATTCTGCCACAGCTCTCTCCCCCACCCCCTCCTCTTCATTTTCCTCTGTGGCCTCTTCTGCAGATTTGTCCTCTGAACCAGCGGTGCTCCGTAAGCATTCAAGAGCCTACGCAAGCAGTCAGGCAAAAAGATGCTATGCAGTGCTTGAGTTTGTCTACTTAGGGGACAGAAGTCCCACTGGGGCAGAGATTCTGTCAGCTCTGCAGGGGCAGGCTCAGAGGTGGTTGACGCCACACCAGCTTTAGCCAGGAATGGTTGTATGGGACAATGGCACCAACTTCTCTTCCCCCTCCGACAGGGACCCTTGACCCATGTCTCATGTTTGGCACACATCCTGAATTTGGTGGTGCAGCGGTTCTTGAGCAGGTACCTAGGCTTACAGGATCTACTGAGGCAGGCCAGAAAAGTCTGTGGTCATTTCCGCTGGTCATACAATGCCAGTGCTCGGCTGGCTGACAAAGGGAATGCAACCTGCTCACCAACCGCCTCATTTGTGACATGCCCACCAGGTGGAACTCAAGGTTGGCAATGCTGCAATGGCTGCACATGCAGCAGAGGGTCATCAATGAGTACTTGTGTGAGCATGGCACTAGGACAGGGTCAGGGGAGCTTGGCTTCTTTTTACCACACCAGTGGCTACTGATCAAGGATGCATGCACTGTCCTGTCACCATTTGAGGAGGCCACAAGGATGGTGAGCAGCGACAATGCATGCATCAGTGATACTGTCCCTCTTGTCTTCCTGTTGGAGCACACGCTTCGTGGAATAACAGACAGGGCACTTGAGGCAGAACAGCAGGAGGAAGACGAGGACTTCCTTACATCTCAAGGCCCCCTTTATCCAGTATTTCTGCGGGCCTGCCAAACACACAGGAAGAAGAGGAGGATTGTGTCAGCATGGACGTGGATGATAACACTCAGCATCAGCAGCAGTCTTTAAGGAATCGTTTGCAGTCCCCAGAAACCCATGGAGTTGTACATGGCTGGGAGGAGGTGATTGAGGATCATGTGATCCTTAGTGACCCAGAGGACTCAGGATCGAATGCCTCTGCAAACCTACGCTGCATGGCCTCCATTATTCTGCAAAGCCTGCAAAAGGACCCTAGGATTCGTGGTATCAAGGAGAGGGATCATTACTGGCTGGCAACCCTTCTTGATCCACGTTACAAGGGTAAGGTTGCAGAACTCATCCTGCCTTCACAGAGGGAGCAGAGGATGAAACATCTTCAGGAGGCCTTGAAGAATGGTTTGTGCAATGCATTTTCAGACCCTGGGAGGTTACAATTTCCTGGTGTTGGACAACGTGTTGCTGAGGCTTCGTTCAGTCAGATGAAGAGCGGTGGAGAAGGTGGCTGGCTGACCGATGCCTTTAGACAATTTTTCAGTCCTCAGCACCAATGTCTGATCGGTTCAAGCAACTATAGCCAGCGTCTGCATTACATGGTACAGGAATATCTAGGAGCAAGAGCAGACTTGGAGACTTTTCCAACAGACCATCCACTGAGTGTCAGGTCACCTTGAGGCTAGGTGACAGATGCACTCTGTAGGAGTCAGAAGTGCACCGCAAGGTAGTGGACCCTAGGACTGACTGCTGCGGAATAAACCCTGGGAGGTTCAGGAAGCAGGTCTACTGGATCACTGACACAGATCCCACTGGAAGCTAGAGTATAGATTCCCCAGGGCACGGAGTCTAAGAGCCAGCAGGTGTTCACCAGAGGCTCCAGTGGTGAGGATGGACTGCGCTGCAGTCTGGCTCCAGGTCGCGGCCCCCAGGGTCTCACAGCTCACGCTCACGGTAGACTACAGGAGAAAAGGAAGGAGGCAGCAGGCTGGAACAACAAGGAAAGTAAGTGACAAGCCAAGGTCGGGGCCACAAGCAGACAAGGACAACAGAGTTCACGCCAAGGTTCAGGGTCACAGGCAAACAGGGATGGTCGGGGACACGCCAAAAGTCAGGGTCAAGAGCAGACAGGAATAGTTAAGAACAGGCCAAAGTCAGTAACTGGAATCAGACGTAGGAAGCACAGCAAGTACACACGAAAGGTAACACGCAATGGTTGATCAGCACTGCTGGCTTGCAGTGCACAGGTTAATATGGGGTTCCCTGATAGGGCCTGGGGTGGGGCCATGCTTAGAGGAGAGGTTACAAAAGCAGTCAGGTGAGGGTCAGCTGGTCTCTAGAGATGAACACATGGAGACAGGTAAGCTGACCGACAAACTCTATTGCATAACCATGACAGTATCCCCCCTCTTATGAGGCCTCCCCCTCCCCCGCCTGTGCCCAGGCTTAAAGGGAAACTCCAGATGGAACCTCCTCAATAGACGAGGAGCAAAGACCTCAGATGCAGTGATCCAAGACCTCTCCTCAGGACCAAACCCTTTCCAATGTACGAGGTACTGAAGAATGCCTTTACGGAGCCGGGGATCCAAAACTTGACTAACCTCGTACTTTAGATTATCCTCAGAGACCGTAACCGAGGTAGGGAGAGGACGAAAGGACTTATTGAGAACTAAAGGCTTTTTAGAAATGGGTAAGGGCACAAGAAGAACACCAGAAGTCTGAGCAGGGTCCCCCAGACCCTTAAAGATGAGCTGGACATCCAACACAGGACCATCAGACTGGGTAGAGGTCAGTGGATCCCTGAGGTCAGGTTGGTTAGAAGGTGACGTGTCACAAGAGTTAAGCTGGATAGCTTAAACACAAACAGAATGCAGAGAGCCCTGAACAAAAGATTGAAAACCCCACCTGGCCGAATGAGGCAGTCTATCCAAAAGATGGATTGAGCCTCTTAAACAGGTTTGAACTGACGTATTAGCAGTAGGGTGAGGCCAGGTTACAGAAGGTCCTGAACAAGAAGCAGGAAGCTCACTGGGCATAGGCTGGACTGGTGCAGAGGCCGACTGAACAGCATCGCCAGGTGCAGCGACCACCAGAATTGCATCACAGGGCGTAGCGACTGTGGAACTGGTGGACAAGTCAGCCTGGGTGTGTGTCCAAGGGGGTCCAGGGACAGGCAAAGGGAAATGGCCATGCAAACTGGAGTGACTGATCGGCTCAGGTTCACAGGTGGGCTCCTCATCCAGAGAGCCACACGACCCAGAGATTGCCTCAGCCCGACTATTGCAGGAGACATTCCAGAAATCGCTATATGCAGCGGGAAGAGCAGAAGATACTGGGATGGTGGTAACAGGAAGTTTCTCTTTTGGGGTAACCTTGAGTAGGCAGGAGGAGGAACAGGAGGAACCCCAAGTCAAGATCTGTCCAGAAGTCCAGTCAACATGTGGAGAATGGAGCCGTAACCAAGGAAGACCTAATATGATAGGAAATGAAGCCTTAGGTAAGACAAGGAAGGATATCCACTCTTGGTGGAGTGTCCCTACCGACGTCTTAACAGGAAGGGTCTGGAAGCGGTTAGGGCCCCCTGGGAGAACAGTGCCATCAATCGCCAAGACCACCAATGGCGTTGTAAGGGGCAAAAGGGTAAGTCTCATGGAAGACGCAGTTCCCCGGTCCATGAAATTGCCAGCGGCTCCGGAATCCAGATATGCCGAGACCGAATGAGGGGAAGCGCCAACATGAAGGAACACAGAAAGGAGAAGACGAGAAGGTGAAGGTGATATTTCAGGGTCCAATATTCCACCTTCCAGATGTATTAGCCCTGAGCGTTTTTCCGGACGAAGAGAACAAGTATCATGAAAATGACCTTTGACGCCACAGTAGAGGCACAGGCCCAGAGTTCTGCGCCTAGTGCGTTCTTCGGGAGATAACTTGGTCCGGCCCAGCTGCATAGGTTCCTCAGCAGGCAGGAGGTGCTCCTCGGAATAAAGAGAAGGGACATGGAGCTCAGGCTGCCTAAAGAACAGGGAGTGCTGGCGTCTTTTTTCCAGGGCCCTCTCCTGAAAGCGAATATCGATCTGGTTACACAAGGTGATGACACCATCCAGATCAGCAGGGAGAGATCTTCCTGCTAATTCATCCTTCACTCTATCAGATAGGCCATGTAAAAAGGTTGCAACTAGGGCCTCATTATTCCAATTTAGCTCAGCAGTCAAAGTACGAAAATGAAGAGCGTACCGTCCCACAGAAGCGGATTCTTGACTGAGACATAAAAGAGCGCTGGCCGCTGAGGAGACACAACCCGGTTCCTCGAAGATATTCCGAAAAAGTTTCAAGAAATCAGACAGGCCAGAAACCACTGGATCATTTATTTGCCACAGAGGGGCAGCCCAGGCTAACGCCTCGCCGGACAGGAGGGATATAATATAGGCTACCTTTGCCCGATCGGACAGGAAGTTTTGGGGCAGAAGCTCAAAATTAATCATGCACTGGCTAAGGAACCCCCTGCAGGCCTTGGAGTCCCCAGAGAAACGTAATGTAAACGAGATGTAATGAATGTGTGGCTGCGACTGGTGCGATAGGTGCAGCAGCAGATAGTGGTTGAGGTTGTTGAACAGGGGGTCCTAATGAGGCCTGAACCTGTTCAAAACAGATGCCAAATCCTGAAGGAATCGCATCACCTGGGTCTGATGCGATTCCTGGGTCTCAAGTCTGCGAACTAAGCCCTGCAACAATACATCTGCGGGTGGCGGCACATCAGCCGGGTCCATGGCTGATCAAACTGTCAGGTCACCTTGAGGCTAGGTGACAGATGCACTCTGTAGGAGTAAGAAGTGCACCGCAAGGTAGTGGACCCTAGGACTGACTGCTGCGGAATGAACCCTGGGAGGTTCAGGAAGCAGGTCTACTGGATCACTGACACAGATCCCACTGGAAGTTAGAGCATAGATTCCCCAGGGCGCGGAGTCTAAGAGCCAGCAGGTGTTCACCAGAGCCTCCAGTGGTGAGGATGGACTGCGCTGCAGTCTGGCTCCAGGTCGCAGCCCCCAGGGTCTCACAGCTCACGCTCACTGTAGGCTACAGGAGAAAAGGAAGAAGGCAGCAGGCTGGAACAACAAGGAAAGTAAGGGACAAGCCAAGGTCAGGGCCACAAGCAGACAAGGACAACAGAGTTCACACCAAGGTTCAGGGTCACAGGCAAACAGGGATGGTCGGGGACACGCCAAAGATCAGGGTCACGAGCAGACAGGAATAGTTAAGAACAGGCCAAAGTCGGTAACTGGAATCAGACGTAGGAAGCACGGCAAGTACACACGAAAGCTAACACACAATGGTTGATCAGCACTGCTGGCTTGCAGTGCACAGGTTAATATAGGGTTCCCTGATAGGGCCTGGGGTGGGGCCATGCTTAGAGGAGAGGTTACAAAAGCAGTCAGGTGAGGGTCAGCTGGTCTCTAGAGATGAACACATGGAGACAGGTAAGCTGACCGACAAACTCTATTGCATAACCATGACACTGGGTTACTGGGTCTTGAGGATGGACCACTGGCCAGAACTTGATCAATATGCAATTGAGCTACTGGCCTGTCCTGCATCCAGCGTTATTTCTGAACGCACATTCAGTGCTGCTGGAAGGTTTGTAATGGATCATAGAGTGCGCCTGTCCGCAGACTCCGATAGGCTCACATTCATAAAAATGATTCAGTCTTGGATCAGCAGCTATCAAGCACCTGATGCTGATGTAACTGATTGATTTTTCTATGGATGTGGGATCCCTTGAAGACTGCCTATGCTGAGTGACTACCCTATTCCTCCTCAATCTTGATAAAGCTAGCTTACAACAATATTTTTAGTTTAGGGCACCACCACCACTGCCTAAGGCCCAATTTTTTTGCCCCTGTATAACAGGGGCATGTAATTACAATTTTTGATCCAATATTTCACAGTAGGGCCTGTTCCTGCACCCACCAAGATTAACTGTGAGGGGTTACAGTGTTGTGGCACCACCTCCACCACCACCAAAGGCCCTATTTTTTCTGCCCCTGTTTAACAGGGGCATGTAATTACAATTTTTGATCTAATATTTCACAGCAGGGCCCGTTCCTATGCCCACCAAGAGTAACTGTGAGGGGTTAGTGTTGTGGCGCCACCACCACCCAAGGCCCAATTTTTCTGCCCCTGTTTAACAGGGGTATGTAATTACAATTTTTGATCTAATATTTCACAGCAGGACCCGTCCCTGTGCCCGCCAAGAGTAACTGTGAGAGCTTACAGTGTTGTGGCACCACCACCACCCAAGGCCTAATTTTTCTGCCCCTGTTTAACAGGGGCATGTAATTACAATTTTTGATATAGTATTTCACAGCAGGGCCCGTTCCTGCGCTCACCAAGAGTAACTGTGAGGGCGTACAGTGTTCTGGTACCACCAACACCTAAGGCCCAATTTTCCGCAGCGTATATAGGGCAGGCAGTATAGTATATATACTTCTGTTCAGAGTATATAGTGCCTGGGGGCCCCCTCACCATTTTTTTTTAAATTTGGGTGCGGGGTTCCCCTTAATATCCATGCCAGACCCAAAGAGCCTGGTAATGGGCTGAGGGGGTTGCCATTTTTCTCAATGATTTTCATCTACATTGCCAGGACTTGACAATACATTACAGCCGCAAGCAGTTTTAAATTACTTTTTTTCCTTTAGAAATGTCATTTTGCTGTGGTATTGTTCTAAACACGGGAAAACTGTGCCACTTTACAGGCATACTATAGACACCCCCCAGGCACAATATTTAAAGAAATATTTCATTTTTATTGTTTCACTTTAAGCATTCTTAAAATCACTGCTCCTGAAAAAATGTCAGTTTTTAAAACTTTTTTTGCATTGATACATGTCCCCTGGGGCAGGACCGGGGTCCCCAAACACTTTGTATGGCAATAACTTGCATATAAGCCTTTAAAATTAGCACTTTTGATTTTTCACATTCGTGTCCATAGACTTTAACGGTGTTCGCATGTTCGAACAAACTTTTTGCATGTTCGCATGCTCTGCTGCAAACTGAACGGGGGGTGTTCGGCTCATTCATAGTCATATGTTGACCACGTTGTGGCTCTGCAAATAATTTCTGGGGATACACCCTTCAACTCTGCCCACAATGTGCCAGGTTTCTTGTCGAGTGCGCTCTTACATTCGTTGGAGGCTCCAAGGCTCTTGCTTCATAAGCTCTCTGGATGGTCCTAACCAGCCACACTGCCAGAGTCCTTGTGGACACTGCTAGCCCTTTTCTTATCCCAGTTGGAATAATGAACAGGATCTCAGCTCTTCTGAAAGAGGCCATTGCCTGTATGTATGTCTTCAGAGTGGCCCCAACATCAAACTCATGTGTTTGGCTAGATGCCTCTTTCTGTATTGTTGGGAGGACAATGTTCTGCCTTCTGTGAAATGACTTGTTTATAAAAGGAAAAAACCCGCGCTAAAAAGCAATTGTAAATGCTGAACTGCAGCCGCAACAAAAAAACACCAATATCAGTGTAATAAACCAAAGCAAATAAAATAAGTGCGCTTACAGTCAGATGGTCACAGATATAAATTCATGTGTTACTTGCATAAATGAATAAATAAATATATATATATATATATATACTGTGAATACTTGATAAATCAAATACCAAAATCAGAAAGTGCTTATAAGTAGATGAACCTCAATCTTAAATTGAGTGCACAATAAGTGACTAAGCATGTGAATAAATGTGGATGAATCAAATTTCATAAATTATAAATGAAAACAAAAGTGAATATAAAATAGGAAAAGTGAGTAGAGTCCATTCATAAGAAACTCAATGAAGGCGCATCAGTCCCATGAGGGAAAAGTGACATATCCACATTTCATTGAGAACAGCCAGTGTGGGTGAAGAAAAGAAGAAGGTGGTGTGAAGGGATATCCAGACAAACAGTGAATCCGGAGGACACTATAGATGGACCCTTACCAAAAGCAGTGGACCTCCCTAATAGCAAAGTCTCGTGAGCATGCAGATACAGCCCTCTGCAGGGACAGCTGGATGGCAGCATCCGGATCAGCCAATGAATGCAGCATTCCAACGGAAGGCGATTCCAGTGCGTCCACCTGGAGGGGGGCACCCACTGGTCCAGGGGGCCGTAAGTGCAAAAAAGGCAAGAAAAGGCTCCAATGGTGTAGTAGGATTAAAAATATTTATTGCTGCAGTGGGTATGGCTGTATCTGCATGCTCACGAGACCTTGCTATTAGGGAGGTCCACTGCTTTTGGTAAGGGTCCATCTATAGTGTCCTCCGGATTCACTGTTTGTCTGGATATCCCTTCACACCACCTTCTTCTTTTCTTCACCCACACTGGCTGTTCTCAATGAACTGTGGATATGTGACTTTTCCTTCATGGGACTGATGCGCCTTCATTGAGTTTCTTATGAATGGGCTCTACTCACTTTTCCCATTTTTTATTCACTTTTGTTTTCATTTAAAAGTTATGAAATTTGATTCATCCACATTTATTCACATGCTTAGTCACTTATTGTGCACTCAATTTAAGATTGAGGTTCATTTACTTATAAGCACTTTCTGATTTTGGTATTTGATTTATCAATTATTCACAGTATATATATATATGTATTTATTTATTAATTTATACAAATGACTTGTTTACTTTAGGTCGGTGTTGTGGTAATGTCATTAATACCACTCTGTCGGGTGGGTGACAACAGTAAGGAGGTTTGTACCCTAAATCTTGAATGTCCAATATCCTTCTACCTGATGTGATGGCAGTGAGAAAAACTACTTTCATAGTAATGTTCCATAACGAGGTTGTTTGGGCCCTAAAAAATATGACTGGGACAACATTTCCAGCACTACTTGTAAGTCCCATGGGGGCACAAATTACCTTGCCTGAGGTCGGACTCTGTTGCAGGCCCTCAAGAATTGTCGCATTAACTGGTGGGTAGCCCATCTCACTCCTGTCAGAGCCAACAGGGCCGAGATCTGCAACCTCAGTGTATTTGTTTGTAGGCCCATCTCCAGGCCTGCCTGCAAGAATTCCAACACCTGTGCCTCCCCTGGAGCTAGAGGATCGAATACTTTGGATCTTGAAAAGGCGTCAAATCTTTCCCATACCTTAGAATAAGTTAAAGCTTGGTAGGAATCCTGTACCGCACCTGACCTTGTTGGAGGAGGTTCGGTATTTTTGGTAATGGGATCGGGGGTTCCATTGCCAAGGCCTCTAGTAATGGGAACCATGGTCTGCGTGGCCACATAGGTATGATTGCTATCACTGTTCCTGGATGGTTACGAGAACTTTACCCTTGCCAGGAATCATCGACACTTGCTGTTGGCCGGAGATGCCATTAAGTCGAGGTCTGGTTGACCCCAGTAATCGCAGACCCACTAAAAAACTGTCTTGTCTAATGCCCACTCGTTGTTGTCCAACGTTTTTCGGTTCAGTGTATCTGCTAAATAATTCTGCGGGGCTGGAATGTATACGGCTGTTAGATTCATTTAATTCTGTTGCGCTCAATTCATCATTGAAAAAACTTCCGCTAAGAGTGCTTGACTCCATGTTCCTCCCTGACGGTGTATGTATGCTACCGCTATCTTATTGTTCATTTGAAGTGTGACACTGGCCCCTTTTATCTGACCCTGGAATGCCTTTGGTGCTTGGAAGGCTGCCCTTAGTTATATTTTGTTGGAGACCTCTCTCTTCTTGCTTTCCCATCTGTCCTGGGCTAGGTGCCCATTGCAGTGTGCTCCCCAGCCCACTGCTGATGCATCTGACGTGACCATTATTGGTATCGGTGAATTGAGTTGATGACAGTTCGCTAGAAAGGTTGGCTTCCGCCACCAATTGAGGGAATGTTTCATTATCGGGGATAACCTGATCCGCTGATGAGTGGATCGGCTCCTCCTTTGTTTTAAGAATTCCATTTGAAATGTCCTCATTTGCCAATGGGTCTATTTTACCATTGGAATTGTGGCTGCTAATGATCCCAATAGCCTGAGGCAGTGAGATGCCAAGAGGTATGACCGGGTTGTTATTCTTTCTAGTCTGGAGATTAATGCTGTTGTTTTTTCTGGAGGGAGTTCCACCGTGTTCTTCTCGGTATCCAGAATGGCTCCCAGGAATAACATTCTCCGTTTGGGTATTGGTTGACTCTTCTGCCAATTGATGATCCAACCTAAATTGGACAAGGTTTTGACTAAGATCTCCCAATATTCTGTTAAAGTTTGAGGTCTTTGGGTTACTAGGAGGACATCACCCAAGTAGTGGAACACTCGCAGGCCCTGTTTGCGTAACCTGGCTATGGCTGGGAGTAGTACCTTGGAAAATGTTCTCAGGGATGTTGATAGGCCGAATGGTAAGCAGGCGAATTGAAAGTGGTATTCCATTATTGCAAAGCGCAAATATTTGTAGCAATGTTGATGGACTAGGACATCGTAGATACGTGTCCTTCAAGTCCAAGGATAACATCCACTGCTCATGTCCAATGGCTTGTATGACCGATTGTAGAGACTTCCTCCACATCATTTTCTGTTGCCAAATATAAAACTTTAATATAAACAGAAGCCCAAACAGACAAAATTGCCGGCTATAAAACTACAATAAAACACATAATGCGACATACAGTCAGGTCCATAAATATTGGGACATCGACACAATTCTAATCTTTTAGAATCTATACACCACCACAATGGATTTGAAACGAACAAGATGTGCTTTAACTGCAGACTTTCAGCTTTAATTTGAGGGTATTTACATCCAAATCAGGTGAATGGTGTAGGAATTACAACAGTTTGTATATGATCCTCACACTTTTTAAGGGACCAAAAGTAATGGGACAGATTAACAATCATCCATCAAACTTTCACTTTTTAATACTTGGTTGCAAATCATTTGCAGTCAATTACAGCCTGAAGTCTGGAACGCATAGACATCACCAGACGCTGGGTTTCATCCCTGGTGATGCTCTGCCAGGCCTCTACTACAACTGTATTCAGTTCCTGCTTGTTCTTGGGACGTTTTCCCTTCAGTTTTGTCTTCAGCAAGTGAAATGCATGCTCAATTGGATTCAGGTCAGGTGATTGACTTGGCCATTGCATAACATTCCACTCCTTTCCCTTAAAAAACTCTTTGGTTGCTTTCGCAGTATGCTTCGGGTCATTGTCCATCTGCACTGTGAAGTGCTGTCCAATGAGTTCTGAAGGATTTTGCTGAATATGAGCAGATAATATTGCCCGAAACACTTCAGAATTCATCCTGCTGCTTTTGTCAGCAGTCACATCATCAATAAATACAAGAGAACCAGTTCCATTGGCAGCCATACATGCCCAGGGCATGACACTACCACCACCATGCTTCAGTGATGAGGTGTTATGCTTTGGATCATAAGCAGTTTCTTTCCTTCTCCATACTCTTCTCTTCCCATCACTCTGGTACAAGTTGATCTTGGTCTCATCTGTCCATAGGATGTTGTTCCAGAACTGTGAAGGCTTTTTTAGATGTTGTTTGGCAAACTCTAATCTGGCCTTCCTGTTTTTGAGGCTCACCAATGGTTTACATCTTGTGGTGAACCCTCTGTATTCACTCTGGTGAAGTCCTCTCTTGATTGTTGACTTTGACACACATACACCTACCTTCTGGAGAGTGTTCTTCATCTGGCCAACTGTTGTGAAGGGTGTTTTCTTCACCAGGGAAAGAATTCTTCAGTCATCCACCACAGTTGTTTTCCGTGGTCTTCCGGGTCTTTTGGTGTTGCTGAGCTCACCGGTGCATTCTTTCTTTTTAAGGATGTTACAAACAGTTGATTTGGCCACACCTAATGTTTCTGCTATCTCTCTGGGTTTGTTTTGTTTTTTCAGCCTAATGATGGCTTACTTCACTGATAGTGACAGCTCTTTGGATCTCATATTGAGAGTTGACAGCAACAGATTCCAAATGCAAATAGCACACTTGAAATGAACTCTGGACCATTTATCTGCTCCTTGTAAATGGGATAATGAGGGATTAACACCTGGCCACGGAACAGCTGAGCAGCCAATTGTCCCATTACTTTTGGTCCCTTAAAAAGTGGGAGGCACATATACAAACTGTTGTAATTCCTACACCGTTCACCTGATTTGGATGTAAATACCCTCAAATTAAAGCTGAAAGTCTGCAGTTAAAGCACATCTTGTTTGTTTCATTTCAAATCCATTGTGGTGGTATATAGAGCCAAAAAGATTAGAATTGTGTCGATGTCCCAATATTTATGGACCTGACTGTATGCAAAAAGATTTCCAATACATAGTAAACAATATATAAACAATTAAGAAAAAATATAGAAATAAAAATAGCGATGAAAAAATATTAGAATAAAAATAAAAGTGAAATTAAATTAAAAATGAAAATTAAAAAAATGAAAACTAAAAAAAATTAAAATGAAAAACAAAAATTGAAAATGAAAATAAAATTAAAAATAAAATTAAAAATAAAATAAAATAAAAATATAATAATAAGAAGAAAAAGAAGAAAGAAAAAAAAAGAAAAAAAAAGTTCAATAATAGAGATCCAAGGGGCCTTACATTCTGCAGCTCTCGGTTCCCCCTCTTACCTGGCATCCGTTGTGTGCGCTGTCTCCTGTTTGTGCACCATTTTGCTGTGTTTCCTTTATTATAAGGGCACCTTTCCAGGTGTCCACTGATTATTACAGCCTCCCCCGGCCGTTCCCGGTGAACCAGAAGTCGGCCTGACGCCATCTTGGTACACCTCCTACCCGTTGGACACCATCTTAGATAGACAGCCCTTAGCCCTGCCGCCGGAAGTCCTTCACTGCTAAGGATGAGCTTCGAGTTCGAGTCGAACTCATGTTCGACTCGAACATTGGCTGTTTGCAAGTTCGCCGAACAGCGAACAATTTGGGGTGTTCGTGGCAAATTCGAATGCTGCGGAACACCCTTTAAAAGTCTATGAGAGAAATCAAAAGTGCTAATTTTAAAGGCTTATATGCAAGTTATTGTCATAAAAAGTGTTTGGGGACCTGGGTCCTGCCCCAGGGGACACGGATCAATGCAAAAAAAAGTTTTAAAAATGGCCGTTTTTCAGGAGCAGTGATTTTAATAATGCTTAAAGTCAAACAATAAAAGTGTAATATCCTTTTAAATTTCATAGCTGGGGGGTGTCTATAGTATGCCTGTAAAGGGGCGCATGTTTCCCGTGTTTAGAACAGTCTGAAAACAAAATGACATTTCGAAGGAAAAAACCCATTTAAAACTACTCGCGGCTATTGCATTGCCGACAATACACATAGAAGTTCATTGATAAAAACGGCATGGGAATTCCACACAGGGGAACCCTGAACCAAAATTAAAAAAAAAAAATGGCATGGGAGTCCCCCTAAATTCCATACCAGGCCTTTCAGGTCTAGTATGGATATTAAGGGGAACCCCGGCCAAAATGTAAAAAAAAAATGACGTGGGGTTCCCCCTAAATTCCATACCAGACCCTTCAGGTCTGGTATGGATTTTAAGGGGAACACCGCGCCAAAATTAAAAAAAATTGGCGTGGGGTCCCCCCAAAAATCCATACCAGACCCTTATCCGAGCATGCAACCTGGCAGGCTGCAGGAAAAGAGGGGGGGACGAGAGTGCGTCCCCCCCTCCTGAACCATACCAGGCCACATGCCCTCAACATTGGGAGGGTGCTTTGGGGTAGCCCCCCAAAACACCTTGTCCCCATGTTGATGAGGACAAGGGCCTCATCCCCACAACCGTGGCCGGTGGTTGTGGGGGTCTGCGGGTGGGGGGCTTATCGGAATCTGGAAGCCCCCTTTAACAAGGGGACCCCCAGATCCCACCCCCCCCCCTATGTTAAATGGTAAGGGGGTAATTACCCCTACCATTTCACTAAAAAACTGTCAAAAATGTTAAAAATGACAAGAGACAGTTTTTGACAATTCCTTTATTTAAATGCTTCTTCTTTCTTCTATCTTCCTTCATCTTCTTCTTCTTCTGGTTCTTCTGGTTCTTCCTCCGGCGTTCTCGTCCAGCATCTCCTCTGCGGCGTCTTCTATCTTCTCCTTGGGCCGCTCCGCACCCATGGCATGGGGGGAGGCTCCCGCTCTTCTCTTCATCTTCTTCTTCATCTTCTTCTCTTCTTCCTTCTTCTCTTCTTCTCTTTTTCTCTTCTTCATTTTCTTCTCCGGGCCGCTCCGCATCCATGCTGGCATGGAGGGAGGCTCCCGCTGTGTGACGGCGTCTCCTCGTCTGACGGTTCTTAAATAACAGGGGGCGGGGCCACCCTGTGACCCCGCCCCCTCTGACGCATGGGACATGATGGGACTTCCCTGTGGCATTCCCCGTGACGTCACAGGGAAGTCCCGTCAAGTCACCGTGCGTCAGAGGGGGGCGGGGTCACCGGTGGCCCCGCCCCCGTTATTTAAGAACCGTCAGACGAGGAGATGCCGTCACACAGCGGGAGCCTCCCTCCATGCCAGCATGGGTGTGGAGCGGCCCAGAGAAGAAAATGAAGAAGAGAAGAAGAGAAGAAAAGAAGAAGAGAAGAAGAAGATGAAGAAGATGAAGAGAAGAGCGGGAGCCTCCCCCCATGCCATGGGTGCGGAGCGGCTCGAGGAGAAGAAGATAGAAGACGCCACGGAGGAGATGCTGGACGAGAACGCCGGAGGAAGAACCAGAAGGGCCAGAAGAACCAGAAGAAGAAGATGAAGGAAGATAGAAGAAGAAGCTATTAAATAAAGGAATTGTCAAAAACTGTCTCTTGTCATTTTTAACATTTTTGACAGTTTTTTAGTGAAATGGTAGGGGTAAGTACCCCCTTACCATTTCACACAGGGGGGGGGCGGGATCTGGGGGTCCCCTTGTTAAAGGGGGCTTCCAGATTCCGATAAGCCCCCCGCCCGCAGACCCCCACAACCACCAGCCAGGGTTGTGGGGATGAGGCCCTTGTCCTCATCAACATGGGGACAAGGTGTTTTGGGGGGCTACCCCAAAGCACCCTCCCAATGTTGAGGGCATGTGGCCTGGTAGGGTTCAGGAGAGGGGGGCCGCACTCTCGCCCCCCCCTCTTTTCCTGCGGCCTGCCAGGTTGCGTGCTCGGATAAGGGTCTGGTATGGATTTTTGGGGGGACCCCATGCCATTTTTTTTTTTGGCGCGGGGTTCCCCTTAAAATCCATACCAGACCTGAAGGGTCTGGTATGGAATTTAGGGGGAACCCCACGTTATTTTTTTTTTATATTTTGGCCGGGGTTCCCCTTAATATCCATACCCGGCCTGGTATGGAATTTAGGGGGACTCCCACATCATTTTTTTTTTAAATTTTGGTTCGGGGTTCCCCTGTGGGGAATTCCCATGCCGTTTTTATCAATGAACTTCTATGTGTATTGTCGGCAATGCAATAGCCGCGAGTAGTTTTAAATGGGTTTTTTCCTTAGAAATGTCATTTTGCTGTCAGACTGTTCATGTGCCCCTTTACAGGCATACTATAGACACCCCCCAACTACGAAATTTAAAGGGATATTACACTTTTATTTTTGACTTTAAGCATTATTAAAATCACTGCTCCTGAAAAAAAGGCTGTTTTTAAAACTTTTTTTGCATTGATCCATGTCCCCTGGGGCAGGACCCAGGTCCCCAAACACTTTTTATGACAATAACTTGCATATAAGCCTTTAAAATTAGCACTTTTGATTATTCATGTTCGTGTCCCATAGACTTTAACGGTGTTCGCGTGTTCGAACAAACTTTTTTCCTGTTCGCATGTTCTGGTGCGAACCGAACAGGGGGGTGTTCGGCTCATCCCTATTCACCGCCATTTTGGAAGTGGCTCTCGTGTCCCCACTGTCTGCTAGCCTCCTGGTCATTTGCCGAGTGTCCAAGGCCCCTAACTCCATAAGCGGGATGCCCTGTGCTCATGGAGAGTAGTGCCAGTAATGGGGGAAACCATGCTGCCCGAATGTATGAGGGGGGGAGAATCGTGTCCTACCTGTCACCAGAGACCAGTATCCCAGAGACCAGTATCCCAGCCCCCCCAGCATCTGGGTCTGGGTGGGTCTCCCTCAGAGGGGAGATTTACAATCGAACAGAGGGGCTTCGCCACAGGAAAGAGGCTGAACCTGTGCAGCTAGCCAGATGAATCCGGCATGGTGAGGGTAAAAATAAAAATCTTCTTTCTGTAGTTATAGCCGTCTGACCATTTGAGGGAAAAAAAGAGAATGCCGCCTAGGAGGAGGTGACGTATTTAAATATAGTATAACCAGTTCTGATTGGGCGAGAGTCGGAGCCTATCCCATACATGTATGCTGTCATGCTTGTGTCAGGAAAGCTCTATTTGTGGGGAAAAAATAACATAAATTTTATTTGGATACAATGTCGCACGCCTGCGCAATTTAGGGGTAAAATAACGCAGTGCTGTATCGCAAAAAAAAGACCTGGTCATTAAGGGGGTAAATCTTTCCGAAGCTGAAGTGGTTAAAAGAATCCCTTGGGGACCCCCAAGTGTCCCCATTGGAAGTTTTCCTCTCTATTACTTTACTGGGGACAAACCTAAAATTTAGAATTTTCTTTTACTTTCACTTTCAAAGATAGCAGTAAACAAGACAAATAGAGAGGGTGAATCTCCCTAACAGGGGCACAGACAGCAATAAAAACCTAAAAGTGGTTCTAATCCCTCTCTACTCAATCCACACTAAAACAAAAGGATCTGCCTTTAGTTATACTTTAATTAAACCAACCCCAATGATTCTGTGTTTTTCAATATTTAGATTTCTATGCATTACTGTTGAGAGAACTGATCCAAAAGATTGAGACTACTCCTAATTTGCTTTTTTATTTTTACATTCCTTAACCATTTACCGACCGTCTCATCTACATATACAATCAATTCGATATTCCAGTTGCACACGTTCCCGGACATGGCAAAGAACATTAATGGGTGCTGTAACGATTACCAGTTGGGTTCTGGAAGCATCAGACAGGAGTACATCTTCGCCAGCACACCATGGATCAGCAAACAAATTTGTCCAAAAAAGGTTTTTTAATCGAAAACGGTCACATCACAAGGAAGGTGCAAAACCTTTTTTGGACAAATTTGTTTGCTAATCCATGGTGTGCTGGCAAAGATGTACTCCTGTCATCTACATATACGTCGGCAGTTTGAAGATGGATATCTTGGTAACGACAGCATCTGCTGCCACAACCGAAGTATCCATCTTTAGAGCTGGCGGTTCTGTTTACGACAATGGTGGTCTCTGTGGTGGTTTCACTGTGAGATCACCGTTATCGGCGGCGGGAGAGGTGCCACCCCCCTCCCGGCACTCTCCCGCTCCCTCCACCGCTTACCGGAGCCGTCGGTAGCGGAGGAGGTGATCGGGTCCTTTCACATCTGTGGTATGGAGATGAGTGAGGGGAAGATGACCCCACCCGTCTCCATACCATAGGAGGGCGGAAGCGACGTCAGAACGTCACTTCCGCCCATACGTCTTAAAGGCACATTTTTCTGTTGTCATTTTTTCAAATGACAATTTTTTTTTCTTTTTTTGCATTTTAGTCCAAATATGAGATCTCAGGATTTTTTGACCCCCGATTTCATATTTAAGAGGTCCTGTCATGCTTTTTTTCTATTACAAGGGATGTTTACATTCCTTGTAACAGGAATAAAAGTGACCCTTTTTTTAAAAAAAAACAGTGAAAAAATAAATAAAATCAAATAAAATAAATGAGAATTTTTTTTTTTTTAAAGCACCCCGTCCCGACGAGCTTGCGCGCAAAAGCGAATGAGTAGCGAAAACGGTTGTCAAACCACACATGTGAGGTATTGCCGCGATCAATAGAGCGAGAGCAATAATTCTAGCCCTAGACCTCCTCTGTAACGCAAAACATGCAACCTGTAGAATTTTTTAAACATCGACTATAGAGATTTTTGAGGGTAAAAGTTTGACGCCATTCCACGAGCGGAAGCAATTTTGAAGTGTGACATGTTGGGTATCAATTTACTCGGCGTAACATTATCTTTCACAATATAAAAAAAGAATTGGACTAACTTTACTGTTGTCTTATTTTTTTATTCAAAAAAGTGATTTTTTTTCAAAAACAGTGCGCTTGTAAGACCGCTGCGCAAATACGGTGCGAAAAAAAGTATTGCAATGACTGCCATTTGACTGCCATTTTATTCTCTAGGGTGTTAGAAAAAAACAATATATAATGTTTGGGGGTTCTAAGTAATTTTCTAGCAAAAAACCTATTTTAAATATGTAAACACCAAAATCTCAAAACAAGGCTAGTTTAAATACCTCATGCCTGGACCACCACTATTCATGCATTTATTTATTTATTTTAGTTGACCTTAACACCAGTTTATGGAGGTATTTACCAAGTTGATAGTGAATTGATATTTTCAGCATCTCGTGAGATAATTGGAAAAAATGTGTCATGTGATTCAATTATCTCATGAGATATGCTTTAGTGAATTGAGCCCAGTTTCCCAGTGTTTGGACACTCTTGGTTAAATGGCATCCCTGTGTTGGGACACAGTTGGTTGAATGGAATGGAAAAGGAGTTTACATCAAATTGCTCTTGCCCAAAAAAAGTCCCACAAATCCTTCTCTAAGCCCCGGTTCACACCGGGTGCGGCTTTGAAGTCATGCTACTAGCGCAATTTCAAAGCTGCGATCAGTGCCACCTTATGTGCAGCTTGCTGACATCTGTGTATGAAGTGAGACAGTCACTGCAAGTCACACAAGAATAGTGCAGGAAACGTTTTCAAAGTCGCTACAACCCATGTTACACCGTTTTGAACTGTTCCATAGCGGCAAATAGCATGTGGCTTGTTATGCAACTGTAGTGGTACCCCCGTAGGGGCTGCTGAGTTGGTTGTAGTAATTTGCCAAATCACCCTGCTTCCAATCTCCCATCACCAAGTATGACACCAAACAGTCAGTAGTTCAGTTTTCTTGCTTTTATTTGCGGGGTAAACTGGGTTATCAACGAGGAAAGTATGAGATGCCCCAATGAATTTCACTCTATAAGGGTATCATCCATGGCCGTGGCCTTTATAACTAGACTTTCCCTGTGTAATCCCCTCTTGAAACTATTACTTCTTGTGCAATTCGGACTATCCGACTATAAACTTCCCCATACAGTGCTTCCAAGTTGAACAGAAGGGATCACTCTGAATAATTCCTCTGTTTGACTGAAATGACTTCTCTGGTTATCAATTCTAGAGTCAAAAGGCCTGCACTGCCTATCTTCCATGACTCCATTACCGAACAACCTCTCAGTCTTTGGAAGTTACTGTCCATTGCTGGTTATACTGTGTTCCGTAGCCGCATAGCATGCTACTCTACTCACTCCTGCTTTGGCTTCTTTACATTGCACTGAACTTTTCCTCTTGATCAAAGTTCTGTGTTCCCCGGTCACAGAAATTTGATTCTCCAGTCTACTTCCTCCGCACACACGGCACATCCCCCGCATGGGGATGTCCGGCACGATCCCCAGCGCTACATGCTGTCTTCCCTATACTCCAGGCCTCCAACCTGGACCTCCCTTGAGAAGTTTCTGAGGACTCTCTTCCTCAAGGGCCCCAGGCCCTCAGCCACCTGGAACTCCAGGCCCCGACTCCTCTTCTCTTCCCCCTAGGCTTGAACACCCCCAGGAGGCATGTGACCCCATCTTATATGAGAGACCCACCCCCTGCCAATGCAAGTAAATGATTGGTCAGAGCTCTCACATGAGCTGCCTGCCACTCAGGTCTCAGATCCAACCTCCCTTCCAGAAAAATCCTTCTGCAAGCAGAGGAGGTATCTATGAGCCCAAGCGTAGGTGGCCACACCCCCCGCTATACTGACACTCCCACTCCCAGATCAAAACAACCAGGCCTCGAAAAAGAAACAAAGGCCTGGCTAAATTTACCTGTACCTCAGCCCTACACTATAAAACACTAATATAGCACCTACCTGAAAGTAGAGGGCGCAACACAACCTTGATCTGTCAAGTCACATGACAAGTCACACCTGGAGTGAACGGAGGCTATGTCAATGATAGAAATAAGTCACAAAGAGGCTTGCACTCACTTTGAAGGAGGCGTAGAAGCTCAGTATCTGTGTTTAAAGGTTCACCAGTCATCTATACCAAGAGATCCACATGTTACCCGTGTGGGAGGGTGGCACCATAGAACCATTATTTAACCTCCTGGCATCCGCGCTATGGCCGAATGATGGCCACAGCACAGACCTGCATTCCCGGGAGGCCGTCATATGACGGCCTCCCCTGTGCACGCTCCTTGCAGGGCACGCGCCAGGTGCGCTGTGATCACCGAGCCAGTGAGACTCGGCTGATCACCGATCCGAGTAAGGGGCCGGTCCCGGCCCCTTACCATGTGATCAGCTGTCAGCCAATGACAGCTGATCACATGATGTAAACAAAAGATCGGTAATCGTTTTTTTTTTTTTACTCACGCTGACAGCGTGAGTAGAAAAAAAAGCCGATCACTGGCTAGGATGTGAGGGACATCGGTCCCCAAGTGGAAGAGGTACATCTGCCTCATCAGTGCCACCTAAAAGTGCCAACTAACACTACCCACAGTGCCACCCAATAGTGCCCACAGTGCCACCTAACAGTGCCCACAGTGCCACCTAACAGTGCCCACAGTGCCACCTAACAGTGCCAACAAGTGCCACCTATCAATGCCCACAAGTACCACCTGTAGTGCCAATCAGTGCCACCCGGCAGTGCTGCCCATCACTGCCACCCATCAGTGCCTATCACTGCCACCCATCAGTGCCCATCACTGCTGCCTATCAGTGCCCATCACTGCCGCCTCATCAGCGTACATCAATAAAAGAGAAAAATTACCCGTTTAAAATTTTTTATCACAAAATATAAAAAAATAACAATTTTTTTTTAAAAAAAATTCAGTTTTTTACATTTTTTTAACAAAAAGTAAAAACTGCAGAGGTGATCAAATACCACCAAAAGAAATCTCTATTTGTGGTGAAAAAATGGTAAATGTTTCATTTGGGTACAGTGTTGTATGACCGCGCAATTGTCATTCAGAATGCGTCAGCGCTGAAAGCTGAAAATTGGTCTGGATAGGAGGGGGGTTTAAGTGCCCGGTAAGCAAGTGGTTAAAAAGAGCGATAAAATAGCACGTATGGTGTTTTCCAGTAAAAACGCTTATGAACCTCACTAGTGCTGTGGGAACAAGATTTGTTATGGGATAAGACAAAATATACGTCATTGGTGTTGCGGACAGAAGTCTATATCCTCTAGGAGCAAGCTAACCTGGATTTTAGAACTTGGCTGAGTGGAGGCACAGGCTACATAGGAGACACTAATGCTGCGTACACACAATCGCACATTCTGACAACAAAATCCATGTTTTTCTTCCGATGGATGTTGGCTCAAACTTGTCTTGCATACACACGGTCACACAAATCTTGTCGGAAATTCCGAACATCAAGAACACGGTGATGTATGACGAGCCAAGAAAATTGAAGTTCAATAGCCAGTGCGGCTCTTCTGCTTGATTCCGAGCATGCATGGAATTTTGTGCGTCGGAATTGTGTACACCCAATCGGAATTTCCGACAACAGATTTGGTTGTCGGAAAATTTGAGATCCAGATCTCAAATTTTGTTTGTCGGAAATTCAGACGGAAAATATCCGATGCAGCCTACACACGGTCAGAGTTTCCGACAACAAGCTCCCATCGAACATTTGTTGTTGGAAATTCCGACCGTGTGTACGCGGCATTAGAGGTATTAGTTCACAGAGAGTTACCAAGGAGATACTGGAAGCTTGGGTCATGGAGTGACAGGAGAATGTGGAGACAGGGAGTGACTACAGAGGCTGACATGACACGTAATGACACCAGATAGTGGGAGAACAAAATGCAAGCATTTAAGAAGAATACGGCTCTAAATGCTTGCACGTTCAGCAGAGGTGAAATCCCTAAGGTTCTAGATAGTCACCTTGTTTTCGGCAGAGCACCCTGCAAGAGCTGTTGGGCTTTGTTGCAAGACATGTCGGAATTGCAACCCTCTGCCTCACCTTAACAGGCAGTTTAGAGCAAGAGGTGAGAGTCTCTAGAAGCTCCGGGGTGCCATTGTCACAGAAACAAAGGAGAGTCTTTGGGTACTGGGATTACCAGGTTGCAGGAGAGTCTCTACGTATACTGGAGTACTGGATCATGGAAACATGGGAGATTCTATGGAAACAATTGTTTCCGGGCTTCACACAAAACTAGAAGAGTTTCTGGTAGCACAGGGTGCTTGGAATACAGGAGATTCTCTATTGGCACTGGAGTGCTGGTGTCAGGTATCAAGTGTGACCAGAGCAGAATCTGCGGCCCAAAGATCACATAATACCACCAACAAGGGAAGGCTCCCCTGGCAGTTCCAGACTGCCAGAAGACACCTGCTGGTGGACCACAGTACTGCATGCCAAATGTCAGACAGTATCATCAGCAGGTGGAACCTTTCCTGACAGTACCCCCCTCAAAGGAGCTGCCTCCAGACTCTCCAACTAGCCACTGCTGAGGAAAGTGCATGATATCAAGCCGGACAATGGATGGAGGTACATCAAGCCGGGCAGCGGGCACATCAAGGCAGACAGCGGGCATTTCCAGGCAGACAGGGGGCACATCAAGGCAGACAATGGGCGCATCAAGGAAGACAGCAGGCTCATCAGGCTGGGCAGCAGACAGAGGCTCATCAGGCTGGGCAGCAGACAGTGGCACATCAGGCTGGGCAGCAGACAGGAACACATCAGGCTGCGCAGCAGACAGAGGCACATCAGGCTGGGCAGCAGACAGAGGTTCATCAGGCTGGAAAGCGGGCACATCAGACTGGAAAGCAGACACATCAGACTGGAAAGCGGAGACATCAGGCTGGTAGGCAGGCAGGCACCGAGACATCAGGCTGGAAGGTAGGCAACAAGACATCAGGCTGGAAAGCGGGCACCGAGACATCAGACTGGAAAGCGGGCACTGAGACATCGGACTGGAAGGCAGGCACCGAAACATCAGACTGGAAAACGGGCACATCAAACTGGAAAGCGGGCACATCAGACTGGAAAGCGGGCACCAAGACATCAGGCTGGAAGGCAGGCACCGAGACATCAGACTGGAAGGCAGGCACTGAGACATCAGACTAGAAAGCGGGCACATCAGACTGGAAAGTGGAGACATCAGGCTGGTAGTCAGGCAGGCACCGAGACATCAGGCTGGAAGGCAGGCAACAAGACAGCAGGCTGGAAAGCGGGCACCGAGACATCAGACTGGAAAGCGGGCACCGAGACATCGGACTGGTAGGCAGGAACCGAAACATCAGACTGGAAAATGGGCACATCAGACTGGAAAGTGGGCACCAAGACATCAGGCTGGAAGGCAGGCATCGAGACATCAGACCGGAAGGCAGGCACCGAGACATCAGACTGGAAAGCGGGCACATCAGACTGGAAAGCGGGCACGTCAGACTGGAAAGCAGGCACATCAGACTGGAAGGCAGGCACCAAGACATCAGGCTGGAAGGCAGGCACTAAGACATCAGGCTGGAAGGCAGGCAATGAGACATCAGGCTGGAAAGCGGGCACCGAGACATCAGGCTGGAAAGCGGGCACATCAGACTGGAAAGCGGGCACGTCAGACTGGAAAGCAGGCACATCAGACTGGAAGGCAGGCACCAAGACATCAGGCTGGAAGGCAGGCACAGAGACATCAGACTGGAAGGCAGGCACCGAGACATCAGACTGGAAAGCGGGCACATCAGACTGGAAAGCGGGCACGTCAGACTGGAAAGCAGGCACATCAGACTGGAAGGCAGGCACCAAGACATCAGGCTGGAAGGCAGGCACTAAGACATCAGGCTGGAAGGCAGGCAATGAGACATCAGGCTGGAAAGCGGGCACCGAGACATCAGGCTGGAAAGCGGGCACCGAGACATCAGACTGGAAAGCGGGCATCGAGACATCATGCTGGAAAGCAGGCACGGAGACATCGGACTGGAAGGCAGGCACTGAGACATCAGACTGAAAAGCGGGCACATCAGACTGGAAAGCTGGCACATCAGACTGGAAGGCAGGCCCCAAGACATCAGGCTGGAAGGCAGGCACGAGACATCAGACTGGAAGGCAGGCATCGAGATATCAGACTGGAAAGTGGGCACATCAGACTGGAAAGCAGGCACATCAAGCTGGAAAGCAGGGACATCAGACCGGAAGGCAGGCACCAAGACATCAGGCTGGAAGGCAGGCACCGATACATCAGGCTGGAAGGCAGGCACCGAAACATCAGGCTGGAGGGCAGGCATTGAGACATTAGGCTGGAAGGCAGGCATTGAGACATCAGGCTGGAAGGTAGGCACCGAGACAACAGGCTGGAAGGAAGGCACCAGGACATCAGACTGGAAATTGGGCACATCAGACTGGAAATTGGGCACATCAGACTGGAAAGCGGGCACATCAGACTGGAAAGCGGGCACATCAGACTGGAAAGTGGGCACATCAGACTGGAAGGCAGGCACGTCAGACTGAAAGGCAGGCACCAGGACGTCAGAGTTTAGGGCAGGCACATCAGACTGGAAGGCAGGCATATCAGACTGGAATGCAGGCACGTCAGACTTGAAGGCAGGCACATCAGACTGGAAGGCAGGCACATCAGACTGGGAGGCAGGTACCAGGACATCAGACTTGAAGACAGGCACCAGGACACTGGACTGGAAGGCAGGCATCAGACTGGAAGGCAGGCACATCAGACTGGAAGGCAGGCACCGAGATGTCGGGCTGGGTAGCAGGCACTGGGACATCAGGCTGGGTAGCAGGCACTAGGACGTGAGGCTGGAGTGGATTAGCTGGTGCGGAGGCAGGTTGGGTTACTGGCAAGATCAAATGGGTAGGAAAGAACTTCCGTCTCTTTTTAGGTTTAGCTACTGGAGTCCTATAGGTAACTGCTGAACTGTAGGTAGGGGATGAAGCAGACTGGAGAGGAGGGTTGGAATAAGGCAAGGGAGAGGTAACAGTAGCTGGGGGAAGTTCTTGAGGGATTGCAGGCAGCCGAGAAGAGACAGGTGGGTTAAAGGCAGGATAGGTGCAGGGAGTAGAAACTGGGTATTGATATTTGATGAGAAGCAGGGTGTACTGAGCTGCGACTGAAGTTGCCATGGGTGAAGGGGAAAAAGAGATTTGGGCTGGCAGGTGTTTGATGGCAGAAGTGGTTAGTTGTGGGTTGGCTGGGGATGATTGCAGCATATTAGACCATCCTAAGAGTATGGGTTGCACAAACTGTAGTTTACATTCTGCCTGTCTGACCAGGGACTGAACAGACTCAATGCACTCTGTTATCATTTGTTGTGAGCAGGCTGAATAGTGTTCACAAAAGTATGTGGGATCATCCTACAAAAGCCATACCAGGGATACAACTTGATTAATATTAAAAGGTGGAGAAAAGTCATCAAGGCATTTTGGAATACTCGACAGGGTCAGCTCTGTACATATATGAATTAAAGGATGGACATTCCCAAACAGCAAACAACCCTGATCCACCAGAGAGTGAGCTAAACGCATGATTTCAAACAACTGGTCACTCGCCCACTCCTTGAGTGTCTGGTGGAGATATTCACCACTCTCAGACGCCAGCAGAGCATAGTAACTGATAACATCCAAATTCATTTCACCTGAAGTAAACAGAACCAAAATCCTCTGTGCAGCAACTTCTGGTCAGGAATTGCCTTGGTATACTGCCAGGTATCGAGTGTGACCAGAGCAGAATCATAAACAGGGCCAGGCCAGGGTTGACAACGGGGGGTCAGCAGCTGGGGAAAGAAAGACAAACAGGACAAGGATAGGATGGATGAATCACAGGAGGGAAGGGTCAGGTACAAGGCTCAGGGTACAGGTAACAAACAGGAACAGGATCCGGTTCAGGTACGGGTACAGATGCAGAGCTTCACAGGTTCAGGGTTGGGGCACAAGGAAGATACCAAGGCAAGGCATCAGTGTGTCTGCCGGGTAATTATACACACCTCCTGCAATTACTCAGGTGACGCCTAATTGCAAGAGATGATGTTGGCCCCACACTGCCAGGAACCACCCGCTGGTGGACGCCAGTACTGTGGCCCAAGGATCACATAATACCACCAACAGGGGAAGGCTCCCCTGGCAGGTCCAGACTGCCAGGAGACACCTGCTGGTGGACCACAGTACTGCACGCCAAATGTCAGACAGTATCATCACCAGGTGGCACCTTTCCTGACAGCTGGGCACACAGGACCATAGGGTGCAAGAGTCACATATTAGTCAAGAAGTAACAGATGTGAGTAACAGATGTGCACAGGGAACACAGATGATGCTAGGAACCTTGAACACTGGAGACAAATGTGTGGGGATGTTGCTTAAACAATGTCAACACAGTTGATGCCTAACTGATATTTTATATTGTAGAAATGAAATGTTAACAGACATAATGTAGTTTACAGAAACAGCATTACACAAGTTGTGGGTTGAAAACATTTTCAGGCAATGCCCATCAGCACTATTTTCAAAAGCAAGATAATATTCTTTGCCTCACCTACTCACACACTGCAGGTTAACTGGTATGATACCAAAAGTGCTTTTTTGGCACTTCTGTGTCAATGATTGTGTGGTTTTGATATGCAATAGTAAACACCGGCCTCTCCAAGATAACTGATTGGAGCCCATAATATGATACAAATTAGTCCCCAGGCAGTTCATGCCAGCCTGAAGAGATGACACAACACAATCTTCAGGTTGGCTGATATCTGCAGGCCAGTACCTGCTAACAAGCACAGTTACAGAGGTGCAATGAGACAACAGAGGATGCTATGATGCAGAAATGCTAAGGATAACAGTAGACATGAAGAGCAGCTAGTGTGTTCAAGTGTGCTGAGACAGTTTTAAGACAGCTTGCGGCTGTGGATTCGCTGTGGGACTTATGCCCCGTACACACGATTGGACATTGATCGCACATTCCGACAACAAAATCCATGGATTTTTTCCGACGGATGTTGGCTCAAACTTGTTTTGCATACACACGGTCGCACAAAGTTGTCGGAATTTCCGATCGCCAAGAACGCGGTCACATACACCACGTACGACGAGACAATAAAAGGGCAGTTCAGAACCAAGCGCGGCACCCTTTGGGCTCCTTTTGCTAATCTCGCGTTAGTATTGGTGAGAGGCGATTTGCGCTTTTTCAGACTCGTGGTTTTCAGATCATTTTCTGCTGTTCAGTTTGTGCTTGTGTGTTTGTATCTGGTCTTCAGTGCGTGCAGCGAGTTACCCTTGACTCTGTCATTGTGTTCTTGTTCGTTCGTTACTGTTTTTCAGGTCGCTC
Source organism: Lithobates septentrionalis (assembly GCA_037952835.1). Lineage (NCBI taxonomy): Eukaryota > Metazoa > Chordata > Amphibia > Anura > Ranidae > Lithobates > Lithobates septentrionalis. Next base: position 2,108,442 of record JBBDGP010000151.1, read on the forward strand.
TTGACAGGCCTTGCTGTTCTTCAGTGCGTTCTGTTATTTCGTTCTGAGCAGCCGACCATTTTCTAGCCATGTTGCGTATACGTACTCCTCGTAGAGTTCATGCTGTGCGGGGGCTTGGTGTTGGGGTCCTTACCTTGATACAAGCCCAGTCCATGAACAGGGTGGGGAGGAGTTCATGGACCAAGAATTGGTTGCTCCAGCGTGACCAGTTCTGTCATATGCCTTTGCTCCGTGAGATCCGTGAGAATAATCCTGATGATTTCAGGAACTTTCTCAGGATGATGGACCCCGTATTTCACCGTTTGTTGGCTTTGCTGACCCCCTATATCAGCAGGGAGGAGGCAAGCCATCACTCCGAAGCAGAGGCTAGTCGCCACCCTGCGGTACTTGGCAACGGGGAGAAGCCTGCAGGACCTTAAGTTCTCGACAGGAATCTCCCCCAGGCTCTTGGGATCATTATCCCAGAGACCTGTTCTGCCATCATCCAGGTCCTGCAGAATGAGTATATTAAGGTAAGATTTTTATCCTTTAACATCACATTTTATTGTATTTAATGTTTGTATTAAATTATAATTGTATTTCTTTCCTCATTTCCTAATTACCATGATTGTAATGTGCTGTGAATGTCCCCTTTGTCCTCATGCATGCTGGATTTTTAGGTAATTTTTTTTTTGTCCTTCATACATATTTGCCTTCACTTACCTCCCCAGCATGCTATCCTGGCCCTATATTCACCTCATGTAGTCACTTAACAATGTATTTTGTCAGCTCCATAGTAGTGCTTTACCCTAAATACCCCTTAAAATGTGTTAAATTGGGATTTGTGCTTTAAATTCAGGCAGAGTGCGAGAGGCTTTTTTTTTGTGTCCCAAAATCATTTGGAACCCTCCCTCCCCCCAAATGCTAACTCAGCTGATACCAACCCTCTATCTGCTGACTTTTCCAAACCCATACACACTATACCCACCTCTTTTGTGGTCATATTTATGGATGAATTCCCCAAAGCATGTAGTGCAAGGGCCTGCCTGAATACTTTCAAATGGTACTGTTTAAAGTTTTGGTATCCTATTATTATCTTGATAGGTAATAGCAGAATGTCAAAATGTGCCTAAATGTGTACAGTGTGTATTTATCTCTTTGTATTATGACACTTCTTACCTGTCCAGTGGGCTGCCAATAGTGTAAGTAAGGAGGGGCTGGCCAAACTAATACACATTATTTAGGCATTCATCTCTCAATGAAGTGGAGAGGGTTACCTGTCCAAAACATATCCCCCCCATAAAATTTTAGAAATGGCCCATGAGAGGGGGGGGGGGAACTGATAGGTGGACCTTATACCTTTGTCTTTAAATACTCCCTAAAATAAATGTTATACTGATGTTGGCCAAGAATGTTTATGTCTAATCTGCTTTCCATGTTTATGTGCAAAATGATTAATTTATTTTTCTTGTTTGACTCCACAGTTTCCTTCAAACCCACAGGAATCGCAGACTGTGGCCTCCCACTTTGCCCAGCGGTGGGAATTTCCTAACTGCGGAGGGGCAATTGATGGGAAACACGTCCACATCGTCCCACCACCCAACTCGGGGTCATACTATTACAACTATAAGGGTTTCAATAGTATTGTGATGTTGGCGGTGGTGTCTACTTATGAGTTCCTGTATGTGGATGTGGGGAAGAATGGCCAGATGGTGGAGTCATCGCCCAGACGGAGTTCTATAGGCATCTCCAGAATGGCAGCTTGGACTTGCCACCTCCAGAAGACAATGTGGAAGGACTCCCATTCGTGCTGATGAAGCGTTTGCGCTGGGGGACTATCTTATGTGGCCATTCCCTATGAGGACCCTCACCCCGGACCAGAGGGTTTTTAATTACTGGCTGGCCAGAGCCAGAAGAGTAGTAGAGAACACGTTTGGAATCATGGCCAGCCGGTTCCGCCTATTTCTTACACCCATACACATGGCGGAGTATAAACTGAATCACATCATCCTGGCTTGCTGTATTCTCCACAACTTTTTAAGGAGAAATTCTGTGAGCTATGCTGGCTCAGTTGGGCCTGAATCCGGAATTCATGTAAATGAACCAACCCTGACGGCACTTGAAACTGGCCGTCCTGGCTTGCCCCCCCTGAGTGCCCGCGAGGTCTGTCTAAGATACCTTGAATACTTTGCCGGTAGGGGGGCCATCGATATGCCAGACAATGTCTGAGACATTTTTTAAATAAAAAAAAATTTTAACTACTACAATATTTGCTGACATTTACTGCTTGTCTTTCTTTTAGCTGACCCTGACTGAAATGTGGGTAGTCCTGAAAATGGCGTGATTGTGTAACATTTGAAAGCACTGTTGGGTGTTATTTACTAAAGGCAAAGACTGCTAGCTGCCATCACGGGGGATCAATGGACGTGTTTTGGGGGTGCAACCCCTTCCTCTCAGCTACTTTATTATTGAGGAAGGGGTTGCACCCCCAAAATGCCTACATTGATCTCCCGTGATGGCAGATAGCACATGTTGACACATTGGGTGCATCTTCAAATACTGGCTTTTCGAGAATACGTAAAAAAAGTAAGAAATTTTTAGATTCCAAAAAGCACAAAAAAGGGAAGGGATTTGGAGGTGTTTTAAACTCTCCCTAAAACATCAATGATGTTCTTCATTTTGTTTTGAACATCATTCATGTTTTTCTGTATGTTTTCCAAGTCCCTATTACACCCCATGATCTCCCCGATCAGGATCTGTTGAAATGGCCTGGATCCACAACATCACGATCACCTAAAAATATAGAAACAAAAACACACCATGTATTATAAATATGCCGGCATCCATCTCTTACCTGAGCCTGTGGTCGCAGACACTCACCTGTTGTGGTGACTATTTCCACCACGTCTCCTTCCTCCTTCTCCTCCTGTTGGCTTTGGGGGATTTCACCTTCTTCCTGAGGTGGGGGGTGAAAGGGTCAGTTGGTCAACTGGTCAAGTGCGCCCCCGAAACCTTTTCCTTGCTCGAGCTGAACTTGAAGATCTTTCAATCGATTGGGTAATCAAGACACCATACACCCAGTTGGATATCAAGAAATACAAATGTATTACGGCATTTCACATGTTATATAGGGCAACAACATTATACATCAGTAGGGGCAGACTGAGGGGCAGTCCCTTAGTTTATCCAATCACAAGAGAACAAGTATCACAAGTTACATATCACAAGTTACATGTTATATGACATACAGTGGCTTGCGAAAGTATTCGGCCCCCTTGAACTTTTCAACCTTTTGCCACATTTCAGGCTTCAAACATAAAGATATAAAATTTTTATTTTTTGTGAAGAATCACCAACAAGTGGGACACAATTGTGAAGTAGAACGAAATCTTTTGGATTTTTGAAACTTTTTTAACTAATAAAAAAATGAAAAGTGGGGCGTGCAAAATTATTCGGCCCCCTTGCGTTAATACTTTGTAGAGCCACCTTTTGCTGCGATTACAGCTGCAAGTCACTTGGGGTATGTCTCTATCAGTTTTGCACATCGAGAGACTGAAATTCTTGCCCATTCTTCCTTGCAAAACAGCTCGAGCTCAGTGAGGTTGGATGGAGAGCGTTTGTGAACAGCAGTTTTCAGCTCTTTCCACAGATTCTCGATTGGATTCAGGTCTGGACTTTGACTTGGCCATTCTAACACCTGGATACGTTTATTTGTGAACCATTCCTTTGTAGATTTTGCTGTATGTTTGGGATCATTGTCTTGTTGGAAGATAAATCTCCGCCCCAGTTTCAGGTCTTTTGCAGACTCCAACAGGTTTTCATCCAGAATGGTCCTGTATTTGGCTGCATCCATCTTCCCCTCAATTTTAACCATCTTCCCTGTCCCTGCTGAAGAAAAGCAGGCCCAAACCATGATGCTGCCACCACCATGTTTGACAGTGAGGATGGTGTGTTGAGTGTGATGAGCTGTGTTGCTTTTACGCCAAACATATCGTTTTGCATTGTGGCCAAAAAGTTTGATTTTGGTTTCATCGGACCAGAGCACCTTCTTCCACATGTTTGGTGTGTCTCCCAGGTGGCTTGTGGCAAACTTTAGACAAGACTTTTTATGGATATCTTTGAGAAATGGCTTTCTTCTTGCCACTCTTCCATAAAGGCCAGATTTGTGCAGTGTACGACTGATTGTTGTCCTATGGACAGACTCTCCCACCTCAGCTGTAGTTCTCTGCGGTTCATCCAGAGTGATCATGGGCCTCTTGGCTGCATCTCTGATCAGTCTTGTCCTTGTCTGAGCTGAAAGTTTAGAGGGACAGCCAGGTCTTGGTAGATTTGCAGTGGTCTGATACTCCTTCCATTTCAAAATGATCGCTTGCACAGTGCTCCTTGGGATGTTTAAAGCTTGGGAAATCTTTTTGTATCCAAATCCGGCTTTAAACTTCTCCACAACAGTATTACGGACCTGCCTGGTGTGTTCCTTGGTCTTCATGATGCTCTCTGCACTTTCAACAGAACCCTGAGACTATCACAGAGCAGGTGCATTTATACAGAGACTTGATTACACACAGGTGGATTCTATTTATCACCATCAGTCATTTAGGACAACATTGGATCATTCAGAGATCCTCGCTGAACTTCTAGAGTGAGTTTGCTGCACTGAAAGTAAAGGGGCTGAATAATTTTGCACACACCACTTTTCAGTTTTTTAATTGCTAAAAAAGTTTAAAATATCCAATAGATTTCGTTCCACTTCACAATTGTGTCCCACTTGTTGGTGATTCTTCACAAAAAATTAAAATTTTATATCTTTATGTTTGAAGCCTGAAATGTGGCAAAAGGTTGAAAAGTTCAAATACTTTTGCAAGCCACTGTATATGTATTTGCATAGTATTCTGCTCAGTGACGTGCCTAAAAAGTACCTAAAATGTCCTTTGTCTAAATATACCTTCTTAGCTTGAATTCCGAGAAAATTAATAATATGGAAATAACCTTTTAAGATAGTCTCGGTCATGTACCATTGGCTTTAGGCCCAGGTGTGCGGTGAGATGTACTAGCTAGTTCCCGTATATCTATTCAAAGGTTATCACCGCAAGTACTTTCCTGTTTTGCAGCTAGCCTGCTAGTAAATTTCCGTTTGACATTATTAAAAGCCTTGCGATAGCATTTCATATACCGTAGCTTGTATTAAAAGTTCAGGCCCCTTATCTAAAGTATACAGTGAACCAAAGTGCAACCATTTTCCTTACAATCCCTACCATTTTCCTCACAATTCCCTGATCACTAATTCCCTAATGCTTGGCGTACCAGGTTTGTTCTGTGTAGAACATGGCCGTGGCTTCCTCAGGCTCAATGTAGAACATGGCCATGGTTTCCTTAGGCTCAGAGTCCGGTTTAATTTTTGCTGCAATGTCAGGAACTTTACTGGTGATGTAGAATAGGAATTTGATAGTGGCATAGGTGGCGATACCCAGGAGTACTATTATGGTCAGTATCATGCCTGCCTTTTTAAATAATCCCATAATACTGTCCCAAAATGATCCGAACCATCCCCCAATTCCTGAGAATGGGTTCCAAGTGTCTCCCAGCCTCCTCATTTGTGTTTGCAGTTTTGCTCTCTCCTCCTGGTGTCCTTTAATTATATCATAATAGTCTGGTACCTCTAAATCTTCACTAGGTTTAGTTAAATTGTTCATATATGTGCAACAGAGGCTTTTATCCCCTGTCACATCACACAGCCCTGTCAGTACCATCATCATCCTTTCTTGACGCTGCTTGATTATTTCTTGTTCAAACAGGATTTTCTTCAATTCCTCATTGATGAAACCCACATCGGTTGATGTTTTATTCATTCATGAATCTACTAGTTCCCCAAACTCGTCTACCTTTGTTAGTGCATTGTACATGCCTGCCCCACCCATGGAAGCAAATACCTTGTTCCACCAGGTTGTGACCTCTCTTTTGTGTCTCCCGAACTCTAAATGACCATGGGCTGGTATCATCTCAACAAGGGGAGTCCCCGGGAGAAGCACCCATGAAAGGGATCATTTCTACCAGGGTACACCATCCTGAGGTCTTTCTATCGAGGGGGTATGGGATGGTGGTGTGACACCAAAGACCGCAGCACACCATCCATCCGTGGGGCATATGAGGGGCGGGCACATCCCCAGGTGAATCTAGGTTGAACCTTAACCCCACTAGGCACATCCAGTCCCCTATGGAGGGTGCCTCATCCTCACGCTCCTCCATCCATGAGCTATTCATATGTGTGCTGACGAGCCATGATTCTGTTACCGAGCTATTCCCTTTCATACAATTTGAAATATTTTAGGAGGACATGTTCCAAATGCGTTCATCTGGGTCTGATATGTTGTGTGTGAGGAGTCCCTCTATAGCTAATGTCCCATTGGCTATGAGTATCAAATCCACCAGTGTAAAATTTACTACCGTTTCTCTGCAAAATCTACCATTATAGAAGTCTTTACCTGCTCCATTAAGAAAACAAAATTGCGGACTCCTTGTGTACCCTGTAAAGAGAAGGGGTTTACTATTGGTTGTGATGCTCTCAGGGGGAATGGGTTGGGTGATGTTTAGCAGCTGCTCTAGGGTCACTGGCCTTCCAACCATTGGAACTGAGTGTCGGCCAGTTCCCATGTGGGAACAAACCCAGCATTCTGAGTAATTCTGCTTTCTTGCGAAAGCATGCATCATTATGAAATGGTGAGGAATTGAGTCTGGTACTGAGTACGTTTCAGGATCTAGCTGTGCCCCGTTATTAATACTTTTAAAGTCTGGTCTTAGGAGTTCCCTTCTGGATTTTAGGAATTGGAATTTTGATTTGGGGGCCTTTTTCATACTGGTATTATTTAATGGTACAAAGGGCGCGTAGTTTGATCTCTTGTTTTGAATAACTTGACTGATTCCTATATCCCTGAGTTTGGCCTTTTTAAATTTGGACACCAGGTTCTGACTTGGTTTATGATTGGGATTCATACACCAGGTCTTTTCTACTCTTATATGTGGCTGTAAAGACAATGGCTGCTATGTGGCAATTCCCATCCCTCCTTTGAAAATGATACCCTGTAACTGCTTGAGATTGGGGTTTGGACATTTGTCTACCTGAGTGCAGCAAGGATAAATAGAGCTACCCATAAAACCTCGCCGAGTACGGTTAGTATGATTAGAGGGGGGCTGAAAACCACAATTGTTAGCCATCCAACATACAAAAGTGGTTAGCAGGATAATATTAAATGTAATCAAGATGGCAAAAGCTAAGATTATGAAAATTGGTGCATTTCCAGGGCCTCCGTTTGGGTGGACCCTGGAAACCTGGGGGAAATACTTGAACATCTACTACTCGAAAGTCATTAGGTTTAAGGTCTCTGGGGCTCCGGAGTCCTCTAGGGAGGGTGCTGCAGGGGGGTTGTTTAAGGTCCCTAGGGCTCCCGAGTCCTCTAGGGAGGATGCTGCAGGGGGGTTTGGGGGGCTTGGGCAGGGGTTTGAGTTCAATGTCTCTTTCTTTTGTTGTTCTTGGCTTGCTTCCAGGCTTGGTGCTCTTTTTATCCTTGATGCGTGGATCCATTGTGGTCCTTGGTCTGTGAGGATGGCGGTTCGGGTTGCTTTGAGTACTTCAAATGGTCCTTGGTAGATGGGCCCTGGTACCTTCCTTGCTGCAAGCTGCTTTATCAAGACTTTGTCACCAGGTATGAAGGGGTGTGTAGGCTCTGTGGAGAGAGGAGGAAAAGTGACAGCTAACTTGTCGTAGTTTTCAGTAAGGCTACTTACCAGATGTTTCACATGCTCTTCCTGTAAGGAATAAAGATTAACCCCCTCTCCCTCAATTGCTTTCTTCTGGGCCGGCTTTCCCATTAGTATTTCATATGGGGATAAGCCTGTCCTGCTGTGGGGGGTGGTTCTTATATTGAAGAGGACCCCTGGCAGTTATTTTAGCCAGTCCTTCATGGTACCGTTAGTGGCCTTTTTAAGTTTGTCCTTGATCCTTCTATTCATTCTTTCCACTACCCCTGAACTCTGTGGGTGATATGGGATGTGTAGTTTCCACTGTATCCCTAATACCCCTGTCAATTCTTTCACCAGCTTTGAAGTAAATGCTGGGCCTTGGTCAGAGTATATGGTAGCACGAAGTCCGTATCGACTGATCCAATGATTGATCAGACACCGGGCTGCAATGCCTGCGGTTTCCCCTGTAACGGGTATGGCCTCTGGCCAAGTTGAAAATTTGTCCACCATTACACACAAATATTTGAGATTACCTCTCTGCCTGGGCATGTGTGTGAAATCTATCTGTAAGTCTTGTAGCGGGCCTAATGGTGGTGGCAAATGTCCTTGTTTCCCATGTTGAGGGCCCTGAACATTGTTCTGAGCACAAGTCAGGCAGGAGGAAACAAGCTGTTGTACTAGGTCGTGTGCCTTGCATGTACTGAAACAGTCTTGGTACTTTTTAAGAGTGGTCTGGGTCCTATGTGTCCTGGACCGTGGAGGTAAGACAATAATAGGGGCACTGCTGCTCTAGGTATGCCTATGATTGGGTCTGTGGTCTCCTCGGATGAGTGGTGTCCTCCGAGTCTTTTCTCCCCTATGTAAAAAAAAATTGGTATACTTAGCACACAGATATTTGATGGCAGAAATAGGAATATGAAACATTGCTTGGAAGTGGGGTACAATTGTCTATTTTGGCAGAGTTCCAAGATGAAGAAATATTTTTGTCCTTTGTCAAGCTTGAATACTTACCTGTTTTGTACAAGCTTCACAGATGGACACACCCCTATAGTATACACTGGAGAACCTGTGTGGGCCCCCTAATAAAAAGGGTGTTCTTGTGTCCCACACTAGTGCTCCAGCATCCAGATGTGTAAACAGCTGCTGAGTGTTCTTTCCTTACACAGAATCTAGTTTGCATTTCATTCTAGTTACAAACCCATCTACACACCCAAATTATTTTAAGAGAAGTAGGCTAGCAAAAATGTATTCAAATGCATATGGCCAAAACAATGGTGTTTTCTAGGCCGAACGAACAATGTTTCATACGAATGAACAATGTGCCCATGAACATGAAAGTTGCCATTTTAAACTGTACAACAGTTAAGAAAAGCACATGGAGCAGCACGAACGTAATAAAAATAAAGAATAGGAACACAGCACAACTACTTACTTTTTTGCAGCACTCTCCTGATCCTTCTGTACTGCTCACGCTCCCTTAATTTGAGGTCCGACCACCGCTTCCTGAGCTGATCCTTGGATTGTCGTACCCCAAAATTCAGGTGCAGACTTTTGACCACTTTTGCCATGATCTTGGCCTTTCTGACATTGGGGTTGGGGTAAGGTCCATACTTCCCGTCATAGTCAGCCCTCTTCAGGATGTCCACCAAAGGACATATTTGAGGCCTTAAATTGTCTCTTCCGAGATCAGGACTCTTCTGGCTCCGGGCTTTCCTCCTCCTCGTTGGTGTAATTAGCACGCACCTGCTCTGTCTCCGCCATGTGCTCTTCCCCACTGCGCCAAACGAAAAGGGGCGGGGAATAGACTAGAAAGAACGTCAGGGGCGGGCGGAGTTTCACGCATGCGCAGTGTATATAAAGCGTAACACGCGTGCGTAGTACGTACTATCTGTGAGCAGAGGAAGGAGTATCGGAGGCGCCGATCGTGATAATGAAGGTAAGATTTAAACTTGGGCCTATACTGCTTCTAGATTGAGGCCTATATTGTGACAAGATTAGGAGAGTTTTGCCTGACATTAGGGTTTGTCTTGTGTCTTGCAGATAAAATGGATGGCTTCAATGACCACAATTTCCTCCCCCTGTTCATAGACAAATACAGGGAGCTTCCCTGTCTGTAGCAGGTGAAACACCCCAATACAATAATAAACAAAAGAGGCAGGCAGCGCTGGAGGAACTGCTGGAGTTGGTGAAGCCGGTGGTCCCCACGGCACCCATCCCTTATTTAAAAGCCAAAATTGGTGGCCTGAGGAGCACTTATCTTAGGGAGCACAAGAAGGTCCAGGATTCCCAGAGATCAGGAGCTGCAGAAGATGACATTTATGTCCCCAGGCTGTGGTACTATGAGAGACTTCGTTTTCTGTCAGACCAGACTGAAGTCAGGGAATCCCTCTCAACCCTTCCTTCCACTCTTCCTTCCACCCTATCTTCCACCCCAGCTGAGGCTTCCGATGTCCAATCTGGGACTTCCAGCCAGGAAGAAGTGGAGGAGCCCAGCTGGAGCCAGGTATAGCATTGTTCTACAGATTTCTGGTCAATAAATAAATGATGTTTCCTAGCTGTTATTATTGATCACTAATTGCTGATTTCATAAAGTGTTTTACATATCAATAGACAGTAGCAGGCACAAAAAATTGGAATGAAAAATGCTGGGGTCAGAATTATAGTCTGTTATATTTGTTAACATTCAATTTTCAACAGTCATGAGATGAAAATTGTGTGTGATTGATGAAGAAAAAACTAAAACTATGTCCCTTTTTCATACACAGGAAGACCTCAGCCAGTAAGAGGCTGTGGAATGTGGCAGCCAGGAGGAGGCGAGGGTTAGTGGTAGCCAGTAGGAGGCGGGGCTAAGTGGCAGCCAGGAGAAGGCCGGGCCCAGTATCAACCTGACAGAATCGCAGGTTCCTCCTCTCCGCCTTCCAAACAAAAGACCCAGGAAGGGGAATAACGTGCAGGATTCAGCACTCAGGCTGATTCAGGAGGCTTCTGCGTCCCCCAGAGCCTTCCCCACTCCTGAAGAGGCCTTTGCCTCCATGGCTGCCACAAAATTGCAGGGCATGCAAGAGGGCCAACGCCTTATGTGTAAGGACCTTCTTTACAAAACACTAACTAAGGGGGTGAGGGGCGAAATCACACATCCTCCTCCTCCTGCCACAACTCCACCACCACAGACACAGCATGGAAGGAAGCGTGGAAGGAAGACCAGAGAGTGATGACCTGGGTTCAGTCTGGTCTGGCAAAAGATGCAGGCTCTTGTATGACCACAGCCTGGGAACACAGATTTCATCTGCAGCTGTTCATGATCTCTTGGAATTCTGGACCAGACTGCACTCCCTTAGATATGGACTCCTCAGGCCCCCAATTTTGCCTGGAAATAATTGATGTGTGCCCTGGGGGCCAAAGGCTTTGCCAATTTCTGCTGTTTCTCCAGCGTTGCCTCCCTCTTTGTTTGGTTCTGATCCCTTAATAAAGGATTTTTTGTTTCAATTATACTCGCCTATGTGTGTTTTCCTTCAAAAAGGACAGTTTGTTTGTGAGGAGGCAGGGACATTTCAAAACTACAATGTGAAATTAACAAGAGACACCAAACAATCTCCTTGAGATTAAATAATACAACATAATAATGGCGTTGGGGTAACTTGACACACAAAACACACCTAAAAATATTCTGGAGTTTGAAAAAAAAAAAAAAGAAGATCAGGCTTGAAAAAAATACTAACCAAAAAAATTAAAAAAATTAAAATTTTTAATCAGATATGACAAATAAAAATATTATAAAAAAAAAGAAGATCAGGCTTGAAAAAAATACTAACCAAAAAAATTAAAAAAATTAAAATTTTTAATCAGATATGACAAATAAAAATATTATATTGATGAAATCACGATAAATAATAAAGAAAGAAGTTTGTGAGAACTCTGTGTGAATATCAGCAGCAAAACTACTTCATTCTTCTAGCATTATAAAGAAGAAGAGAGTGCGCTGCATTAAACTATTTAAAACATTGCAGCCTGTAGAAAGTGCTATATCCATTCCGAACGCTAATTTTACCAGACCGAGCAGTTCCGTCTTGGAATATATTCTGAGCATGCGTGGCACTTTGTGCGTCGGAATTGTCCACACACGGTCGGAATTGACGCGATCGGATTTTGTTGTCGGTCGGTTGTCTGCTCTCAAACGTTGTGTGCCGGAAAATCCGATGTAAAAAGTCTGATGGAGCCCACACACGGTCGGAATTTCCGGCAACACGCTCTGATCGCACATTTTCCGTCGGAAAGTCAGACCGTATGTACGGGGCATTACAGTTTTTGTTTTGCTGTATGCTGGTGGCGGGCTTACACAGAGGGAAAGAGCCGATGCTGGAATAAAACACAGGTAATCGTGACAATTGGCCAAGGTTCAAACTGATAAGTGTGGAATAAAATGTTATTCTGTGTTCACAATACCTACCATGAAGCATTATGATAGTACCCTTATGGTGTGGCATTGCTTTTCATCAGTGGGAATTGTGATCAGTGAGTGATGAAAAATCCAGGGACATACTTAAAAAATATATATATTGCAGTCAGCTAAAGACAGCTTATAAGTACAGTTTTACTACAGGTGGGAACACCAGGAAGAGGAAACAAGGTAGCTACATGACACACCACTTCAGAATTTGAAGCTGATGAAATATCTCTGCGTAGTTGTGTCTCAATAATATATATAATGTAAGGCACCTAAAATCTGACTCCAGCCAGTTGGTTCCTGGTGCTACCATTTCCTTATAGGTATTTAATGGGTCATGCTAATGAATGAAAATAAAAAGCAACCTGATAGCAGCAGGAAACAACAACATTTTGCAGAACAAAAAAAAATGTTTATTTAGTCTTATCACACTAAATGTATGACTAAGTCATATATACATTCTCTGTGGAAGTTGTATATGTAATGCCTCCAACTGAACCAAATTGTCTTTTGCTGCATTTTACTATGTAGACATACAGTACTTTAATGTGCATAAGTACAGACCATGATCTGGCTAAAAATGTCATCAGCTCATTGGAAGAACAATATTGTCCACTACTGAAGTTCCTTATGTTTATTAATTACAAAATTAACATGTACATGTTCAAAATAGGGAGGTTACATAAAACTTCTCTTGCCGAATTACTTTGCCCACAAAAAAAATATCCCCAAAACTCTAAGAAAAATTTGAAAGAAGTTGCAGAAAGGTTAGCAATCACTTTGAAGGAGGTATAGGAGCTCTGTAGTTGAAACGAAAGGTGCACCAATAAACTTTACCAAGTTCTCTCCATGAATGGCATGGTTGTGCCATAATAGCCATTATTTTTAAAGAAGGATGTAAGAGCAAGTATGGCATTAAAAAAACAACATGAGAAAACCTTGGCTGTGATGAGGGAACAAGATGGGTTATGAGATTAAACAAAATATATGTTATTGGCCAAGGTTCAAAGGGATAAGCATGGAGAAATGTAATTCTGTGAAAACCATGATGCATTATGATAGTATCCTTGTGTTTTGGCATTACTCTTCATAAATAGGGATTGGGTATCTTGATTAAAGAGATAACATAGTGAATGGTGAAAAATAGAGGGACATACATAAAAATATAGGGCAATCTGCTAAAAAAAAACATGTTTCCAAGTAAATGTTTATGCAGCACAATAATTCCAAACCCAAAGTTTACGCTTCTGCAGCCTTGGATCATCTGTGGACGCTGCGGGGAATCCCTGCTTGAGGTAGTCTCACCAGCCCAAACTCCGTGGACAATACAGGCAGATTGGGGGAAGAGTGTCATCATCCCAGCTGGGGACCGCATCGAGAGTCTCCCTGCTATCACCCGGCTTGGGCGAGAAGCTGCTCCTTCCAACTCTGTGGCTGCTTCACGGCCCAACACTCCAGTTATCCCTCGAGGCCATGGTCAGGCCCATCTGCGTTTCTTGATGATGGAACCTCCTAAGGAAAAAACGCCGGAGTTGGGTAAGCCTGAAATGGGTGAAAGTAGTGTACCAGTGGGGGATGTGATACCTGTGGCCAGTAAGGGGGATAAGGTTGCTTTGCCAGTTGATGTTAGCTTGAAGCGCAACCTGCTCCCGGCCGAAGAGTGCTGCACTATTTCCAATTCAAATATAAAATCTGATCGGATTTCTGAACTATTCTCAGCCAATTTATCATGGACTGAAAAGGGGACTGATAGTGAAGAGGAGCAGGCATGTGATTTAGAGGGGGATGAGATTCTTCCTATGCAGCATACTAGTGTGAAGATTGAACTGTCTGCCAGTGCAGCACCACTCCTGTGTCTTAGAGAGAAAAATATCACCGCTCTGAAGGAGGTCTGTGAGGAACAAACATTTTCTCCATGCTGGAAGTAACAGGTGCAGGCAATGCTGGTAATTGAGAGGTAAACGAGAAATCCTGGACAGCCACACTCAAAAGTAATCTTCGATCTTTATTAAAGTATAATCAAAAAAATACATGCCACAGCATCACAAAGCAGGAAATCTGACGTGTTTCACACTGTAGTCAGTGCTTAATCATATGATTAAGCACTGACTACAGTGTGAAACGCGTCAGTTTCCTGCTTTGTGATGCTGTGGCATGTATTTTTATGATTATACTTTAATAAAGATCGAAGATTACTTTTGAGTGCGGCTGTCCAGGATTTCTCGTTTACTCCTGTCTCTTACTAATTCCTTTGAGCAAGATCGTTGGGTTCCTAAAAGTCCTTGTTACTAAGGCAACAGAAAACACAGTGGGTGGATGTGGCTGTTCAAAGCTTTCTTAAGATCCCTCTGAACCTTGATATTAAAAAGCTATCTCCAAGGTATGCCAAAAGGCACTCTTCTGTTTTACAAACTTGGGACTATGGCCAGCATGTTACTCCAGACTGTGTGATCATTCGCAGGCCTAATAAAAAGGACCTTCAGCACTACATCACTACTACTGATACAAGTGGAAAATCTGTACAGCTGCCAAATCCCAGGTATTACTGGTAAATACTACTGAACGGTGTCAAGTTACAAAAATCATTATGGCTTACAAATGTGTGCTTTGTGGAGTCAGGGTGCTTAACCGCTTCCCGAATACCTCACGCAGATATACTACGGCAGAAGGGCACGTACAGGCAAATTAACGTACCTGTACGTTGCCCTTTAAGAGGCGGCTTGTGGGCGTGCGCACGTCAGCCGGGAGCTCCGTGATCGCGGGTCCCGCGGACCCGATGTCCGCGGGGATACCCGCGATCATCTCACGGCGCCTAATGACACACTCACTGATCACAGTTCCCTGTAATCGGGATCGGTGATCAGTTATGTGTCACACACAGCCCCTCCCCCCACTGTTAGAATCACCCCCTAGGACACACTTAACCTCTACAGCGCCACCTAGTGGTTAACCCCTTCACTGCCAGTCACATTTTTACAGTAATCAATGCAATTTTTTAGCATCAATGCCAATGGTCCCAAAAATGTGTCAAAATTGTCTGATGCGTCCGCAATAATGTCGCAGTCATGATAAAAATCGCTGATCGCCGCCATTACTAGTAAAAAAAAATTATTAATAAAAATGCCATAAAACTATCCCCTATTTTGTAGACGCTATAACTTTTGCGCAAACCAATCAATAAATGCTTATTGCGATTTTTTGTACCAAAAATATGTAGAAGAATACGTATCGGCCTAAACTGAGGAAAAAAAAAATTTATATATATTTTTGGGGGATATTTATTAAAGCAAAAAGTAAAAAATAATGTGTTTTTTTCAAAATTGTCGCTATTTATAGCGCAACAAATAAAAACCGCAGAGGTGATCAAATACCACCAAAAGAAAGCTCTATTTGTAGGAAAAAAAGGACGTCAATTTTGTTTGGGAGCCACGTCGCACTACCGCGCAGTTGTCAGTTAAAGCAACGCAGTGCCGAATTGCAAAAAGTGCTTTGGTCTTTGGCCAGCAAATGGTCCGGGGCTTAAGTGGTAAACAGAAGCTACTCCAGCTCCAAACAAAAGTTGCTATGGAGACATTCCTGTTTAGCTGTGCTGCTAGGCTATGTTCTACCGGCAGTTGCAGGCATTGCCCCAATGATGGACTTTGGGGTTCCAAAGACACTGGGGTGTTTAGCTAGATAGGTAAACTGTGGAAAAAAGTGTAAGTTCTCACCTTAAACTTGATAATGGGCTAAGGTGTCCATTTATTAAACTGTGATCAGCGGCGATATCACTGCTGATCACAGGTCATTAACAATTTAAGAAACGGAGGTAATCAGCGGAGAACATGTTCTCCACTGATCATCGCAGCACACAGAGAATCTGTACTTGACTGTCACAGAAACGGCCAGTTTATGAAGGTGCGATCTCGGCTCGATCTGTGTCAGAATTCTCTCTCTCTGTTTCACCAGCTCAAGGGTGGAGAATCAGAGAGAGAAGCACGAAGCTGGCTGAGTATTCTGGAGGAAGCAGGAAGTCTTTTGACTTTCTTCTTTCACCCACGAGCAGCCGTACAGTAAGAGCATATCTTCCCCACCATTACACACCCCAAAACGAACAGGTTAGGAATTTATAGTGTATATATATATATATATATATATATATATATATATATATATATATATATATATATATATATATATATATATATATAATAGATAGATAGATAGATAGATAGATAGATAGATAGATAGATAGATAGATAGATAGATAGATAGATAGATAGATAGATAGATAGAGATATAGATATCTATATATATGGATCTAGATCTAGATCTAGATATATATATATATATATTTTTAGATGTTCACGTCTCTGGCTGGGTTCACGCTTGTGCGATGCGGGAACCAGCGTGATTCCTGTGCGGGTTTCCACATCGCACCTGCATTGACATCTGCGCACCACTGCCGGTGTCAATGTAATGTTAATGACACCCCTAGATCATTTCACAGACCGCAGTGTGAACTATGAAATGGTGCAGGAATCGGATCGCAGGGGTGTGAACACCCATGTGATCCAATTCCAGTGAGGACCAAATAAAGGGTCCTGTACCATTTTGGTGCAAATGCAATATGATTTAAATTTACATTGCACAATCATTGCATGTGATATGCACAGCAATGCTTCACATGCAACATCTGTGATTGCACAATTGTGATGCCAGCCTCTATCTCTCTCTATCTATTTACAGTATCTCACAAAAGTGGATACACCCTTCACATTTTTGTAAATATTGTATCATATCTTTTCATGTGACAACACTGAAGAAATTACACATTGCTATAATTTAAAATAGTGAGTGTACAGCTTGTATAACAGTATAAATTTGTTGTCCCCTCAAAATAACTCAACACACAGCCATTAATGTCTAAACCGCTGGCAACAAAAGTGAGTACACCCCTACGTAAAAATGTCCAAATTGGTCCCAATTAGCCATTTTCCCTCCCTCATGTCATGTGACTTGTTAGTGTTACAAGGTCTCAGGTGTGAATGGGGAGCAGGTGTGCTAAATTTGGTGTTATTACTTTCACTCTCTCATACTGGTCACTGGAAGTTCAACATGGCACCTCATGGCAAAGAACTCTCTGAGGATGTGAAAAAAAGGAATTGTTGCTCTTTATAAAGATGGCCTAGGCTATAAGAAGATTTCCAAGACCCTTAAACTCAGCTGCAGCACGGTGGCCAAGACCATACAGCAGTTTAACAGGACAGGTTTCAATCAGAGCAAGCCTCGATATGGTCGACCAAAGAAGATGAGTGCACATGCTCAGCATCATAACCAGAGCATCCAGAGGTTGTCTTTGGGAAATAGATTTATGACTGCTTCCAGCGTTAAAGGGGTGGGGGGTCAGCCTGTCAGTGCTCAGACCATATGCTGCACACTGCATCAAATTGGTCTGCATGGCTGTGGTCCCAGAAGGAAGCCTCTTCTAAAGATGATGCACAAGAAACCCCGTAAACAGTTTGCTGAAGACAAGCAGACTAAGGACATGGATTACTGGAACCATGTCCTGTGGTCTGATGAGACCAAGATAAACTTATTTGGTTCATATGGTGTCAAGTGTGTGTGGCGGCAACCAGGTGAGGAGTACAAAGACAAGTGTGTCTTACCTACAGCCAATTATGGTGATGGGAGTGTCATGGTCTGGGGCCGCATGAGTGCTGCCAGCACTGAGGAGCTACAGTTCATTGAGGGAACCATGAATGCCAACATATACTGTGACATGATCCCCTCCCTTCAGAGACTGAGCCGCAGGGCAGTATTCCAACATGATAACGACCCCAAACACACCTCCAAGATGACCAATGTCTTGCTAAAGAAGCTGAGGGTAAAGGTGATTGACTGGCCAAGCATGTCTTCAGACCTAAACCCTATTGAGCATCTGTGGAGGTGGAGGAGTGAAAGATCTCGAACATCCACCAGCTCCGTGATGTTGTCATGGAGAAGTGGAAGAGGACTCCAGTGGCAACCTGTGAAACTCTGGTAAACTCCATGCAGAGGCGGCTCTAGACTTTGTGAGGCCTTAGGCAAAACTTAGACATGAGGCCCCACTCACACCCATAATAGGAAAAATAATTGAAGTGATCCGATAAAAGTTATCATTGGCGGGTGAGACAATGGAGTTGGGGGCGAGCCTGGGCTAGGACAGGAGTCCCACCACTACTGGAGAGGACAAGGATCACAGCTGGGATGTGAGTTTATTTCATAGACGAGCAGTACAAAGTTTTCAGTTGTAGTATAGAGTAGGAGTTGGGATGGGTGCTGTGCTGGTAATGAGTACAGCACTGTTCCAATAGAGATAAGCAGGAGGGTGTAGAGGCAGCGCTATATCCTAGGGAGGATGGAGGCTCAGGTACTCAGTCAAATGTGCCCATCAAGTGGGTGTCAGATCCAGCTACCTGATTTCTAGTGTCTGCTAGCACATGCTCCATATTAGTAGCTGGAAAATCCTCTAACATCCACTTTCAATAGCTAACATACGCTCCTGATGTGCGCGTGTGAGAGGGGAGGGTGACCATCCTCCAAGTGCCTTTCTTTTTTTTTTTTTTATTCTGCTAACCTGGCCCACCTTCCTCCTATCTAGATCACCACCCACAGCATACGCCATCAGTACCCAACCCCTCCTCTGCTGGGGGGGGGACAGGAGGTGAGAAGGACATGGCAGCCGATGGCAGAGTAAAGGCAGCATCTACACGGCTCACATCACTCCGGAGTATACGCACTCTGCGGCAGTTTCAAGAAGCAACCCCCCACCCCTAACCAGCCAAGTGGTGACTTGACTAGCTTTAGATCAATTGATTTTTTTTGTCCCCCAAAAAAAATCAATACACACTGACCATCTTCCTCCCCCTGCTCCTCCAGAGATCAATGGATGCTCCAGCTGGCTGCACTCACTAAAGTCGGACAAAGTGAACTCCATGGCCAGAAAGAGGAGAGGGAGGTGAAAGGCAGGGCCAGTGCAAGGATTTTCGTCTACACAGCGAAGGTGCACTTTGGCGCTGCCACTCCCTCCCTTCTCCTCCACAATGTAATGCACAGTATAGTGGTAAGGGGAGTGAAAATTGCCCCCCAACTTTACCCTTTCAGCAAAAATCATCACTCCCATCCGTCCAAAAAGAAAAATCAGCACTAATTTGTACACCCTCCCTCCCCCCAGCACAGATCCTCTCTCCCCCTTCCAGAACAAATCCCCACTCCAAATACCAATCTCCTTCCCTCTTCTTCAGCACAAATCCTCCTCCACTCTGCCCAAATCCCCAGTCCCAGCACAATCGCCCCTTCTTCCCAATCCTAGCACTTATCCCCACACCCCTCAGTTCCCCCTTCCAGCACAAATCCCCCCCCCCAATACCCTTCTCAGAATAAATCCTCCACCCCCCAAATCCTCCCTTCCAGCACACCCCCCCATTCCAGTACAAATCCTTCTCCACCCAATTCACCCCCTTTAAATCCCCCCCAGCACAAATCCCCACTCCCAACCCCCCTTCCCCCAAAATGTATTCTCCCAGCAAAAATTTCCCCCCCTTCAAGCATAATACCCCCAATCCCTCTTCTAGCACATATCTTTCTCCTGGTTTAAATCTTTTCCCCATTTCTAGCACAAATGCTGTCCCCAAATCCCCTACCAGCACAAGTCCTCTCTCCACTTCTAATCCCCCCCCATCCCTCCTCCGAGCAAAAATCCTCTCCCCACTTCTAGCACAGATCCTCTCCAGCACAACCCCCCCCTCAAACCCCCCACCTTTTTCAGCACAAATCCTCTTTCCCCCAAATCCCCCCATGCCAGCATAAGTCTGCAAGTCCGCTCTACAGTTCCCACCCAAATCCCACTTCCCAGTACAAACCCCCCCAAAACACAAAACCTCTCCCCGTCTAATCCAAATCAACCATTAATACTTCCTAAATGTTCAGCTTTTTGTGGGACCTTCCTGAGATAACAAAAATCCTGCAAATCTGGACTAAAGGCCAGTTCACACCAGCATTCTGTGTGTGTTTCCCGCACCGCATTCAAAACGCACTGCAGTTGTGATTTGCAGTGGGTGTCAATGTTAGCTTAATGACACAAATGCAGGTCACAAATGTAATGCGTTTATCTGCACCTGATCGTATAGTACAGTAGTACCATGGGATCCTATTCCTGTGCGTCTGGTGTGTTCTGCCACAATTTCAGCTCATTCAAATGAATAGGCTAAAATGGCACTACACCTGGAACGCATGTGAATCGCACAGTGTGTTCCTGCAATTCATGGTGTGAACTGGTCCTAAGTTCTGGAGCCCAGTGCAGAAAACAGTTCTGTCACCTGGCTCCACTATTTTGCCTGCAGGGGGGCACTAGTCTGGGCACCTGGGGTGGATGCCCTGCATCTCTAGCAGGGTGCCCATATGCCATGATTGTCCCCTGTGTACCAGCTAGCATGTCCTTGATTTGGGGGTGTTGGGGAGTGGGTGAGAGAGGACTTCGGGGGGGGGGGGGGCTGGTCATATTTTACTTCCAACTCCCCCTTGTAGCACAATTCCTTTCTCCTCCCAAAGCGCCACCAAGCACATGCAGTATCCTATTGCCCACCCCCCACCACACATATCACTGCAGCTTCTGCAAGTATTGATCTTTGTTAGCTTGCCAATCCTACCACCCCCCCACCCGCGCAAGTGTCCTCACTTCATCACACTATAGTAGAACAATCACATACCTCAGATCAGCGTGGCAGATCTTGTACATCGGTGTTTCTCCTCCCCGGCTCCTCCTCCTGTCTGTATACAGGAAGAGATCAGAGCCGAGGAGTAGGAGGCGGCTGCAGCTTTAGTCAGCGTCTCTCCCCGAGCTGAGATCGTAGTGCGTGGGATAATAAACACCCCGCACGGCTACGGGGCGGGTGTACTCACATTAGCGCAGCCGTGCTGGGAAAGTCACTGGAGTCAAGTGCCGGATCTTTCTCCCGGCACTTGGCTCTGCTCCAGCAAGATACACTGACAATCCAGGAAATTTACTGGGGCAGAGAGGAACCTTTCCCACAAAGTGATGGTCGTTGTGTGTGCGGGTTAGGCAAATTTGCCTGGGGTGTACTCACTTTTGTTGCCAGCGGTTTAGACATTAATGGTTGTGTGTTGAGGTATTTTAAGGGGACAGCAAATTTACACTGTTATACAAGCTGTACACTCACTATTTTACATTGTAGCAAAGTGTCATTTCTTCAGTGTTGTCACATGAAAAGATATAATAAAATATTTACAAAAATGTGAGGGGTGTACTCACTTTTGTGAGATACTGTATATCTATGTATATATATGCACATACACATTTAAATAATATATCCACTTGATGACCAGTGACTAGAGATGAGCCAAACACCCCCCGGTTTGGTTTGCAGCTGCACATGCGAACAGGCAAAAAATTTGTTTGAACACGCGAACACCGTTAAAGTCTATGGGACACGAACATGAATAATCAAAAGTGCTAATTTTAAAGGCTTATATGCAAGTTATTGTCATAAAAAGGGTTTGGGGACCTGGGTCCTGCCCCAGGGGACATGTATCAATGCAAAAAAAGTTTTACATTTTTTTTCGGGAGCAGTGATTTCAATAATGCATAAAGTGAAACAATAAAAGTGAAATATTCCTTTAAATTTCGTACCTGGGGGTGTCTATAGTATGCCTGTAAAATAGTGCATGTTTCCCGTGTTTAGAACAGTCTGAGAGCAAAATTACATTTCTAAAGGAAAAAAAGTAATTTAAATCTACTTGCGGCTAAAATGAATTGTCGGGACTCGGCAAAAAACATAAAAGTCATTGAAAAAAACGGCATGGGATTCCCCCACAATCCATTACCAGGCCCTTTGGGTCTGGTGTGAATATTAAAGGGAACCCCGAACCAAAAATTTAAAAAAAATTGCGTGGAGGGTCCCCCCAAATTTCATACCAGGCCCTTCAGGTCTGGTATGGATATTAAGGGGAACCCTGTGCCAACATTTTTTAAAAAATTGAGTGGGCTCCCCCAAAAATCCATACCAGACCCTTATCCGAGCACGCAACCTGGCAGGCCGCAGGAAAAGAGGGGGGGGTGAGAGAGCACCTCCCCTCCTGAACCGTACCAGGCCACATGCCCTCAACATGGGCAGGATGTCCCCATGTTGATGGGGACAAGGGCCTCATCCCAACAACCCTTGCCCAGTGGTTGTGGGGGTATGCGGGTAGGGGGCTTATCGGAATCTGGAAGCCCCCTTTAACAAGGGGACCCCCAGATCCCGACCCCCCTGTGTGAATTGGTAATGGGGATAAATGTACCCCTACCATTTCACAAAAAAAGTGTCAAAAATGTTAAAAAAGACAATAGCCGGTTTTTGACAATTCCTTTATTAATGTCTTCTTCTTTCCCCGCTTCTTCTTCCATCTTCTTCAGATCTTCCTTCGGCTTTCTTCTTATTCCTCCACCTTGTTCTTCGCCCGCTTCTTCCTCTATCTTCCTCTGCTTGTTCCTCCACTCTTCTCCCCCGGCATCTTCCTCCTGTCTTCTCCTCCGGCATCTTCCTCCGGATGATCCGCCTCAATGGGAGTCTCCCTTCTGCTCTTGTGACAGCTCTTATATAACTGAGGGCAAGGTTCAGGAGGGGGGATGCTCTCTCGTCCCTCCCTCTTTTCCTGCGGCCTGCCAGGTTGCGTGCTCAGATAAGGGTATGGATTTTTGGGGGAGCTCCATGCCATTTTTTTTTAATTTTGGCGCGGGGTTCCCCCTAAAATCCATACCAGACCTGAAGAGCCTGGCATGGAATTTTGGGAGACCCCAACGCAATTCATTTTAGCAGTGAGTAGTTTTAAATGACTTTTTTTCCTTTAGAAATGTAATTTTGCTTTTGGACTGTTCTAAACACGGGAAACATGCGCTACTTTAAAGGCATACTATAGACACCCCCCAGGTACAAAATTTAAAGGAATATTTCACTTTTATTGTTTCACTTTAGGCGTTATTAAAATCACTGCTCCTGAAAAAATCGCCTTTTTTAAAACTTTTATTTGCATTGATACATGTCCCCTGGGGCAGTGTCCCCAAACACTTTTTATGACAATACCTTGCATATTAGCCTTTAAAATTAGCACTTTTGATTTTTCCCATAGACTTTTAAAGGGTGTTCCGCGGCTTTCGAATTTGCCACAAACACCCCAAGTTGTTCGCTATTCGGCAAACGGGCGAACAGTAGGGATGAGCTGAACAACCCCCTGTTCGGTTCGCACCAGAACTTGCAAACGGACCGAAAATTTGCGCGAACATTAGAACCCCATTGAAGTCTATGGGACTCGAACGTTCAAAATCAAAAGTGCTAATTTTAAAGGCTAATTTGCATTGTATTGTCCTAAAAAGGGTTTGGGGACCCGGGTCCTGCCCCAGGGCACATGTATCAATGCAAATAAAAGTTTTAACAACGGCCATTTTTTCGGGAGCAGTGAATTTAATGATGCTTAAAGTGAAAAAAAAGGGAAATATTCCTTTAAATATCGTACCTGGGGGGGGTGTTTATAGTATGCCTGTAAAGTGGCGCGTGTTTCCCGTGCTTAGAACAGTCCCTGCACAAAATGACATTTTTAAAGGAATAAAAGTCATTTAAAACTGCTTGCGGCTTTAATGTAATGTTGGGTCCCGGTAATATGGATGAAAATCAATAAGAAAAACGGCATGGGTACCTCCCCCAGTCCATTACCAGGCCCTTTGGGTCTTGTATGGATATTAAGGGGAACCCCGCACCCAAATTAAGAAAAGGAGGTGGGGCCCCCAGGCCCTATATACTCTGAACAGCAGTATATAGGCGGGGCAAACAAGACAGGGACTGTAGGTTTGTTGTTAAGTAGAATCTGTTTGTAATTTTGAACTGGTACCATTTGAGGAGGCCACAAGGATGGTGAGCAGTGACAGTGCATGCATCAGTGACACTGTCCCCCTTCTCCACCTGTAGGAGCACTGGTGCATTTTTCAGCCCCTGTTAAACAGGGGCTGAAAAATTGGGCCTTAGACACTGGTGCTGGTGCCACAACACTGCAACCCCTCACAGATACTCTAGTTGGAGCGCATGAACGAGCCCTGCTGCAAAGTATTGAATCAAAAATTGTAATTACACGCCCCTGTTAAACAGGGGCTGAAAAATTGGGCCTTAGGCACTGGTGCTACAACACTGCAACCCCTCACAAATACTCTACTTGAGCGTAGCAACGAACCCTCCTTGCAAAATATTGCATCAAAAATAGTAAATACACGCCCCTGTTAAACAGGGGCTGAAAAATTGGGCCTTAGCCACTGGTGGCGGTGCCCAGAACCAAAAATATTCTTACAAGCTATCAGCACGATCGTTGAGGAGGAAGAGGATAGTCACTCAGCATCAGCATAGGCAGTCTTGAAGGGATCTGACATTTAAAAAAAATATATTCGGTTACATCAGCATGAGGTGCTTGGTAGCTGGCGGTGATCCAAAACTGATTCATTTTTATGAAGGTCAGTCGATCGACCGAGTCGGTGGACAGGCACACCCTGTGATCAGTTACAAAGCCTCCAGCAGCACTGAATGCTGGATGCAGGACAGGCCAGTAGCTCAATTGCATACTGTGCAAGCTCTGGCCAGTGATCCATCCTCAAGACCTAGTAACCCCAAGAATTTTCGGTGGGAAAGGTGTCCAAGTCAGATCTTGCCCCTAGGTATTCCTGCACCATGTAAAACAGACGCAGGTGAAGGGTTGCTGGAATTGATCAGACCTTGGGGCTGCGGACTAAAAAATTGTCTGAACGCATTGGTCAGATGGCCACCTTCTCCACCGCTCCTTCTTTGACTGACCGAAGCCTCAGCAACACGTTGTCCAGGAACAGCAGTTTGTAACCTCCCAGTCTCTGGGAACGCGTTGCACAGACCTTTCTGCAAGGCCTCGTGAAGATGTTTCATCCTCTGCTCCCTCTGCGATGGCAAGATAAGGTCCGCAACCTTACCCTTGTAACATGGATCAAGGAGGGTTGCCAGCCATTATTGATCCCTCTCCTTGATACCATGAATACGAGGATCCTTCTGCAGGCTTTGCAGGATCAGGGAGGCCATGCAGCGCAGTGTGCAGTTCTTTGGTGTGGGTCTTTTAGGTACGCTTGACACAGAGCCTGTTTGCCCTCTTTTATTGGCTTGTGACTGTCTGCCTCTCCTTGTTGGCCTTCCAGACATACTAATGGCCTGCAGTGAGATGTAGCTGCACTAAGCTGGGATATATATATATATATATATATATATATATATATATATATATATACTGATACTGCAGCTAGCAAATTCAACTGCCTGCCTGAAGTATTATTAGTATGAGAACACCACCAATCTTCTACAGGTAGCTTTAGCTGAACACTGTGCAGAGGTCGCACTACACTAACTTGTAGCTTTAGCTGAACACTGTGCAGAGGTCGCACTACACTAACTCGTAGCTTTAGCTGAACACTGTGCAGAGGACGCACTACACTAACGTGTAAATAATGTAGCTGTCTGCGGTAGTGATAGGATCAGAAAAACACCACCAATCTTCTACAGGTAGCTTTAGCTGAACACTGTGCAGAGGTCGCACTACACTAACTTGTATCTTTAGCTAAACACTGTGCAGAGGTCACACTACACTAACTTCTAGCTTTAGCTGAACACTGTGCAGAGGTCGCACTACACTAACTCGTAGCTTTAGCTGAACACTGTGCAGAGGACGCACTACACTAACGTGTAAATAATGTAGCTGTCTGCGGTAGTGATAGGATCAGAAAAACACCACCAATCTTCTACAGGTAGCTTTAGCTGAACACTGTGCAGAGGTCGCACTACACTAACTTGTAAATAATGTAGTTGCCTGCGGTAGTGATAGGATCAGAAAAACACCACCAATCTTCTGCAGTTAGCTTTAGCTGAACACTGTGCAGAGGTCGCAGTACACTATCTTGTAGCTTTAGCTGAACACTGTGCAGAGGACACACTACACTAATGTCTAAATAATGTAGCTGCCTGCAGTAGTGATAGGATCAGAAAAACACCACCAATCTTCTACAGGTAGCTTTAGCTGAACACTGTGCAGAGGTCGCACTACACTAACTTGTAAATAATGTAGTTGCCTGCGGTAGTGATAGGATCAGAAAAACACCACCAATCTTCTACAGATAGCTTTAGCTGAACTCTGTGCAGAGGTCGCACTATACTAACTTGTAGCTTTAGCTGAACACTGTGCAGAGGTCGCACTACACTAACTTGTAGCTTTAGCT
This sequence comes from Lithobates septentrionalis, assembly GCA_037952835.1. Classification (NCBI taxonomy): domain Eukaryota; kingdom Metazoa; phylum Chordata; class Amphibia; order Anura; family Ranidae; genus Lithobates; species Lithobates septentrionalis. Next base: position 2,134,889 of record JBBDGP010000151.1, read on the forward strand.
GAACACTGTGCAGAGGTCGCAGTACACTATCTCGTAGCTTTAGCTGAACACTGTGCAGAGGACGCACTACACTAATGTCTAAATAATGTAGCTGCCTGCAGTAGTGATAGGA